>JAVTVJ010000116.1:600000-1185000 GCA_034509425.1 Eopsaltria australis | reverse complement strand
ACAGTTATTCCCAGAGCTCAACCTAGGCTGTATTCCAATTCACTGTCTCTGTTGGATTCTTAATGCTAGGTAGGAAGATATCCCATTTTATGTTTGATTGAGGAGCCATTCTGGGTTTCATCCTGCTTTGAAGGAGCACCCACTTTGTCTCATTCACAGGGGTACTAGAGAAAGGAAAAGGGAGGGAAATACACAACTCATGTCCACTGCCATGTGTGCTGCAAAAAACCAAAGGACCATTGCTGTAATTGCTGCCATCAAGTGTTAAAGTTTTCTTCGAGTTTTGGCTATTTTATGCACTAAAAATAGGGTTGTTCCCTTTGGATTGTTACTGTATGTAGGTAAAAAAAAAAAAAAAAAGAAAATAAATCAAAGCCAAACTTACTTTCAGTTTACTTTTTTTATCCCATTTGACACATCTCATACAACTAGTGACCTTTGTTTTTCTCCAAATGTGTTTAATCTTAAATTCATTGGCCACTGCTCGTAAGCAATAAGGAGCGCAGATTTGGCTTGGAATTTTAACGTTTTACCCTGAACATGTGTTTTTCAACACTGCGATTTGCATTTGATTCCACTATAAGCTTATAATATTCAGTCTGGAGAGATTCTACCTCTATTCTTTGCAAATGGCTGAGAGGAATGAATTGTTACTTAAATAGAATCATAGAATATCCTGAGTTGTAAGGGACTCACAGGGATCATCGAAGTCCAACTCCTGAATAAATAAAATTATACACTGCTCTTGTTATGTAAATCCTTGGTTGCAGTTTTGTCAAACTGTGGCTAATAACAACATTTAAATTGACCGATAGATTTCTGTACAGCAGGGTAGGGTGCTACCTTTAACTAAATATCTTCACTAATGCAGATGATAGCTCCAAGGGAGTTTGTTAAAAAGTTAGTGTCAAGCTCTGCATCTCAAAGCTCCTTATGGTTCCTTAAAAGCTGAAAGAATTTTAACTAGATTTCCTGTATCTTAATAACACGAAAGAATGTTTTTGAAGACTGCTGTTCATTGCACCATAATCTCTTTAACTGTGTTAAGACACTAAGATATTTTTTAAATAACAGTGTGTGTAATTTTGGGGAAAAAAGGATATCAATATGTGATTATTATGAAAATGAAGAGGCAGCTACTAGGTATGGAATTTTGCAGAATCCTTGATGTGTTCAGTGTACCATTACTAAATGACTGAAATCTAAATAACATTTGGCATTATAATAGAAGAAAATAACTGACTAAGCTAGCCTAAGAAGCAGTGATACTGAACCATAATAAGTGGTTTTTTCCAGCACCAGATTTCCTTTTCTGAAATTAGACTGAAGGAAATGGGGGTAATTAAAGATATATACTTACTGGACAGCAAAGCACAAAAAAAGAGTGGGTTTAAGGATACAGTTTCAGAGGACGTATTTGTCAAAAATCTTTAGTTTTGTGGGTAGCTGTTTTCAAGACTAGCCCCTCAGTGAAGTATGTTCTCTGACTGAAATTCCTGAAGCCTTCAATTCAGCTTAATATTAACAGAGACGATTTTAAGGTAATTTTAAAGACTTGATATAGAACCTATCCTGCAGACTCCTGTTGTGAGAAGAGAACCTCTGGACCATGATGGCTGGATGGCTAATTTACTTTTTCTATACATCTACTTGTGTCTTTTCATTAGTTGTAATAGTTCTACAGGCTTGGGATTATAATGGCAACACTGTCCTCTTAATAAATTCAATATAGCTACTGTTAAGTGCCCAATAAATGGAAAACCAGAAGCAATAGAATAAAGTAAAAAAGTCTCTTTGCACAAAACAGTTATCCAGGGGTTATAAGGACTACACTATATTTCTCTGTGGTAAAGAAACATTTCCCTTTCTGTTTCTAAAACCATCTTATATGTCTAACATCAGTTAGCAACTGTAATACTGGTGTCAGGAATAACATATCCCAGCTGCATTTTAGAGTGAATTGAGCTGGGACAAGGGGTCCTTGGAGCTTACTGAATGGGTGAGAGCTTTTAAAGGAGAAATCAATACTACAGCAGGATTTAGACAACTTAGCAAAATATATCAGACGGAACTTTGGTCAAAGAATAACTACAATAGCAAGTTAACCCATGGGGTGCCTGAAGTACAGTCTATAGCATTTCACTAAAACTTTCAGTTGAAAAGAAAATCAGGTATTCTAGCAAGGAACTGGAAGTATAGTAAATCTTGAAAATCCACTCCCTTAAAAGATCTCCTTCTCACATGTGTTATCAAAATTCTCTTTGGATATTATCTCTGTGACTTTTCACACCAGTTGGACAAGAGAAATTAAAGAATTGCTCTAATAAGCAAAATTGCTCAGATATGAAGAAAATTTACACTTTTTTCTGAGTTGCTACTTAGTAGAAGAGGTACTTTTCAGATAGTCAGAAGGAGAAGCAATACTAAAGTTACTGAAAGACTTTCTTGGGACAAGTCTTGGTACAGCTGACTACCTGTGCTTTGAGTGGAAGAGATTAGCACCTGAAAGGTCTGTCACTGCCACGGTATTTTCTTAGGTCTTAGCAGAACATACTTTTGGTAATGGCATTTCCTATGCTTGGATTGACATCACATACAAGGATAGCTGCCCAGAGGCAGAACTAAAGCATGATTCTGGAGTCCCAGTAATATTCTGTTAATTTTAGATTTCTAGATTTTTACTTTTGAAATCTTTTTCCTACTGAAATGACAAAAACAGTAAGAGCCTGCAAAAAGAGTAAGCAAATTGCCAATAAAATTATGCTGTTACCAGTCAAACACTACAAGTAAAATGTAGAGGAGAACCACTTCTTTCTTGCCCTGTTCATTTCAGTAAAATGTGTATTTTAAAAACCCAGCTGGAAGTATTCAAACTATAGCATGGATAGCAATTAAATTGTTTCTTTGGGCAATTTCAAAACTGAGGAAATTAAAAACATAAAATTACATTGACACCTCACTGAACACTGAACTTCCTTGTAGTCCTGCCCTGAAACTGAGTTAGGCTGAGGGAAGTATTTCTTATAAAGGTTTAATGCCCCATCCATCTTCAGTTAAGGTATCAGAGTTCCAGTTTCACTCATTTTGCATTCTCAGTGGCCATCAACAGACGTATGCAGAAATTGAATCTTTCTTTTGAATGTTTTCTCATTATTTATATAACCTATTCAAGTCATAGAATATAAGCAGTCCACTGGAATTAGTACATTTACTGGAAGGTTGTGGGTTTTTGACTCTTGCTGAATCTTCATGTGTGCCTACATGCCAGGCACCTCCTGAGACTGCAGCACCTGCTGACACACCCAAGCAAATTTCAGATTTGTTGGTTTGGGTATTCCCAGCAGCAGTGCTAAAGCAGCACAGAACTCTCCCCTGCTGCAAAATTCACCTCAAATCTGGGAAAATATCCAAAATAATCAAATGAAGACAGCTATTATAGCTCAGAGTTGTCCATGTCTATAAAAGGCACTCCTCTACGTGTTGTAGTAGTCCTTTTAACAGAGAAAGGGTTTATTGTAGGCACATGTAATAAAAACCAAAAGAGCAAAATAGGGCCCAGAACCTCGGAGACATCCACATCAATTTTTGTTTTACTTTTTTTCTTTTGATCACACATTCAGACAAGACTGGTTTATTAGGACTATGATTCTGGAGTTCGTTAAAGGCACCTAGGAGGTTACTGCCCTGCTTACACACTATGACCTCTGCCACAGATTAATGCTACTAGAAGGGAGGGAAGAGCATGGACACTGCCACTTGTCAGCAGTAACAGCCACAGCCAAGATATTAATATAAGCCAAAATCAGTGGTGGTTTTACTGGTGGCTAATCTGAACTCTGAATAGCAGCTGCTGAGAAGCAGACACACCGTGCTTGGCAACGTTAGGCAGAAAGATGGCAGAAACGTAGCAAGCAGGCAGCTTTGAAATCATCTCAGCAGGAATCTTCAGAGATTTTTGGGTCAAAGTCCCCTATCTGTAAAAGCAGCAGGGAAGGCAAGCTCATACTATGCCAAAAGGACGTGAAGCTGCAGCCTTGCTCTGTGACAGCCTTAGTCCCATCCCAGGGATGGCTGTCTCCCATGACAGCAAGGTTACAAGGGCTGTCACGAGAGTTTCACTTCTTGTGAAGTCACAGTACTTGAGAATGTGCTACATAACCTGTTGATCCTGTTGTCTTACTTTCTTCTATTAAACATGGTTCTTTCCTAAACTGTCAGAATCTTCCATGAGGTCAAAGAACATTCTGTGGAGCTGCCCTTCTCCCCACCTAATGCCACCATGTTCTTCTTTCATTTGTGTTTTCATTTGTTTACCATTCCCTTCTCTCAGCAGCTTTTAGTTGGACAGATACTGGAAGTGTAGTTAGGAGAACCATTTACTGTTAATACAAGCAGGCTGTGGAATTATAGTATCAGGATGAACCTGAGCCCAGAGCCACTACATATACTTTCTATCCATTCTTGTGCACCAGCAATGACAGTCCAATAGCACAATTTGCAATTTCTTTCTGACTGATTTTCAGACTTCTAGAACAGCCATCCTTGAACAGCTCAGGTTCACAATTCTTGGTGTTAGATTGAGGTAGAGCCAAGAGGCTCATGTTAAAATATCACTGTTCTGTGATCTACTCCAAGCTGCCCTGAAGTACTCATAAACAGAAACTTAAGGATATCCTAGGCATAGCTTCCCATGTCATGCTCTGCCCAGAGCACTAGAGCTAAAGTCCAAATAATGCCACAGTGACTGGACATGCTGAGGAATTTAATACAGATATAAGATATGCCAGTGTAAGTACCCTGAGAATTTCCAGTTAATTTGTCTGACAATTTTTCTCAGGTTGATTGAGCTATATTATTACATGGTGCCTACAATGTACAATAAATGCCTTAAGAAACTTATTGTAAAAGTTAAAACTACAAACCAAACAACTGTCTATGTTTCCAACATCATTCACTAGTAAAGCATTCATTTGGAAACACTGTGATGTGTGTTGTGATAGCTATTAAATTCTGTAAACGTGATGGCAATAAGGAATGTCAAATACTTTTTGAAGACCCTTTGGTAATGTATTTCAAAAACAGCATGAAAGTGATTTTTTTTTTTTACCCACTTTGACAGGTGAATTATTTACTGCCTAGTGTAGTTTTCTGAATAGCTGAAGTTTTCTATCAATGAGATGAATTTAGAGTCAGGCAAGGGAAGCCATCTCACTAACCCTGCATCCAACCCCATTCCCAAGGCAGCTTGACTGTATCTACAGCACTTTCTGCTGTACTGCAAATGTCAAACAGAAGGTATAATGGATTTAATATTAGTGCTGGCCAAGGTGTTGAGGGAGCTGTTAATAATGTCACTCCAGTTATTGATCTGAAGCCTTTAGAAATCAAAGAAAAGTGAGAGATCCCCAACTGGGGAAAGGCACAACAGTGACTGGTTTTTATTACCAATATATTTCTACATATATAGTGCTGACTTTCTGGAATTGTGTGATCATCATTAATCTTTCAAAGATTTCTGGAATCATTATGTAGTAGAATAATATCAGGGTGACCTGTATGCATGCTAATGTTAAAACTTGCTTTCATTTCAGCTACAAGTTAGCTTTAAAAGGTACAGTAGTGATGCCAACAACATTAATACAAATCTCCAGCTGCAGGGAAACTTTATTTATTCTGTAATCACATACTGGTGAGGTTGAGATGTCTGGATTTGACTCTTCCTAAGAGCATTGTCATTTCTTCTTCCTGCTAACCTGGGATTTCTGTAACTGCCATTTCAAGAGGATAAATTTTTCCTAATTATAAAAATCATGGCTCAGCTTCCTCTGTTTACTACACAGCTCAGTTTGGTTCTAGGTTTATATTCTTCTAGGTTCCTCTGCATAGTCAATCCTTCAGGATGAACTTGTAATGTTTTGTTCTAAAACAGAAATGGGTTCTTAGAATAAGTGCATCTTTTCTTTTTTCTACCAAACTTTGCAATATTATGGCATTCTGTACAAGAGGAACCTCTGTTGTCTTTAGTCACAATTAATAAGTGGAAGTTAAACATAGAATTTGTGTTTCATCTATGTCAAGTAATCATATAATTCATATGCATGTTTATACAAAGTAAACAGAGAAAAATCCTGCAGATAACTTGGAATTATTATCTGCTGAATTGAAGATGAAATATGTCTCTACCAAAACTAGACCATAGAGTAGGTCCACTGACAGAAATATATATACCTGAAAGTGCCTAAATACAGTGTATGTATGTAAGTGTATTTATGTACATATAAGGCATACATGATAAGGTGTAAAATCACCTATTGCAAGTGTATTTTTTGTATCACAAAATTAGGCAAGTATATATAGTATACTATGAAATTCCAAATCAGTATAAACAGGAGAATAATCTACCTTTTCCTGATCCCCATGGACTGTGATAAACACATATTTTAATAGAATTGATTTTCAAGCAGAAATTCTATTAATTCTTCCATAACTACAGGAAGACCAACTAGTAGAATCTCTGTTGCACTCTTGTGTGGTTTGTAAGTTCTTTGGGAAAGGCAAGAAGAAACTAAAGATATGGCAGGAGGATTGGAAGCTGTATGGACTCTTCTGTACTCCTTCCCTCCCTCAGTAAAGAGAAACACATAGGTAAAGTAGGCTGGAAAGTGTCTGCTTGCCTGTATTGATTTCCCCAACTGCTTTTTTCACATCTATTTGAAATGGGCTCTGAGGTCAGGATTTTTGTTTCATTGATCATGTGTCTGTGGCAGTTCCAGTGGAGTGTGTTCCTATGTCAACTGAAGGGTTGTGAGAATTAAGACTGACTGATCTTCCTGAATATCTCTAGTCTTATGTGGGATTGTTCTCAGTCATTGTTCTCAGCTGAGTTTGGAAAAATCAGAGTAATTGTGTTTCCATCTTCTCACAGTTACTTGTGGTGTTCAGTCTACATGTTCAATTTAAAGTATATTCCATTCATTTTTGCACACCACCATAATAATTTCATCTTTCCCTCACTAGTGCTTTTTTCTAAAATTTTTCATAGTTCTTATTCTGTGTTCTTCTCTCAGCTCTTTCAGTTTTGTCTCTTAGTTTCATATGAATGCCACATCTTTCCAAACAGAATAATTTTTGTCTGTCACCATATTCACCTATATAACCTTAAATTACATTGTTTTTTTCCTCCATCCTGTTGTTAAAAATTCATATCTCATTTACTCTTGCCCCCACCAGTCATCTTGTCTTTCCAATCTCCTATTTCTTTCTTCTAAATACTGCTCTATGACATGATGTATCTTTCCAAAGTAATTACCATTAACCATATTCATTATACCTATTTTTTAACTGTAGGGATTTTTTTTTCATTTGACACATTTGTTGATGCCCACTCTAAGTAAAACAAAGATCACAAAATTATTTATTTTTATCATTATTTTAGTAATTATTTTATGATCTACACATTTTGTTTATTTCTCATTTTAAATTAAGAGTTATAAGCCCAGAAACTGAACAAATAATTTTAAGATTTTTTTTTATGTTCCTCTCCAAAATAAAATGGCACTACAGTCTTTACTTTCCTAATCTATGTTGATATTAACTTGTTTTTCAAATATTATACTTCTAATTGGAGCTTGATAGGCTGTTTCTTTTCAGAGTAGAGTCGAACAGTACCGATGCTTAATAATCTGAGATTTCGAGCAGATCAGACTTGACTGCTTAAAGCTCTTGGCTTGTTGTAAGTCAGTTATGTTTAATTCATCATACTACAGACTAAAACCTTGTTCTTGTCAAAATTACACAATTCTATCTTCTTTATATACACAAAACAGCAGAGATACAAAGGATGATATTACTTGGTATCGATTCAGCTCTGTGGGGGGCAGAGATCACAAAAGGCAGAACTGGCCAAAAGGAATGTCTGCCTCTAGTGAACAATTTTACTCATGGTCACACTGGGAAAAGCCTGAAAATATTGCTTCTGTGTGAAAGGCTGTTGCTTCCAGTCCTTGAAGCTTTTGCCAGGCTGTTTGTCCCAGATATTCCTTGGTTTTCAGCTGGAATAGGATATGACCACTCTGAATAAGTCATCTAATTTTATCATCTCTATTTGTTTATCACCAGGTAAAGTGGATATGCTGTCTCTCTGACTTTATTACATTGTATGTTTTTTACCAGGGTAAATTGCTCAGCTGACTGCAGGGGAGCTAAAATACCATTCCCTTGTTTGTTCCCTGAGTGCTCTGTGCCACCAAGTCCTGATGTTTCAAATGTGACTTGGTCACCCCTGCAGGAGCAGCAGGTCAGCTACCAGAGAGCCATGTGCTCTGTGCCTGCACCATGCCCAGCACAGTGAGGGGCAGTCCAGGGGCCCCACAGTGCCACCTGCACGGGTGATGGTGATCCTCACTGACACCAGGCACAAAGATAAGGCTTTTTATAGTCAGCCTATTGCACAGCCCCATAAACTGTCTGTGGGAATGCTCCTGCAGGGCCTCACGCTGGCTACTGCCTTCCAGGACTGGGCATTTATGGGGTGATAATGTGGCAGGACTGAAACACAGTGCTGATCTAGTTCAGCGTAGGTGATTAGGATTAATTATTTCATTAACTGTGTCTTATCAAAGCACATTACCCTTCAAGGTTTTGTAGAACATTGAATGAAAAGACGTAGTTATGCTATCATCATAACAGAGCTTCCTTTTTTTCTTTTTTTTTAAGTGAATTTTGTTCTGATGATAGGTGCCAGATGGAGACTGCCCTGGGGAATGAAATTGTTTGTTTATCCACAGAACACGTACAGCATGGGCACCAGCAGTGTAGTCTTTCCCGTGCTGTTGCATTGCTGTTCTCCAGCCTTGCTCTCCAATGACTTTCTGTAGGGGTGGGAAAACAGTTCACAGTGCAGGCCCTGCCCAAACTCCAGGTGTTTTCCTGTGAATATATGCAGTAGTGCCAATTAGAATCCATTTCCATAGACTTTTTTGGCACGGGAAGTGTTGGTCCCCAATCCAGTCCAAATAAGCCACCAAATGATAATACTAATTAACTGCTTACCTAAATCAAATTTTAATCAGTGACCTACGCACAAAAGATCAAAGGCTCTAGTTTCAGGTTTCCTATTGTATTTCTTCTGAGGCATCTATTTCTTATAATAATACTTTATCTCCTAGAAAGAATACTGAAATAATTCTAGTACTATTTTTTAAAAAAATGTAAAAGAGGTAAAATAATCTTTAATAAGATTTTTTGCAAAGAGGTGAGAAATCTCATTTTGCCACTCTGCAACTCCATCCCTCTTCAACTGAGAATAAACATCGTTAGAGATTTCAACCAGCAAAAGGCAAAGAAAAGGCCAATAAAATCCAGAAAAAAGGTAGACAATAGTATATTAAGTATTTTCATCAAATGTGCTTAAACCATGTATCCTGGAACCACAGTTTTAATAAGTTGATGCATTTTTTTAATTTTTTGTAAAAACAATTGATTTTAGTTCGGGGCTCGTGTTTGAGAGAGACTGGCTAAAACCTGAGCTTTTTGTTCTTCTTTTATAGCTTGTTTTGAAAGCGTCATAAACAAATTACTAAAGTGTCCAACAAGACAAATGTTCTTTAATCATCTAATGCACTCATTTATCCTCAGCCTTAACCTTAGTCCTAAATTAAGTCTCTTGCTAAAACATAACTTCACCTAAAAACACCCATCAATCCTATGTGATTTTGATAAGCACATTTAAAAAACATAAACAATCAGACAGTTGTCAATCCAGCTGAAGTTCTGTCCCATTTAAAAGTTATTCATTAGGATATGTTTCTAATGCACCTGCTGCTAATAAAATTTTAAAGTGGAATGAACAATGTTTTCAGGTTTCTGCTAGAGTTATAATTTTCTGCCATTTACTAGGACTCGCTTAGAATAAAATCAGAATGCATATCAGAAAAATATCAACTTCAACTTAAAATGAGCAACTTCTAGCCTAATGGGATGCATTTTTCTGAAAGTATTAACATAAGTTATATTTTAATTTGCATTCCAGTTTCACAGTACACTAACAAAGTATGTGTCACACCTTTGTGTTAAGTTTATTTGGTCATTACCTTCATTATCTACTCAGGAATTTAATGTGTACAGGGAAGTATTACGCAGGAAAAAATTAGTAACATGGACATAGATTATACATTCAAAACAAGATATTTTGCAGAATATATATTTGTCATTTGACCTGAATGAGTAAATAAAGTGACTGTGAGGGGATATGAAAGATATTGCTGGCTGATATTCACTGCATTTCAGAATTTATTAAGACTATCTTTTGTTCAAGAAATACTTAGCCACAGCCAGGGCTAAGGCAGCATTTTATTTTATTTTATTTTATTTTATTTTATTTTATTTTAATTTTATATTTTATTTTTACTACTGGTCTCTTCAGGACCTGGAAAAATACTACTGTTGAGCTGTTTGGGATTCTTTCTCACTGGGGCTTTAACATTCTAAAGAACAGATAAGAGCAAACAGCAAATAACTGGATTTAGAATAAACTCAGAAATTATCGCTAAGGCCCTTCCTCTGCCACAATTTGTCAAATCTGCTGATAGGAAACAAATTCTATTCATAAAGATTTTATTTTTTTGGGGCCCTCTTGTGATTTGGTAGCAATTCAATTATAGTTTTGTGAGATAGTGAGCCCGGAGAGGGAATCCAGACTGACAAGAAATATGACAGGACAGTTACAGAGTGTTTATGCAATTAAACTTTCACTGACAATACCTGCGGAATGATGAATGCGTGGGCGGAGGTATGTGTGCACAAGCAATGCCCCACAAGTATTGCACATTTTTCATTATTATACAACTGTTCAGATCTTTCAAGAATAGCCTGAAGTGAGGTGGAAAAGAGAGTGCTGTTCCACAGCATGTTAACCAAATGCGTTTTTTTTTTTTTTTCCAGTGGGTCTTGATATGCCAGGTGATAAAAGAACATCTATTTTAGAGAAATGTTGCAAGAAGATTAAGATTTAGCCTGAGTTTGACATATATTAATTTTGGATTCTTAAAGAGGTTTTATTCTTTTTCTATCTGCAACTTTATATCATTTCAAAATTGATAGATACTGCATAATTAAACTGCAAGGTTATTCATTTTATGCATACAGGTGCAAAGGGCACTATAAAAGTAGGATTTTACTGATTGTAGATTAGAAGAGAAAGGAGAAACTTAAAATGGTTTTGTAGAAAACCACAAAAGCTGACATAATAGATTCATTTGGTTGATCATAGTCTGTATTTTACTATGTCTGTCTTCCATGGAAATCTAAAATCAGACAACTTACTTTAGAGTCTCTGAAAGGTTGGGTTGAGGTTTCCAGGCTGGAAGTTGCTCGTGTGTAGTGGAGTTTTGATTTTGAAAACATGCTGTTAAAACATGCTGACCTGGATTACCTCTTTTCCAAGGAGTGTAACTACAGCAGTGAGTTAATTCTTGCAAACCTTATGTTCAAAAGCTTCTCTACCCTAAACATAAAGGAGGTGGGAAAAATTACGATGTGGGTGCCTGACAGAGGAGCTGAGCAGGGAACTGACTGTAGATTTTTTACTGATAAGGAAATAGTATGACTGACACAAGGTATGAAGGTACATTACCTTAAAGTGACCATTTAAATGTTATCTAGAAACCTGCTGACTTCTCAGAACTTTGCTTGAATTCACTGCAGTAAACATTGGTGGTTCAGAATTTGATTTCTACATACCTGACTTCAACTCACTAGAGTTAAGAAGCTGTTTCCTGTTCATTCATGCTTGCCAAATCTTTCAAAATTTGAAGTCTGCTTCAAATAATGACAATCAAAATGAAAAGTTTGCTTGTTGCAGTCAACTGTTTTGTAATTCTAAATTATGTATGCCAGATTGCAAAATGGAATATATTTATTTATTAATGCAAGCATTTATCTCATGAAAAGAAACACCTGAATTTTTGCTCCTTTCTAGGAGGTTGTTTCCTGTCTTGTCGATATCTATGTGCAGGAAAATTTCCATTCATCTTCCTGATTTGCACACAGATGTCTCTTCTTCTTTTGAAGGAATGGCAGTATTTACCCAACATGCATACGTAGACAGAATATCACAGCTTAAGTTACTCAGTACCAAAGTACTGGAAAAAAAATCTGTTTTTCCAAGAGCCGTTTCTAATACCTACTAAAATTGATAGCAAGAAAAAATTGTTTTCACATTACTTAGGTGTTAAAATTACATGGTGGTGTTCCTTTATTTTCGAAAAACCAGACCTAATCCTGTTAATTCAAAGTGAATAACAAACAGGACTAAGACTTTTTCCCAAGTTGTTACATTTATTCAACCTGCTTGTGTTTTGTTCTTCATCATAATTATTTCCAAGTCAAATCTGCGCTGATTTCCTTGCGGACCCACATACCTCTGACTAACTTAAAGAATTGAGCTGGGATAATTCACACTATTCCTTGGGGGTCATGTTCTCTGTTTTTTTTCAAGGACATTTTTATTACAAAGCTGATGAAATTTGCATATTAATTCATTTCTTTCAATTTTTTAAGATTAAATGTTGTCAACATGTATCAGTGCAAGGCTCTGACAGTGCTGATGAAATGGGTCAGTCAAGCTTGAACATTTAGAGTAATGCAGCCATCTGCAACCCCCAAGCCCCTTGTGTAGTTTAGTGCTACCATTGCAACTTGATTAAAAAAAAGTTTTATTCAATGCAGGATATTAAAACATTATCAGTGAAATGATACGTGTTACTCCTGCCATTTGCAGGGAAAGCATATTTGACAACAAAATGGATCTAAGGATCTCCTTTCTGATTTAAAGTTAGTGCTTTGTCAATCTTAATTAAACTCCAGTAGGAAAAGTACAGGGGGAAAAAAGAGTTTCTGCTGTGCCCGAGCTTAGAATTTATTAAACTGGGCTTAATGTCCCCTCCTAGTCTCCATTTTTACTGTTTGAAAAGTAGTGTTATTTACAGGAAGGAATTGCCTACATTCTCGTGTCTCAGCGGCCCTGGAAAGCAGTTGAATTCTTCTGAAAATACCAAGACTTAATGGAATCAGAGAAATTAGAAATGGAAAAGAGCCATTAGGTCAACTTACCTATCCCCCTGCCAGAGCAGGAGAGGTCCCTACAGTAATACAGTCTTACAGTTAATAGTCATGGATTTTGAGTCACCATTTCTCAGCTACTTATGAAAGTATTTGCTGTGCAAGTTGCTTGGGTTCATTTTATCTCCACTGATGGGACTGATATCCTTATATTCTGATCTGCTTATGTTTTAATAGTCTGTTATTCTATATGCAATGTATATAGATACACATTAATATTCTTGCCTCTCTTTAACACATACTGTGCATTTTTGTCTTCTATGGTTTTATTAACCTGCAGTTATCCAGCATCTCATTCAACCAGTAGTCCCTTTGATATCAATGAAAACAGTACACAATAGGCTTGATAATTAATTGGCATAAATAAGCATAGGTTTTAAAGGTGTGGAGTCAATTGTGGGTTTTGCCAAAGACCTTTTGAAATGACCAGGTCTAATTATGAAGTTAAGGCCCTTAAATCCACCCATAACACCAAAACAATGTGTGAACTCAAATGATAAGTTTCACTTGTGAACTTATTTCTCTCCAATTACTGCTACAGCTTAATCAGTGGATGCATTTTAATAGAAACTGCTCCTGGTCGTAGATGTCCTCATAATTGCTACTTATGATAGCCCCAGCAAAATACATTGGCCTTAATTGGACCAAAAGAAAAAGAAAAAACAAAATAAATTTAAAAAAAAAAAAAAAAAAAAAAAAACAAAACACAAAAAACCCTGGTATCTTGGCTTGCAGATGTAAAGACTGACTCCTACCTTGAATATAAATACAAAGCATAGTCAGAAACAACTTCTGGCACCACATAGCTGTGGAGGAGAAAATTACTTAAATATTAGTTGACTTGTATGACAATTGCCACCCAGAAACTGTGCTGGGTTTACTTTGAGGCAGTAACATCTGCTGACTTTGTGCTGTGATATCAGAATGTATTTTCAAGTTCAAGCTTCCTTAATGCATGTCAGACAGAAAGCTTGTGTTAATCATATCAAAGACTGTAGGAAGACATTGGATAGCCTTTTAGTACAAAGATGAATCTAAGCTAGTAGTATCTAGATTTTGAGACCAAACTCAAAAGGCTGTATTGTATTGAAAAGTCGAAATCAGACTTCACACTGAAGTAGAGTCTGAAAACATCAGATATGAAATATTTAAACTGTAGAACACAATCTTCAACTTTGGGCTATAAAACTTTAATTTTGTGAGTAGCTATTTCTCCAATTGTTCGATATTTTTAATTCTACAAATCCATGTTTATTAGCTTTCAAGGTTTAAACAGTGTTACTGAGTCTATTGAAAGTAAATGATACTGACTTCTGAGAAATATAGTTACTATGATTTATTTTCTATTTCTGTGTTCAAGATAAAGGCAAAAGAAAGAACAAATAAAAGGAATTGATTAGCACAGCTCTCTTTTTTAATACCTATAAAATCACCTAAGGCACTTTGTTATTTATTCTATATGCCACAAAAAACAGAACAAATTGGTCTGGAATATGTTTTTGTTGAACGATGGTAATTTTAGGATACATTAAGAGAAACTGTAGCATCTTTGATTCCATATATTCTTATTTTTACTTTAGTTATTCTTATTTTTATTTTAGTTATCAATTCTAATGCCCAAATGAAATCTCTTCCACTCTGGAATTTACCCAGATATTTTGCAATAGCAGTTCTTAGCCCAAAATCCAAATCCTATATAAGTTTACCAGCAAAATCATGGTTCCATTATAAACAAGGCAAATTTCTCACTTCTGTATTGAAGTTGTTCCAGTGTTACGCATAATTTTATACAGTTGGAGTGGGGGGCATTGTCTTTAACTTCATGACCTCTTGCAAATCCATGGTAAATTTTTCTTCTTTTCAGGGTTTTTTAGACTGTAAGAACATGATCTTAAACAATCCACTAGATAAATTTGTTGCAACAAAGTAGTTTGGCACATTAAATACTATAGATAATTTTGTAAAGTTTTGTTGGATTTTTGCCTTTGGATTTTTAAACAATGAATGTTGTTAGCTTTGGTAAATCACAACAGCTTTGTTTTGGCAGTAGCTGCTGCAGACTCGTAAATCCAGGTTATTTTATCTAACAGTGTTTTGATTAAATTTATTCCTCTCCATCTAACTTAATTTTTTTATGTAATGCAGTTTTCAAGCCATGAAGGAAAGTAAATTTACTGTGAATCTAGACTAGTTTTTTGCTAGGAAAGAAATTCAGTATATGTTTGCTTCATAGCTCCCATTTAATATCTATAACTTATCCTACTTTTGAACCATGAGTTTTCTTTTCTCAGAGGCAAACTCAGAAGTTATGCTTTCCTCTACAGGCAGGTTCCTATCTACACATAAGGAAATTTTTTTTTTTTTAAACTTCTGTATTTGTCTCCTACCAGTATCTGCTTCTAAGTGTCCTTACACTGCACAGTATATGTGCTGCAAATAAAGCAGTCAAGTTTTGACACCTTATGTTTGTTAAGTCTTCGTGATTACTGACTAACAGTGATCACACATCCAGAAAAAGATTTTGCACACTTTATTGTTTGTGCTCTAAGCCACTTAATTTCAACTATATTATGTTTATTTTAAATTTTATGGAAGCAGTTATTATTGAAAGAAAATACCACCAGTTGAAGACCATGGATAATGTTAGATCTTACTGATCATGACATCTTTATGGGATAATTTGATATCAGAATGAGATCTTCAAAATTAAGTCTTCATATGTATATGTAGAAATACCAACCCTTAAGCAGGCAGGGATGCATGTGGTGCATATTCAGACACGTTGGCCAGAAGGGCAATGAGTGTTTGGTATTGAGGGAAATAAAAAGAGTCACAGAATCTGGCTGAATAATAATGGTGGATGCGTTTGACTTCTCAAAAATGTCACACCTTGACAAGATTTCCATGAGCACTTCTTGATACTTGAAACATTTCTGGGTTTTGGCACACAAAAATGGTGGGTCTGTTTGCTACCTTAATCTTTCATATTATAAAATACATTGGTTCAAAAACAGTTACAGTTGAGCTTCCAATATAATTTTGTTCAATATCAGGGTGTAGGTAGAATTATTCACATCACAAATCACCACTACTCCAAGTAAGCCGGAATATCCCGAATAAAGGAAAGAGCTGATTATAGTGTATAGAGGGAAACCATAACCCATAGATTCATTTGTCAGTATTGAGAAACTCTAATCCATAAATTCATCATGAAACTCATTTAAGTAATGACAACTGAATGGCATCATATGTGAACTTACTAAGAGTTGTAATGACTCTAAATGGTGAAATTCCTGAGGTTATTGTGAAAATCCAATCTTGTAGAAAAACCATAAATCTATAGCAGTAAAGACAACAGGAATATGTCAAGACCATGCAGTTAACTGCAAGGTGGTAATTCAGAGAACTAAGAGCAAGACTGAAAACTAAATTGGGTTATGTGTGGCCAAAAAAAAGGCAGGTTATGGATTGGTAATTAGAAATTAACTGCTCAGCTTACTGAATTTGCATGTAATAAAGACAGTTTATGTTAAAGATAGTTTATGTTCTTTCTATTAGTCTAAACTGGCACTGAGGTTTCACAGTTGTTCACTGAGACAAAACAACTGCATGCAAAACCTGAGATTTCAAAACAGAAGATATCCAAACAAACATACTTTTGTGAGGTGTAGATGGTATATAACGAAAGAAAAAATATGAAGGAAAGGTGAAATGCCCAGGTTGCTAAAATATAGACAATGTTCCAATAAAATGGCAGGCAGAAACCTGCAGGATAGCAATGACTACATAGGAGAGAGACATTTTCCTGATCTACAAAAATGTGGTAAACAGTACTAAAATCAGTTCTAAAAATTATGCAGGTTTATATGTGCTATTTCAATTAACATACACATGAAGTAATATAGCAAGTATGAAATGGCTTTAGACATGAATTGCAGACATGATTGGAGATACAGGAATATTTTTTTTCTGAGGAAAGATGTGAAAGACTGGAATAATTTTCCTTATAATACCCTTGATATATTTTTACAAGGGGACAATTCCATTTTGTAGAACTCATATGGAAGATCAGGAAAACAGGTAAAAGGAAGCATATTTGCCAGATGCTGTGGATGTGTGGAACTCATTGCCACTAACTAACCCTGTGGTCCAGAGCAGCCCAGAATTTTAAAATATGTGGTCATTATACATATAACAGCATTGCCTTTTAATCTCAGTTACAATATTTATATAGCAAAGTTTATTCTGCTTCAAGTCAATTTAGATGCCAAGTGGTAATTTGGGAAGAAAGGTCTTCTACATGCACATTGTCTATGGTGCGCAACAGGTCTTCTGGCTCTTTTTCCAGAGACATTTGTTGTCACCAATAATCAGATAAAAATTGCTGAACAAGCAGTCTTCTTAAGTTCTGTAGTAACATGGACCCATAGTCTCCTATATCTTTAATTAAATATACATTAAACCAATACAAAATTAGCCTTGTTGTGGTTGCGTTACTATAAAACCACATAATACTGCATAATAGAGCTCATAATAGAGCTTCTGCTCACTGATCGCTTCACACATTACACTTAGGTCTTCTCTGAAGAACCTCCTGCTTGCTTTCTTCTGACATAAATAAGTAGACCTTGGAAACTGGTGGTTCTTATATAACTTGATATGAGACTCAGAATATTTGATGCACTGGAAATGGCTGGGGCCTGGAACAGAACCTAGAGAAAATAGCAGATTTTTCTCCCATTTCTCAGCAGTGTAAACCACTATTGGAAGTCATCTGACCTGGAATACCAAGCTCCAGAGGTACTCAAACCACTGTGTCCATTCTGTGTCTCTGATCAGGATAGGTTGCCTGTAGCAGGAGAAATACCTTGTACTCCACACCTGTATCTTGTCCTGCAGTACACCTGCAAAGACATTGTGCTATGAATCTGCACTGAAGAGGCAGCGTTCCTGTACATCTGTGTATGTACACAGGGATAGGCATTATGAGTGCCAAAGAAACAAACACAAAGAAGTTACTACACTTACCTCCAAGTTTCAAGGCTACAATTGTGATTTGGGAGATTCCTTGTGGCTCTGCAGTTACGAAATCAGTGGTAAAAGACTATAAAATCACATCTGCATTCCAAGATGGAGATGAGTATAAGACTAAGAAAATCAAGTGGGTTTTGAGGAATAAAAAGGCTGAGGAAGTGGGGCAGCAGAGAGAGGTATTGAACCTGGAAGAAGCAGTTACTCACCTGTTCTGAGTATGGCACTAATATACTCCAGATAATGGGGAAAGGGTGGAGGGAGAAATTTCTTAAAGTCATTAAGCCAGAAAGCCTAACATACCATAAATCTTACCAAGTTTATGCCACCCCTGATGCAAACTTCAAACTTACTTGTTCTCTCTGGGGAAGGTTCACAGTTGGGTTTTGGGTTTTTTTTTCATTTTGGGGTGGGTTTTTTTTGAGCAATAATAGTCTTTGTAAGATGGCTGCAGTGTCAGCATTTATCTTGAAACTCTTGGATATTAGTTTTGACTGCAGTCACCTTTCTGACAAGTGTTATTGCGACTGTGTTTTATATCCCTGTTCAGGATGATTTCTAATGATAATGCTCTGTCTACCTCACTGCTTCACACTAAATTATAGATGCCACTATGACAGGACAAACTATATCCAAGTGCTAAACTCTACTCCCTTTGTGTGATGTCAGTGCCTTCACTACTTTGTGCCTAGAATTAAAATCAGGATAGGAAGATATGCAAAACATTTCTGCTTAAAAATAATGTTCTGTCAGTTATTAAACAAGTGATATTTCATTTAATCAGCTCAAGGGGATTATTTTAAATGAAAAGGCAGAGAGTATGATTTTATTAACACATTCCTGCCCTAGAGTCCTACTGTAATAATTCTTTACTTGACTAAATTAAAAAGTTATAATTCAGTCCTTTCACAACAAAGACTTCTGGACAGTTAAATTTTGTTAGTTTTTCTAGTTTGAGATGCAGATGGAATAAAGGGAAGGAAGGCATCATGTATCCAGAAAAGTAAATATTACATTATAAATAAAAACAAACCAGACTTTTAGTGAAGACTGTTATATTATCCAATTTTAACTTGTTATTCAGATGCCTTCCGCATTAAAATCATGGTTTTTGTGCTATCTTTGTGAATATGTTCTTGCTAAAACAAAGCCTTTTATCAGGTAGCCTTGAAAATGTGAACTGAGACAGTCTAAACCTACTGGTCTTATCAGCCTGAGAGTTATTACTATTGTTGTGTTAAGTATAATAAAAACAGTGCTCTATAAACCATTTTGACCAACTATTTTTAACTAATTAGTCAATGGAAGCTTATAAGGAGGATATGCAAAAGCCATTTGAATAGTCATATGTAAACCTGGACTACTATGTACATATAATTCTGTTTGCAGAAGAAGGGAAATGACAGGTGTATCTCTAGTGACTCCATAGTTAAGGCTGTGCTCAGATTGGGAAGTGTACTTCAAATCTTATTTTAGGCAGGATGAAAAACTATTTCTGTGAATATGACAATCCACGTAGGACTTTTTTTTCTCTTTCTTCTTATACAGTTCTAAGAAAATAGGGTTCTATAATTATCCTTAAAATTTCACATTTAAAAAAAATAAAATTCACATAAAATTTATGACATTGAATATTAAGCCAACACCAAGGAATTTTAAAATCATTTTTATGGTAAAAATGTACACAATTCTCAAAGTGGATCCTTGTAACATTATGTAGACCTATTTTTTTTAAATGAGAGAATAAATGTGCTCACTTTCCTCTTGCATATCTCAAATTCAAGACACTTGACTAAATCCTGGTCTTGTTTATGAACCTAAATCTTAAGTAACTGAAATCATTGGTGATATTCTGCATTTGCTCCCATGAAAACTGAAAGTAAAATTTAATCCCATTGCAATAAAAAAACCTGAATATTACTTCTGAAAACGTTAAAAATGTTCTACCTGATATCACTTCAGATTGAAAATTGTAAAATAAATAAGAAAACAAATGATAAATCAGACAAGTGAAGCAAAGGGTAGGTAGCTAAATATTGTAAATAGAAAGATAGACCTAGTTATTTATAAATTCCTTCTCAGAGGATTGCTTCATTTATCTTTGGAGAGAGACTTTCTCATTGCAAGAAGTATTTCACTAAAAAATTAATTGTTTATTAAGAATTAATTAAATAGGTTAACATGGGACTATCTGATCAGGGAATATCAGTCTCAGTACTTTGAACTTGCAGGTGCTGCAGTGGTTGTAGTTAAGACATTATATTGGAGCTTTCCTTCATTGCAAAGGGTTGTGTCAGGAAAATCTTTAATATAAAAATAAAAAGCAGTTCATGCATAAAGCATGATGCCCTGAAGCATATTAGATCTGTTTATCTCTCTGTTTAAAACGAGCGGTACCTGGTATAGTTTACATAACAAGGCAGGGATCAGTTTGATAAAGCATTTATATCACCTGGGGAACACGCTGGCTCATTTCCTCAACACCTTTCTGCATGACTTGTTCACCAGCAAGTAAAACAGCAAACAAAGTTTTAATAGGTCAAGAGCAGAGAACCTGCTTGTGTTAAAGACATTTGCGTTTGCCCTCTGACAAATAGCTCATATTTCAAGTCCAGGTCTCTGCAGCCAATCATTGAATGATAATTATTGATTACATTTTTATGGACAAATCCTTAATTGCATTTAATCATTTGCAGCCTTAAAGATTTTTTTTTAAGACAAGTGAAAGCTTAGTGCTTGTGTGATGTACATAAAACTATCTGGGGGAACCAAATAAAGGACAAAGATGGACTCTTGCCCCCAGACACAGCGACAAAGCTCTAGTGACCTCATTAGAAACAGGATTTCACCTCACAACATTAACATTTTTGGCAAATCCTGCAGTATAAATCTGTGAGTTAACATTTGAAAACACTTTTTTAAACAAATGAATTTCAATTTAGTTTGCAATTAAAATCTGTTGTTAGACTAACAGATTTTTTTTGTCACTCTTCCATTTTGTTTAATGTAATCCAGGATATGAGTCACATTTGCTTGTTGTTTCTATATGTGGAGCAAATACTGTAGCTGCTGTTTCTGTCATAGCACATCTGCTCTGCTGAAAACTGCAAAATGATAGATAAACACATGGTCAGGAAAAGAAATAGATGAATAACAGTTTGTATTATTTTTTCAGTGAACAGCAATCATCACTAAATTTCTTTGCAGTTCAAAGGCTATTTTTGTTAAGCGGACATACATGGAGCTTCCATGCAAGCTATTGTAACTTTTCCATATTTTTATTTTAAGTACCCAAAAATATATTTTTGCCCAACTGGCACTTTCAGAGCTGCATGGTAAAAGCAATACTGTGTTCTTCAACTGTCCCATAATGAAGGAAAAAATTGTTCAGTGAAGAGAAGAATTACCATATTTTTCCTTTTTCAGAAAGTTCAACAGTGGAATACATCTTCCTTCAGGTATAATTAATAACAATTTGCAAGGCTTTTATTCACAGATGCAATTCAGAGTATCTGTACTCTGTGAATATAATGTAACAAAAATAAGCTGATATCACTTACAGGATATGTATCTACCATCTCAGTGGACATAAATCAATGATTGAGCCATAGGTAAATAGATTAGATATGGCAATAGGAAGGGAAAAGAAGCTGAAAAGAGAATCCACAAAAATAATTTTGCAAAGCTTGTCTTATGTTTTCATCAGAAACTAAACAAAATAATCTGACAAGGACAAAAATCAAGTAATCTGGCAAATTCTTGCATTTACTTTTATCAAGTAATGTAATACAGCACATGACACTAAAAATAATACTGTGTTGTCTCAGGACAGGGTGGTAATAACATGGCTTGTGTTTGGACATATCCTACCCAGCAGCTTTCGTGCTAGTTTCTGCATCGTCTTAATGCTATTCAATCACACAGGCCAGTGCACCATTCAGTCCTTCCTCCCCACTGTACTTCCCTTCCCGACACAGGGAACCCAGCAGAGATGCTTAAATGGCAGCTCAGTATCTGTACAAAAGCAATGCCCACGTCTTTGTGTGCTATGGTGGAGTTGTTATGTACAAAGTCTGGGGAAGACACACCTTACTCATGCCTGGAAGGGTGTGTGTTTGGGCAGCTCTTGGCACTCTGAGGTGCTCTAGAGGAATCCAGGATTCTGTATATGGATTGCAGTTAGCAAGATGCTTATCCTATACTCGTTGGGTTGGTTTGTTTTTTGCTGTTTGTGAGAGTGTATGTGACTGCTGACTTCTAGTGGCTGGCCTGCAGATGACATCAGTCCTGGAAGTGCTGCCCCTGTCAGGGATTCTCCTATGGCTCAAGTGTCAAGGGATGTATGTGGCACTGGACCAGAAAGACCTGGCCATCCCCTCTATCACAATCCTCTACTAATCCATGGATGTGCTTGAGGGCTGTCCATGGCACTGGGAAATTATACAAACGGGCTAAGCTTAGGCTGAAAACGGCAGAGAAAAATTGTGTGCAATGCATTCTTCAATTATGTGGGAGGAAGCACACAGTGGGGAAAAAAGTCAACAAATTACATTGTTTCTTCTGCTTCTCACGTCACTTGCCCCCCTCTGCTGCTGTGCCTTAGGAGAATACAATATATATTCCTCAAACACCTGCCCCACTTGCTATTAGGGCTTCTGCCCTGATTTAGAATTTTGCTGTTTCATGGTGTTATTCCCATGTGACCTAAATTTTCTTGTGCTCAATCCAAAGATCTTTGGCATTATGGAAGCTTTGTGAAAAAAGGCCCGTCATCATTCATACAATTCATCATAAACATAAAGAGTTGTATCATAAAATGTGTCTCTAAAGGAACTGTTTAGACAGATTAGCTTATTATAATTATATTATTAGGAATCTATTTCTTTATACTAGGTAAGGGGACTACACTGGCAAAGAAATATAATGTGTGCCTCAAGTCATAACTCCTAAGTTCTTTTTAATGTCCTAAATAAGTGACCTAATTTTCTGAAATGGTGAGAACCAGTTTGTCTCTCACGTGATTTCCATGACAGCTTCCAAATGCAATTTTAAAGCTGACTTGCAGGATCAGATCCTGCTTTTGTCAAGTGAGGTGAATTAAGGAAGCTGTGTATTCCTCTGAACTGCTCAGCTGTGAACTGTCAGAGTCAAATAAAACTGGGCAAGATAGAATAGGATTTCTGCATGAAAAAAAAAACAAACCTGTGCCAGTGAAATTTAGATCAGCAGAATACAGTTTGCCATTTTAGAATTCAGTCATGAATCAGCTCCAGAAATACTGCTCTAACAAAGAAAAAACCACATACTGTTCATGACAATAAGTGGTTAGGGCTTCACTTTTACACTTTACTGAAAGAAATGGTCTTCTAATTAAGCAATTGTTCGCAGAAATCACATTCCAAGAACTGAAGGAAAAGGAGTGGAAAACTGTGATTGTTCCTTTTTATATTTTAGTACTATGAACTGAAGTATCATTTATCACAAAACTAGCTTTTTCTTGAGTTCAGCCTGCTGTTTGTAGTAAAAGAAATGTACATATTAACATAAAGCTGTGAATCCAGTTTAACTTCTTCTGATGTCAAAAGGCCCTTCATATTCAACTGATGAACCTTCATATTCAACTTCATATTCAACTGATGAACCTTCTTAAATATCTAGCTCCCCTTTCAGCCCCTTCCTTTGCTTAGACAACTGGTTATTGTACCTGCAATTGTGCCATTGGATCTAGGACTTCGCAGCTCACACGATTCACATGTGCTAATTCTAACTTTTTTAGTGCTTGACCACAAAACTGATTCAATAGCTATAAAATCACATCAAGCACGAAGCAAATGAAAATTTGGCACATGCATTTTATTTATCTGCACAGTTTTCAAGTTTACTTACTGGTTTTTCAGTTTGCTCAGCAGCTTGTTCTGAAGGAATCCTGCTTGCTTTTAGGTTTTGTTACTACATCATTTGGGCTGAGCTTACTGGTGTTTTTTCTGAAAGGAAGAGAGAGACTATATATCAAGTGGCTGCCATTCTTTGCATGAGGCTGTGCTGAGGTTATTCAGTGAGAGATTATGTCTACTGCCTTTTTGATACCAAGGTTTTTTCACCCAAGACTGTAGACAAACAGTTGATTTTTCTCCTCAGAATATTTTAATGCTGTTTGACTGCTTGCTACTGTAAATAGTTCTTGTGTTGACTAACTGTTGCATTTAATTTTCACTTTTGTCAAATGAGAATTGCATTCTGGCACCCCCACATTGTAGTCTGGTAAATCCCAACACTGGGTGCATGTAGACTTCAGGAAGGAGCGCTTACATTTTTTGGTTATTCTGAGACAGGACATAAGAAGAATAATAGTGTCCGGATTTCATATGTAGCTTGTCTAAAAAGTCTCAGAAGGTGAGAGCAACTTTTAAAGCTCTCCTGTAGTAAGTCTGTCACAGTTCTTCTTTAACTTAGCACGTTACTCAGATGCTCATTCAAATCAGACCATCTAGGCAAGGTTAGGTTTCCTCTGAGAAGAGGGACCTGTATTTCCATACTCACAAAGGGCCGCAGCTTCCCTGCGGCTCCTCAAGTCTGGGAGCCTCCTTTGAAGTCTGGGACGGGGAGGTGAAAGCATTACCCCAGGAACATGAATGGTGCCAGTGTTACAGCAGAAGTGAGGGATCATTGACACAGCTAAAGCCCCTAATTTTCCTTTATATATACACATAGCTAATCATATCTTACTTCTCAAGTCACTTGTGCAGGTATGTAGGTGCTGTACAGCAATTTTGACATTATACTATACAAGCAAAAAGATCATTGTATTCAGGCTCTTTGTCACTTACTAATGTTGTGGCATTTATGCCATAAATTCCTAATATGTGAAGTCTCATTTGGGAGACCCCTATAAGCAGTGTAGTCCAAGGATGTTTGCTGTAACTCTTCAATATTTCTGTAGGCATCAGTATGCTCATCATGGGAGGTCCTATATAAATTAATCAGCAATATTGCTAATGTCAGTTTTCATGAACACATCTCGATGTTGTATAAACATCAGCTGATCCATTTGCATGAGTGACTTATCTTCTAACAAGTCACTTTATGGTTCATGATTTTGCATCAGAAGTTAATCATTGTCTACTGGCTGCCAGTGTTGGATAAAGTGGACTTTCCTGGAGAACATTCAGGGCTCTGATGTGACACTTAGGGCACTCAAGGTACAGCTAGCAAAGGAAAAACAAATGAGCATTGCTTACATGTTCAGCATTACCTTTAGGAGGCCTACAGAGATTTTGGTCTCTGTTTACACTAATGTTACGTTAGTGACTGTCATATTACATTAGCAAATTTAATCTTTGTTAATGTGATAGAAAGTTGCTAATACAATGAGACTCATTATATTAACAACTTTTGCATCATGTTAGCAAAAGCAAAATTTGCTAACAGAATGCAAAAATTACCAATATGATGAGGTAATCATTATCATTATTCTAACACCTGATTATATTAAGCAGCTACTAACATTTTGTATATGAAATCAGTATTTGCACTGTTCTGGGATTTTCTAGGAATGTTTGGAGTGCCTAAGTAGGAAAAAAAAATTTTTTTTAAATCTTTTTGGAGATAAGTTTTCTTTTGTATTTTGATATAAATGTTAATTAATCAAAGTCATTCTGAAATTAAATTTATTGACCTAGAAAACCCTTTTTCCATAGAACAGTAAGCCATTTAATGATCTATGTTGTGACAAAGGCAGTAAGAGAGCACAAAGAGAGCACTGTTGGTCTTATGTCACCTTTCGGCTTTGAAAAATAATTTCATATTACAAGTCATATTTTACAGTATATAAGAATTTATGTAAAATTTCATTAAAACATGTTAATTCACTGTTATGATTTGTATTTTTTGTAGCAAGACATATATGTATTGTAGAATATATTTGCACATAAGATTCATGGTCTTCCCTAATTACCTCATAATTGTTCATTAAAAATGTAGCAGGATTAAATTAAAATTCTTATAATAATATTTTTAATACACAGAGTATAATCTGACTGAAAAATTCTTTGGAGAATGTAATATGCTACATCTCTATTATGATTTCTTGGAAAACAGTCTTATAATTATTATTCTCTACAAAGCCTTAATTCTTATACAAGCTATGTAATAATAATCTTTTATCTTTAAAGATCATCTGTAGCGATTAAAGAAATCAGTTTAAGCATAGATTCTTCATAAAGAAATCCCATAGTGGCAATGGGCAAGCTTTGCACACTGCTTTTTCCCATGTAAGTAGTAGAGTGGGGAAAATGCAGAGAACATGTTGAATATATAAATGTATATGCAGCAAAGGCAGACATCTTAGGCCAGCTGGAGGATGGAACTTCTCAGTTCTGAAGAAATCATCATAGAACCATAGAATGGGCTGGGTTGGAAGTGACCTTAAAAATCATCTAGTTCCAATCCCATTGCCATGGACAGGGACACCTTTGACTAGACCAATTTGCCCACAGCCCCATCCAACTTGGCCTGAAACACTTTCAGGGATGGGGCATCCACAACTTCTCTGGGCAATCTGTTCCTCACCATTCTCATAGTAAAGAATTTCTTCCTCATGTCTAATCTAAACATATTATCAGTTTGAAGCCATTCCCCCTTGTCCTGTCACCACATGCCCTTGCACAAATTCTCTCTCCAGCTTTCTTGTAGGCTCCCTTCAGGTACTGGGAGGCCACAATTACATCGCCCTGAAGCCTTCTCTTTTCCAGGCTGAACAACCCCAATTCTCTTAGCTTTTCCCCACAGGAAAGATGCCCCATCCCTCTGATCTTCTTGGTGGCCTCCTCTGGACTCACTCCAGCAGCTGCATTTAAGGACCTGGAATGGCTTCAGCTAAAAGTACTTAAATTTTTCAATACTCAGAGAAGAGGAGCACTGGAAAGAGGTTCACCACAGGTCTCCTTGGCTTCAGAATTTTCTCCAGCCTTAATACAAATCAGCTTTATGTTTCTGTTTATAACTTCTAGAGAAAGGTTATAAGAATGTTCCAATTCAAAGTCAGCAAATAAAGGAAAGAGAAGACCATGTAGTTACATATCCTTTTTGGAGGGACTCATTTTTTTTCTATGTTACTTAATTCTTAGAAACTACTTGAGAATTATAAATCATGGGGGGTGGGAGGATGAGTAAACAAGAGAAGCATCTCCTGCTACAGATCTTTATATGGAAGAGGAATTTCATAGGATCACAAGAACTTACATACTA
Organism: Eopsaltria australis; assembly: GCA_034509425.1. Lineage (NCBI taxonomy): Eukaryota > Metazoa > Chordata > Aves > Passeriformes > Petroicidae > Eopsaltria > Eopsaltria australis. The sequence continues at coordinate 1,157,604 of JAVTVJ010000116.1, read as the reverse complement.
TATAAGTGAATATTGAATATTTATCTAGAGACTATCTTATCATTTAGAGTAGCTGGTACTAAATACTTCCAAATCACATGTAAAATCTTCAGTATGTAACTGTGCCATATAAGTTAAATTAGAACACTTGATATCTCATATAAATTTTGTTATGCATAGTGTAGCATGGTTATTCTAGTTAGCCTTAAAGATATTTAGTCCTTCTTTTGAAGTTGATAGATAGACAGATAGATAGAGAGGTAGATAGACAATTGTATAGATTATATGTTGTATAGTAAAAATTATTTATTTCAATAATTTTGCGTTTATCAGTTCAAAATGTGTTTTCCCTTAAATTTATTGAAAATATTCTGTTCTTATTCTATATTTTATGTATCATTCATTATTTTATGTACCTTTTGTCGCATTTATCTTCTCTCAAAGCTAAATATTTATAATCTCACTAATCTCTCTTCAGATGTCCTTCTACTTAAGTTTTTCTGTTTCCACTATTCTCTTTCTTAATAACAGATGACTAGAACTAAACACAATACTGAATTTAAAGTCTGGTCCATAAAGTTACATAATGGAATAGTAATATTTTCTTTATAAATTTATTAATTTTAAATTATTTTTTATCGTGCTCTAACATCTCAGTTAAGTCTTTAGCTATAAGAGTCTCCATTTAGACCAGGTGTTTTCACTGAGATATTTCCTTTTATTACCTAGTTAAAATTATTTAATGCTCCTGAATACAGAGGAGTTTCTGTTTCTTCAAAAGTGTGCTACATCTTGCCCTTGTTTGTATGAAATTTCATCTGTTGTGCTGCTGTTCAATTGTCTGCTCTGATTTCTATTTAGGTCCTTCTCGTGTTCTTCCTGATCTTCTTTTGATGTAATAGCTGCATTTTTAAGTGTTTTGACACTGACACTCACCACTGAAGTAAAATACACAGCAGATGGGAAGTCTGCAGATGCTTCCCACTGAATTATTTAGTTACATATGCATTTAGCATGAAGGGCTAAAATGTTGAAACTATCCCATAAGAAAAGAGAATAATTACCCAGATAGACCAAAACCAGATTCCTCTGCCTCGCTCCTTTCCCCTTTTCCAATACTGCCTCTGAGGTAGAATTTCTGAGAGAGAAGCTGACTTCTATTTGCTCATAAGGATATGGTGTCCTGTAAATTGAATGGGAATGTCCTAACACCTGACAACAAAAAGAAAAAAAGAATATAAAAACTAGAAGTGAACTGAAAATGTAACCTGCTGGAAGTTGGCACCAGACAGGGAAAACATGCATTTGTGTGAGCCATGACTCAGGTACCATTCCTGGGCTTAGGCACAAAGTGAAACATATCATTATGGAAGTATTTTAGGTACTTCCCTAAACACAAAGAAATATTCAAAGACGGATATATTTATACATGAACATATAGTCAAAGGTCATATCCAGTTTCACTTGAAGTTTACCAATTATATATTATACATTTCTTTATAATTCCCTTTTTTTAGTATAAACCTGTACCTTTTATTGTCTTGGCACTATAATAAAACAACTAACCTTGTTAAAATACATATCTTTATCTATGGGAAGTACTGCATGTGAATATGCTTTTCAAATTTCAAACTGAAATCATCTGCACTGGTGCTCTTCAAGGACAGAAGGGTTAGCTGGCACACGGGTGGGAGAAGGGCTGCTCATTAGGGAAGGTTTGTTATGTGGTAACGTATAATTAAGGTAATGGTCACAGCTTGTGTGACAGCAAACACTCTGGCGGTTGTTTGATTGCTGTCTGGGTCAGGAGATCAGCATTTTCTACAAGATGTATCCACATTAGTGTGTTAGTGGACAGGTTAGAAAGCAAATTACAGCTGTCTTTCTTAGGCATATTACTGTCGAGACTCATTGTTTTGGGTTTTTTACTGTACATCAGCAATAATATAGCTTCTGAAGACTGCATGTGACAGGTTAGGCATTTTATCCTTTGAGTAAACAGTAATCATGGTGTGAAGAAAGTGGGGCATTGGAGATTTTTCCCATTCTTTGAGATTTCCATTCTTCCTTTCTAGTTTGCTCCAAGGGCTCTTTGGGGATACATATATTAAGCCCTTTAAATAGTTCATAATAAATCTTTGTCTCGGGTTGATTCTGACAGTTTTTTAAAGAGTCTTTTAAGAGACAATCCTCAATCATTTACTAATCCATGGGGTGATCTTCAGACTTGGAGAAAAAAGAAACAGTTCAAGCTCCAGGATTTTGAAGATACACTGGAGAAAAAATTTAACTCAGAAAAACTCAGAAAATACTGTGCCATGGAAATTTTACCAACCATCCCATGTTCTACCTGTGCCTAAATTCTCATTCTCCAATTTACTCAGTTTGCAAACACTGAAGAAAGAAAAATGGATTACCAAAAAAAAAAGGAAGAACAATTTTTATTGATCGCCACATTTCTATTATCATGGGTCTGGCCTTGTTTTGTTTAGCGCTTGAATTGAAGGGGCATTATGGGGAAAAAAAAGTCATTGTTCCCATTGTTAAAATAAAGCCAAAAAATACCCCAGAATTCTGTCTGTTAAGTGTTTACTATTCAAGCCTTTTGATAAATATGCTAAAATATCTGCAGTGTGGGCTGATTTTTTAACACGCTGTTTCCTGTGTTATATGACAGGTTCTGATTATGTCTGTCAAAAACCTTCTTAATTCCACAGTGCAAAATAAATAGATAAAGGCAGAAAATATAATAAAAGTAAGATGTCCAGTCCACTTGACATTTGTTTTTACTAAATAATTTGAATGAATAATTTTCTAAGAATAAAGCATGGCTGCAGCCCACAGAAACTACCCCTAGGGGTTTTTTCTTCAGCAGCCTCAAGTCTGTCATTTTTGGAGATACTTGCTCTCAACTCTTTTTGAATGTCAATGGCATAGCATTTGTCATTACATTCAGCCTTTTTATAAATTCTGCATAAGCAAAAAAATCTATAAGTGCTAACTTATCTGTGTAAGAACTCTCTTGGTGTACCTTAGGAGTATTGTTGCCATATTTTAATTTAATATGCTGCCTTGAGGAGAAAATACTGTAGCAGGAAGAAGGCAGCAGCTCTAATAAGGGACAAAGCCATAGAGAAACCTGGGCAGTTGGGTGTCTTACCCTTTCTTCAGCCAGGAACGCGAGTGTTGGAGGTGAGGGCTGCTGCTGAAAGCACTGCCAGCTGAGCAGTACATCCCAACAGCATCAGCTACCTGCAGTGCCAGCTGTGCTAGCAAATCCCTCAGAAGCTGCAGGATTAGCAGCCTGTCTGATTCATCTTATCCTGGACCAGGTCACAGAGTGTCTAAGTGACAGATGAGAAGGGACAATTGCACAGAGAATCTTGTGATGATGGAAATGTTAACAGTATTCTGAAATACATGTGGATGCACAGTGTTGAGGACATAAGTATTTTCATGTTTAAGTTATTTTTACGGGATTTTAAAAGTGCTGCTTTTTTGGCAAAGTATGAGAAAAGCTATATTTCTTCTTTTTTTTCATTATTCTTTTTATTGAAAAATACTAGTGTTAGTTAAACCTGGTTTTGACAGGGATAAGTAGATTGTGAGTGTGCAAGATTATATTTTCTTGCATTTTAAAAGTGTGACTTGACTATATTCTGAATTATGAAGCCATGACATAGTGCTTAGCACCATACCTATTGCCACTGACTGTCCAGTGATGAAGTTATCTGTAAACAAAGCATTAAACATATGACGAAAACATTTTTCTAGACAATTATACATATTTTCCCTTGACAACATATGATGTGTAAATCCAACTTGCATGAGTTTTTATCATTGAACCATTCTAAATTAGCTAAAAATTTGTTTATAAAGAAAATTATTTCTTGCCTTCCATGCTTCAAAATATTTATAGAGTACTTATTTGCATTTGACGCACCAATATTTTTTCTGATAAAGTTTAAACTTGGAAAGTGGAGCAGTTTGATAGACCCAATATGATTGAAATCCAAAGAAGAGAATGGAAACCTCTTTGCAGTGTTAAGTAGGTGTTCACTGTTAGCAACGATGAAACAGATATTTGCCGTGTTCAAGAAATATATGAGGTGAAGTGGTGCCACAGTCTTACCACCCTTTTTTTTTCCCTTTTCTGTATGTGAACAGAAGATAGTAGGTCAGGTGGCCCCCTCTGTTTATTGCAGCTAAGCCAGTAACTGTTTGCCATTAGTAATGATCAGTCTGTGTTTGCACGTGTGCACTTGCCTGGTTTAAACATAAGCTACATACTTTTCTAGACAGGTTATTCAACAAGGTTACACAATTTGTGCAAAGTGATTTTTTGTCGGGATTCTACATGCATTGATGTAACAATCCAGTAGATGCTAGCAACCAGTTACTGCCCCTTGGTTAGGCTGCATGGAAGATTCATGTATATAAAATAGTGTATTAAAGTAAACTTACAAAAGCAAAGAGCAATCATTGCAAATGTAATTTTTTCTTCCTCTTTGGGATTCTAATTTTAAAAGCATTAAAGAAGACAGCTGCTCATGCTGTGATATGCGCTAAACAGCCTGAAGGATGGAAAAAAATATATTTGTAGCTCATAATAACTATTGACCTTTCTGATATACAGTGTTCTCTGTGTTAGCTATTCTGTTCTATCAACAGTGAAGATTGAACATGACTTTTTAATAGAAAACATGGGGTTTCAAGCTGCTTTCACAAAGGTGTTTATGTATTGTTATTTTGTATTGTAGTACAAAGACTAAGTCCTGATGCCCTTTGTCTGACATCATGTTTGTCATAAAAAAGCCCTACTGTTACTGACTGTTTCATATGAGGAATTGGCTCATAACCATTTTATAGTCGTGATAAAAACATTGCACCACTAGATCCAGAACACAGGTATTGAAAATAGAATCCCCCAAATATCCCAGCAGCACAAAAGGTATTTTCTGAAGAAATAGATTCCTCAAGTGGCTATATTTTCAGGGAATTCCACTAAGACTTCAAACACTCACTTTTTGTATTCATACTGTTGTTCCTTGGCATACTCAGGCTGCTGCATAATGGCTTTTGCTGGATGTCATGTGCTCTCAAAGAGGATCTTTATGATTCTCCTTTTTTTCTCTTGAACTTTCCTACTGCTTAGTTGCTGAGTACAGACACATCCACTACTAGCAGCTTGACTCTGGCACTCGTGTATGTTCCCCCAGAGCGGGATCATCCAAACATCAACTTTGCAGCACAAGGTAACTCAGCTGCTCTCCTTTCCCTCAGGGAAAAGCTTCACCAAAAAGCACCTCCCATTTGGCATATGAAAATCTGGAAAGCAACCTCTTTATTGTGCTTTTTAAGCCCAAGCAGGCTGGCAATGTTAAGCAACATCAGAAGGGACTTTTTAATGTTTGTTGGAGGTGTTTTTATGCCATGTGCTGGGAAGGAACTTTAGTGGGCCATTATTGGCAGCTCTAAACCACAGTTATTTTCACAGCTCTGCTCTGTAGTGTCAGTTAATGATTCACAAGTTACTAGGCAAGAGCAGAAAACTAGCAAGAAAGAAAAAATACCCTTGGTCCTTCTAACACAGGAAAGAGGGGGGAACAACATCAGCATTTAATGGCAGTTTTGTGCTGAAAGCTCAAAATTGTTTATAAGAAGCTGCTCAGTAAGGATAACGGTCATTTAAGTTGTGGAAACCAGCCACATCTCAAAGGAGATTAAACATCTAGTCCTCTCTTCCTCGCAGGACCATAAAGCCTTGGGGAATTCAGTGAAGTTTTTACCCTAAAAACTAGTCAGTGTCTTTTTTTTTTCCTTTGTTGTTTTCTCATTTCCCAGTTTCTTTTCTCCATAAACATTGCTTAACAGAGGAGAGATGTACTCTTGTTTATGATACTACACTCTCCTAATAACAGGACCTCTCCCATCCATTGGGTGTGTCCTGTTTCAAACTTTATTAGAATTGCTGCAAAGTAAGCAGTAAGGAAATCCTGTCACTGTGCTAATTTTCCTTAGGACTTTCATCCAATCTTGAAAATGTATGAGTGTTGCTGACCTCATATGAAATCAAGTCAAGTCGTCAGATCAGATTAGTTATTCCATTGTTTAAAATAAATTAACCTTAGATTTGAAAGTGTAGAGGGAAGTTTGAGCTTCAAATGTAGGATGGTTTATGTACCACTCACTTGCAAGTCCATAACAGCTCTTCAGGAGTTGTTCTGGTCTATTGGATGAGCATGGGTTCATTTGTGAGTGTTTAGATAATGGATTGAAGCCCAGTAGACTGCAACATTTCCAAATGATTTTCAGAGTTAAAGTTCCCTACCACGATTAGTTCTGTTAACAAATCTTTATTATGTTGTTTTTAAACAGACAAAAAAGCTCTGTGTCTTTCATAGATCACTGACACCCGAAAAATTGTTGTAAAATCTGTCTTTCAATGTTATAGTGTAGCAAAAATCTTATTCATAGCTTCATCCTGGCAATACTTTTATTTATAGCTCTGTCCTGGCTCTTAACTCATTCTTTCTTTACCAGATTATAAAGAGTTCTATGGGATAAAGTTTACATGAGAAGTAAATTGCATGTGTTGCGAATTAATAGCCTGATAAGACGTTTCTAGTGTAGAAGAAGAAGAAATAGAAGGAGATGCACAAGAAGGAAAGCTTTGAGGCATTAAATAAAGTAATACTTGGCCCTATCCTAGGCTGCATCCAAAGCAGCATGGCCAGCAGAATAAGGGAGGGGACTCTGCCCCTCTACTCCACTCTCATGAGACCCCACCTGCAGTGCTGCATCAGCTCTGGGGACCTCAGCACAGGAAGGACATGGACCTGCATGGGAGGCCACGAGATGATTAGAGGGATGGAACACCTCTCATACTAGGAAAGGCTGAGAGAATTCAATTGTTCAGTCTGAAAAAGAGAAGGCTCTGGGGAGAACTTAGAGCAGCCTTCCAGAAGCTAAAGAGAGCTACAGAAAAGCTGGAGAGGGAGTTTTTACAAGGGCAGGTAGTGACAGGAAAAGGGGGTATGGTCAGAAGCTGAAGGAGATTTGGTTTAGATTAGATATGAGGAAAAAATCCTTTAGTATGAGAAAGGTGGACACTGTGTTTGCCCAAGAATTTGTGAATGCCCTATCTCTGGGAAGTGTTCCAGGCCATATTGGATGGGCTTTGAGCAACCTGGCTAGTGGAAGGTATCCCTGCCCATGGCAGGGGGGTGGGAACTAGACAATCTTTAAGGTCCCTTCCAACCCAAACCATTTTATGATTTTGTGATTCTGTCATTTTTAGTCCATTAAGGGTAGTTCAGATAACTTTGGTTCTTTAAGGATAATAGAACATTCAAAAATTTCTCTGATAATACTCAGAAGTATCTGCCAATGAGTTTTTACTTCAGTTTCTCCTACATAAGTATAGTCAGTACATAGGCATAGTCAAATTAAAAAGAAAACAGTATAAGCTCATTATATGTAATACTACAAGATAACTTTCCAAAGCATGGCTTATTTCTCTGCAGATCCAGCCATTTTTGTGCCCTAACTATATTATGCACGTAGATGAGATATTAAACATGTGCTGTCATTTTCTTGGCTGTTGTAACTGAATTCACTGCTACTTCACTGAGTTGTGTTTTGCCTGAACGCATGGACTTTTATCACATTAAAAAAACTTGAATATATCTGAGTTAGTCTCTTGTTGTCCCAGTTTCAAACATCTAAGCTTAACAGCATGCTCTATTACATGTGGACCATAGCTCAGTAATTACAGTGATTATAAAAATAGTCGTATCTGTAGTTGTACATACATATAGCATATTCTTTAAAATTTGTGAAAGAAATTAAATAAATATAATACATGGAAGGCTTCAATGTCAAATTGTTTGCAAAAAATTAAGGCTTTTACATGGGACCATCAGTCATTGGATCTGAAAAATTTGGAGAGATGAGTAGGGGAAAAAATGCAACGCATAAAATAACATTAAATGATCTAGCTTTCAACGGAAGTCTGATAGCATTTAAAGTTTGTATGCCTTTGAATTTATAATAGGCTTATAGGTCATGAAAAGTGAATTGTCTTCATCTTGGAGGTAGGGTGACAAAAAAGAACAGTTTATTATCTTGTCTGAAAACATTACCTAGATATAAATTCTTTATAAGAAGTCATCTTTCTTTCAATTTCTTTTGAAACAGCTGCCCTGAATCTTCCCCTTTTGAGTGATGCCTTATCCAGATTCCAGTATTATCCCCCTATATAAAGGAAAGAATGGAGCTAAGTCACCTAAAATCTGAGTCCAATTCTTGACTTCTTCAGCTTTTCATTCAATGGCAAAACAGAAATTGTTTGAGTTTTACCCAGTCATCTACAAGTACCATGAATTTCAGATCCAAATCTGGTTATTCAGGAATTCAAGTTCCTGTTTATAACTGGGACAGCTTGCAGCAAAAATATTATTCCTCCTTTTAGAAAAAAAGTATTGCTTTGGAAGAATGAGTGAGCCTCAGCCACCCACAATGTTAAATAAATAGTTCACCTAAACCTTGATTTCACAATATGCTGAGCACACTGGTGAGACCAAGAGAGCACCTATAGAGTTTGCTACCTCTGTGCTTTTGAGTTGGCCTCCAGACAGGCTGCCAGTGTCCATAAGTAGGCCAAAGTGGTTTATCCAGGTAGTCCAGGAATCTTCAGCAATTTCCTAGAACAAATTTTAGCTTCCAGTACTTGCCTGTGTTCAGCCTGCAATCGTCCTGAACCCACTTCACTGAAAACCATTCATTTGCACAATTGCTAAGTATAGTAACTTGCACTTACTGGAAACAAATTGTCTTAACTTGTAGCTTTTGAATTTTATTTGTTGGGTTAGTAGTGGTGAAAATCTATCTTTTCGTTTATAAAATGGTCAAATTTGATCTGTAAGATACTGAGAGAGAATGATCTTGGCAAATAGTGATTTTTTGAGAGTCACTTTTCTGACTAAAGACAGTTAAGTACTCAAGGTTAAATTTTCTTAGTCTTTTAATGCCTGATTAGAGACAATAAACTGCACAGAAGAAATAGAAACATTTAAAAACTGCATCTAGTCCAACTGAAAATGATAGATTTATATTACCTAATTATTTGTCTGAACATAATGATTCTCAGTTCCCTATGCAAAGGTGAGAAGAGGTTTGCAAGTGTAGAAGATAACAGGAAAAGAGCTTCCTATTTCTTTCTGTTTTGTTTATTCTCTTATTTTGTTTCTCTTTTAAGAGCTGGCTGTATAGTTGGTGTTTGAGAATGTCTTTTTTAAGATGTATGGACGTATGTTTTCAAGGAAGTGAAATGAAAGCCAGGTAAAAGCTTCCTAAAATGCTACAAAATCCAGAAAATACTTTATGTTAAAACATAAGGGGTTTTTTTCCACCAATTGCCTCAAATTCCTTGTTGGTGTTTGGTTTTCCCCTCTATAACTTCCTGTCTTCCTAAGAATGAGAAACCTATCTTTTCTCTGTTTGGCATGCAAAAATACATTTTTCTCCTCTCAATTATTTTTAATGCATATCAAGAAAAAAAAAAAAACAAAAGTTGGTGAACATTATTCAGCCTAGTGTGGCAGCTTTTTGTTATTTAAGACATAAATCAAATGCGGAACTTCTTTTTTTCCTAGGGGACAAATTGTTTTTCTGAATTTGAATGTGCTTGTGAATCACTCATAGGGGCAGTACTTGTGCTATTGCTGTGTAAGAGCAATTATTTGCATTGGTTTACATTGTTTTGCTCCATGGCATGAAAGTAGTCAGACTGCACACAGGTGTACAGTACCTCTGCAGATCCCTGCAGGATTAGAGCCATGGACCTCAGCCCTCCAGACAGATATGGGCACGTTTATGTCCCATCAGCAGAACTCTTCCAGCATGTGAAGTTAAACAGTGCATGACTGATTTGTGGGGTCTGGGGCCAAGATTGTTCCCAAAGCAAAGCCCATTGAAGGATCAGAAATACAAGGTTTGCTCACAAAGAAATATTTAGAATCACAGAAGTTCACAAAATCACAGAATATTCTGATTTGTAAGGGACTTACAAGGATCATCAAGCCCAGCTCCTTAGTGAATGGCCCATACAGGGGTCAAACCCACAACCTTGACGTCACTAGCACCATGCTCTGACCAACAGAGCTAATCTTAGTACATTAAGAAGATAACAAAATACTTTTGTGAATTGGCTGCTGTTTCATAATGTTTGCCATTTGCCTATGTGGCTCTTACTTAACCTTTTTAATATTTGTGACACTTCCATATGGGTACAGTGGATTGCAGCTTCATTCCCTTTGAAATGGAAAATGCATTCCTTGTGTCTAGAAATCTCATCCTGCATTATCAGCTTTGGGAGTGGAAAGAGAAGAGGTTTATTCCTTTAATAGTATCTGCTGAAGATGTTTAAGGGCACACAAAGGCAGGTGCTTTCCCAACAGAGTACACAATTACCTGCTTTGCAAAGACAACCCAGATTTATTTTTTATACTTCTAAGCCTGACAGTGTAAAATACTTTAATTCACATGCAGTGAGCATTGACTTTTATCACATAATTAGCATTCTAAACTCACAGTTTCAGAAGTTTATAACTCAACAGTATGTTTAAACACAGTAAATTCAAGCCAGACGCCTAATTTTTCAGTGTAAAAAGACACCTTTAGTTTCTACAGTATCAAGCCAAGTGAACCTTGTTTATTTCAGGCTTTTTTTAAATGGTTTTAGATTATAAATTTTTAAAACCCAAAAATTAATTGCTAGACTTTAATTCTGATATTTCTCAGATTGCAAGTCTCTTTTGACATAATTGAAAAAAATTCAGTGATAGGCATTTAAAACCAACTCCAGAGAACTCATAATGGACCATATTCCCTATATTCCTGTGCAAATCTCACTGAGATCAATGGATCTGTTCTGTGCACATCCTATTTTTAAAAATCCTGCATACATAATCACCATCAGCATTGTTACAGTATCTACTGTGGGTGGGTGCAACTCTGAATGCAGATTTGCACTATCAGCCCTAATGGTTCTCTCTTGAGAGAAATTCAAAATGCTGTTCATAAGCTGTTCTGGACTTTTAGGTAACTAATCCCATCTCACACATACACTCTCAGACACTTTTTGTTAAAGAAAATCAAAGACTTCAGAATACATATTTATATGACACTGTTCCAGTCTGTTGGATAAAATATGTGCATTTTATAACATTCACTTACAGAGATATATAGTTTGTACATAGTACAATAACAGCAAAATTATGTTTATATTACGATATATGATTAAATGAGCCCAAAAAATGTCAATGCCAAGTACACTTTACTGTATGTCAGTTGTTATCCTTTCTTTCATTTAACTGTGTATGAAAGAGGAAATTTTAATTTCCATTTTTTGGGAATGGTACATATGTATTACAGCCTGATCTTTTTATGAGCATAAGATATTGTGTGTTTAGTTAACATTACTTCTGTATGTTTAGGTAATTACCATTAGAACACAGGAGGACATATTGTACTTATTGCCTGTGCTAGAGCATAATGTGCTGGACTACAACAACTACACTTGTTAAGCTGATTTTAGCATTTCTTCACACAGCAGGAAGCACCCATGCTGTGGTTTCTTAATGTACTCTTTAACTACTACACTGTACTGTACAATAAAAATAATAATTAATTATGATCCTCATCCTACCAGTACTGCTGCTATCCGGGTGACTTTGGCTGCTGTTTCAGGGTTTCACTGTCCCACACCCTGAAACACATCTTTCCCTTCAGAGTTCTATTTCTTATGTGATATTGCTGAACAGAGCTGAATTTTTTGAGGAGAGGTTTGTTGCATGGATTGTGATGGCTTCACATTTGTTCAGGTCTCCAAGGACCAGCACCAATAAATGTGAAAGAGACAACAGCAGAATGGCATACTTTCCCATTTCCACCAGGACGAAAAAAATACTCTAAATTAAGTCTAACCTTAAATGTATAATCTGTCCTTGGGAGAAAAAAAAAAAGGATATAGCATCTTCAAGCTCTTGGCATCCCTTACGAGAAAAAATTGGTTCTAAGGGTCTCTGATCTTGTGTTTTAGTAAAATAGAACTGCACGGCTGACTGACAGTTCTGATCTAAAGCATTTACGTTTAAGTTTTGATCTCTCTGCTTTTGATTAAAACTAATGAGCTCATTTAATTCAAAATGGGAATCTCTGATAAGAGAAATAAGGTTGATGTGATTGGATTAGAGGGGCAAATTAAACTCTTAGAGCAGAAGTTTGTGCTTATATAGTGTATTAAAAAGCTGTTGGCGTATTATGGTGTGTTAGATGATGAGAAAAATTTCATAGTAATTCATATTTAATCAGAAGAAATGAAAGTACTAAATATAACATGGCTCTGCTTTTCCCTCGAGTGATAAAGAGCTGTACATTTAAAATGACATCGAATGTATGCTCTCTAAAACAAAAAAATCTTAAGAGACACACTAAAGAAAGGGGCACTGTTGTCAGTTATCACAATGGAGCTGAAATGTCACAAACACAAGACAAGTTGACCATATTAAATCAAGGACAACTGCAGTATAATCCTTAGCTCACAAACAAGTTTTTGCATTTCTCTTGACTGCATAATAAATGCATTTTAAATACTTAAATGCTTTCTACTAGAAGTTTGTATGGTTCTCCTAAACAATAGAAGTACAATTGCAATGCTTTCTTTTTATTCCTTATTAATTCCTCACTGAAATTGAAATTTCTTATATCTCAGATAATGCATTTATTGTAAGCTGCTCCAGAATTTTCCCACTAACAGTATTTTGGGGATAAGTTGATTATCAGGGCTAAAAAATAGCAATCATAATGATTGCATAAAGAACAACTCAGTGCTGATGCTATTTTATCATGGGTTATACTAACAGTCTTAAGTATTTTAAGTGGTTGCAGTTGAGGGAGGGAGAAGCACAGGTGAGAGCTGTACTTCGTTGTGAGCAAGTAATGTTTCTTCTGTCAAACTAAAAAGATATTTCATTAATGACTAATTAATCACCAATAATTGATGATATAATGACAATAATAATAATATGTGTCACTTAGTTGAGAGTTCTTGCCTTCAGGTTGTTTAATGCTTTATTGATAATAAAGGCCCTAATTTCCCCTCAATAATGTGGAAACCAAGGCACTCAGATCCAGCAGGTATCATTGTAGCTGAGGAGTGAGACTAGGGAATAAAAACCTGCAGAATTTGCTGCCTATATCAGGAGAGACTTGCTACCTCAGTGAGACTTTGTCTTTTACAAAACACTGAAGAACAGATTTTAAAAAAATCCTCCAACTCCAGTCATAACTAAATTGTGCAAGAAAGAGTTAATGAGACAAATTTCTGTTAAAAATTCTATGGGAAAAATAACTTCAAAATGAGACATACTGAGTATATGTATATTTTTGTAATTTTTTTTTGTTAAATAAACATTTTCTAAATGAGGTAAATTGATTACAACACTCTTAGCATCCATCAGTCATTTATTTTTAGTGAGTTCAAGGATTGCACCTGAAAAATAGCTTAGAAGGGATGTATAAAATCTAAATTATGTGTATATGTATTTTTTCTATTCCTTAGTGGAATCTACAAACCCCAGTTTACTAACCACTGACAACACTCTAGAGCGCTCTTTTTTCATCCGAATGAAATCTACACTGACCAAGCGAGGAGTGCACATCAAATCATCAGGATACAAGGTAAGGGCTGCACTGTAGCATGAAATATTGACATCTTGAAATTATGTTCATTCATGTTCCAGGAACACGTTAATAGACAGAGAGAGGAGCTATTTCACATTTGCATATGTCTCATTCCTTTTGTTAAAGAATCATTAATACGTATTTCCAGCCTGAGGTTTGGCTTTTGTACTACAGCTCCATTAAATTGATCATTATTATGATAAATGTTGATGATAACAGCGTGATAGCCTTCAAAAGAGCAACACTTCCAAACTAAAGGTATCTTTTACCAAAGAAGGTGAGTCAGAGTAACATCACTTTTCTCACAGTGGAAAATTACTGCTCATTTTGTTAGACTGTTAGTCATCTTTGGGTTATGTTTTTCCCAGAGAGGTAGGATTTCTTCATGCAGCAGAATGCTATTTCATTTCGCTGCCATTACAGCTGTAGGAAACAACAAGCCACAATGAGTACTTTTCCACCATTTTTCTTTCATTGTCTGTCTGAGGGGCATCTGCTCCTGGGGATCATATTTGCTGGATTTCAGACTCTTTTAAGATATGAAAGTCTCTTGTTCCTTATCAGCAGTAATCTCATTTTTCTTCAGTCGTATATCGCTCATAGTGCCTGTAGCTATCACTGGCTTTGCAGTATACTAAAACTAGAAGGAATAGCACATTTTTAACATTGTCAACTTGTGGAATGAAATATGTCATCCATTAAGTTTTATACAAGATGAAAGAGTGGTGCAAGGAAGTAAGTCTGAGAATGTGTATTTAAAGAAGTTGCTTTTCAATGTTCTTTTAAAAGCTTTCACAATCCTTTTGTTTCAGTTTTTAGGGGAAGGTTTAGAGAAGTTTTAAAGTAAATTCCTCAACTCACTTTTCCCAAAAAATTTTCTAAGAATATATCTTTGTGGTAGCTACCTAAGAAGTAAAAATCTACCAGAAATATCTTCTTTGCAAGCAGGTGACTGGGAGTCCATCTCTTGGATGGTTTCTGGGTCAAGATGATTAAAGTTGTTGCTAGTAGAAGTTTTAAGTCCAAAGCAGTGGTTTCTTAAGGCACACAAGTTTTGATCTGTGTCCTGTTTAATTGTTGACACCCGAAAGAATGCACTGAGTACTTGTTCATGCTTACAGGTCAGGGGAGGAATCAAGACCAGGAAGTGTACTGACACTGAAGTGTCTTAGGAGGAAAAAAGAGAATGAATGAATGAATGAATGAATGAACGAACGAACACATCATGGAGTCATAGAATGGTATGGGTTGGAAGGGGTCTTAAAATCATCTAGTTCCAACCTCCCTAACATGAGCAGGGACACCTTCCACCAGACCAGGTTGCTCACAGTCCCATCGACCTGTCCTTGAACAATTCCAGGGATGGGATATACATCACCTCTCCAGACAATCTGTTCTGATGTCTCAACTCCCTCACAGTAAAGAATTTCTTCCTCATATCTAATCTAAACCTACCGTCTTTCAGTTCCAGGCTGAACAACCCCAATTCTTTCAGCCTTTCTACCAGCCTCATAGGAAAGACATTGCATTCCTCTAAATATTTTCATGGCCCTACTCTGGTCTATGCCCTTGCTGTGTTGGAGACCCCAGAACTGGCTGCAGCGCTCCAGGTGGAGATCTCACCAGACTGGAGTAGAGGGGGAGAGTCACCTCCCTCGCCCTGCTGGCCACACTTCTTTGGATGCAGCCCAGGACACGCTTGGCTCTCTGGGTTGTGAGCACACCTTGATAGGTCATGTCCAGCCTCTCATTCCCCAGCATCCCTAAGTCCTTCTCCTGAGGGCTGCTCTCAATCCATTCTCCACCTAGCCTGTATTTGTGCTTGGGATTGCCCTGGCCCAGGAACCTTGCACTTGTCCTTGCTGAGCTTCAAGGGGTCCACACAGGCCCATCTCTCAAGCCTGTCAGGTCTCTCTCTTCCCCCCAGTGTGAACAGCACCACACTGCTTTTTCAGGTCACTGAAGTTAAACTGATTCTCATGATTAGGCATGGTCCACTGAGGCTTGGCCAAAGTTAGAGTGATAGAGAACTTGGTTTGCTGGGTATTTTTGATGCACTAATAATGGGTAAACACAGGGAATTTGTCTGTGGGTTTTGTAGTCTCACATTTTTTTGTCAGATGTAGGTAGGAACTAAGATAAGATGTGTGAGTGATTCTGTCATTGTCTCTCTTGGACTCCTGACAATTTTAGTGTTAGTCCAATATCAGAAAAGGAGATATAAGCTGGTTTCACAAGGTGGGGTTTTTAGTCATTATAATACAATTTTTGAAATTCACAGTAGACCCTTGGCTCAAAAGACATAGTAATGTCTATCATATAAATACAATTTAATTTCTCTTAGAACTGCTAGTGCCTCATGGAAGCACTTAAAACCATAACTGAGATGTCACAAGCACAGCAAAATTAGTTTTGAAATATCAGATATCATTTTATAGTCGGTTTTTCCTGAACACAATTAATGGATAAAAATAAAAATTATGATAGTCAACAAAACTGCCTGTAAATAAAACATTGGGGTTTTTCCAAATTTTTTTCATGAGGCAAGTCAGCTTGAGTAAAATTGCATAAACAGTGTACAAGCCCTAGGCAGGTATAAAAATAGATTTGCAGTTCTTCTGCTTTTTGATGTTTTTAAGGATTTTGTAACTGACAGTATTTGGTTGAATTCAGCTGCGTCCAGCAATATGATTTGCACTCTGACAGTTTTTCAAAAGCATGGTTATTGGCACTCTGTGTTCTATGAAAGGATCATTATCCACAGCCACAACGAGCTCCAGAAAAATAGTACATTCATTTTAGAAGGGTTGGATCAAGTGAATATCCTTTTAACTGGGTTTTAGGAACTGCCTTGTTTAAACATTCTTGTCAGTTGGTGTATCAGACAAGCATAATAAAACTCAGCCGCTGTAGTGAATGTCACTTTTAGGAATCTTAGTCACTGACTTCTAAAAGCCTGGTACCAGAACAAACTTAGGTCTCTTAAATTCATTAAGGTATGTATTTTATCAAAATTAAGAAAGATCCATGAGCTTTTTGGTTGTACATCTGTAAGAAATTATCAGCAGGGAAAAATAGTTACATAATATTAACAAAGAGCATGGGAAAAACTGGCTAAGTTCTGCATCTGAGTAGCAGAACTTAGCAGTACTTCAGCACTTACTCAGGGAACCCAGTGCCAGCTGGGACCATGGGCAACAGAGCTCCTGCAGGAAATCCTGGTGGAGCAGGCTGACTAAGGAGCCACTGTCTCACACCTTCAGAATACAACACAGCACTGAATTTTCCAACCTGTAAAATGCAAGGTCTCTTGGCTAACACCTTCCCTTGAGATCTTGTAAGGAGATTTAGGGGTAATCCCCCTGAATCAGCTTCCTACCATTCATTGGGATCAGTGTGCTAAGCACTGCCTGTGCTATGAGTCAGATTTTAGCTCATCAAAGGTGTTCAGCTCCCCATGGATTCACTTCTCTTGCAGTGACAAAATATTTTCTTCTTTGTGAAGTAGTTGTGTCTTGATCCAAACTCTTGCTGAGCTGAGAACCACATCATCATTTTGCCCTGCTTTGAGGACTGCTGGTGAATGTTTCCTGTAGACAGCAAATGATTGAGGTGGTCCACAAGGTACTTTGTCAATTTTCAGAATGAGTGGTCCCTACCTTAGGAAAATCACATAGAAGTGAAAACAGCCCACAAATTAAAGTGATTAATCATTCAGGTTGATCTAGTCAAAACTAATTTTCTATCAAAAGAAATGTTGAAAAAAAAAATCAAACTGATAAATTTACACATATGTATGCCTCAAAGAAACCTTTCTCATGACAATTCTGACAAGAGATGAACCCTGTTTATAGTCCCTTCCTGGACTGATATAACTAGTTCTGAATTACACGTAAAGATGGAGGTAATGGCCTTTTTCCATGAATTATGTTACCTTAAAAGTGTAAGTGGAAAAGTGATTACATGATTAATCCTTCCTCTCTCTTTCACTTTCATTGTTCCCCAGCACTTTCCTTGAATTAGAATTTCCCATTCTTAATGCTCTTAGGCTCAGAGGCTTGCAGGAAAAGAGTTTACATACAGTACTAGAGAGTTATTAATTTTTCCATTAATGAATTTAAAATCTTTAAAAACAGTGAAATAAAATTTAGTCAACTGATGAAACACATGGAAAACAAATAAAAACAAAAAAATTATAATTCCATTCACTGCAAAACTCAGAATGTATTACCATTGCAGCTGTTGTCTGAGATACATGCTGGAGAGACTTACTGTTTGTTGTTCACTGAAAACATAACACATCTTTTTTTCAGTATTTATTTTTTCATCAGTGAAAGATGGTTTTGTATTTAATTTTGATTTTATCTTCATTTTACTTCCTTTTCCATTTGTTTTCCTCCCTTTGAGGGTCACAGTTTTGTCCACTTAAAAGTTATCCCAACTTCAATTTTTCTACTGTCTGATTTACTCAGTCGTATGTCAAAGCTAATTTTAATTCAAAATTACTTTTTTCAGGTCCAGTGATACATTTTGTACTCCTCTGCAGTGTCCTATTATTGTTTTGTCATGTTTACTTGCCTGTCAGATTGTGCTAGAATTTTCTTTGTTCAAACTTTCATGACCTGATGGTGTTCTCTTGAGCAAAGCTTAACTAATGGGATCAAGTAGTCAACGCCTCAAACAGCATCAGAGTCAGTAGTTGCCAGCTGTTTCCAGCTCATCAACTCATCAGAGGTGCTAGTATATATCCATACATACTCCTCTACTGTTTTATGGAATAGCACTCTCATTATAAGCTATTACAGAGGGGGAAAAGCAAACACAAGGAGGGTACCTTGTACTTTTACTGTCACTGTGGCAATCTCTGAATTTGTTATAACCAAAATCTGTTGACTCTCCATCTCCCATGAAATTGGCAATTAAACATCTTGAAGACCCATCAGCAGAGTTAAGGACATCCTAGAAAATCTTCAGGCTGCCCCTTCCAGTGGACATACTTCATAAAAATAAGTAAATTGTTATATTAAAAAAAAATGTTTGGTAAGTTTAGTTTATAAATTTGGATGGTTTGTTGCACATCTAATTTCTGCAGTTCAGAAATGAAGGATGTGAGTTTGGTTAGCTATATCTCATACATCAGTTGTATGAGGTATATCAAAATATTTTAAATAAAACTCCAGAAAAGTGTTTTCACAAATTAGTCTTGTAGTCCTCATGAATTTTTTTTTTTTTTGACAATGGTATCTTTCTACAAACACATTTAAAATTAAACATGCTCTGAGACTGTACTCTCAGATGTGGTATTTAAAATCATAAAGTTAGAATTCTTTGAATAACAGTTTTGAAGATGGAAATCTTAAATTTTTTTGTTGAAATCTTATGCACATCACGGTTCTACTATGAGTCTTTTTCATGCTATTCCTGCCTTTATTCACTTTTTTTTTCCTTTTTAGAAGAACCTGAGGAGTTGGGCAAGATTTGCAGATCTTAGTTGAGCACTTGAAGCACAGGTTTTGTCAGAATTTAGATTCATTAATCCAAGAGGGCGAGAGAGTCAAAAACTGGGTTAGAAAGACAAAATTACATTGGGCCCACCTTGTGATACTGTTCTCTTGGTTCAATCCTAAATTGAAATGATTGTTTCTCATCCAAGTGGAAGATTCACCTGGAATTCAGAAACAAGATATTCCTACTCCAAAATCACTTCAAGGACCCAATATATCATTGCGGAAAACCACCTTCCAATTCAGGGGGGATAGGATGGAGGAGGAAAGAGAAAGCAAGGAACAGTCTAATGATTGGTACATTTTTTGGATGTGGCCTGTGTTTGAGACAGATTTCATGCCCTCCTCCAAATGAGGGAATTCACTTATCCCACTTTACAAATTTTTGCCCCCTCTTCTAATATTTCCCCCCCTTGAAATCTTTTCTGTCAAGTATTTTACTCTGTCCCAGAAAGATGTCCTGACCTTTCTCTGTAGGAAGAAAGAAAACTGCAGAATTTAGTATTTTATCACATGGTTACTGCCACACCTCTTTAATTGAGTGAAGAAGGAATAAGAAACCAACATCAGGAAGCATTATGTGAAGAGTTTTCTAAATGTCAGCACACGCATTCCCCAGACTTTTCAGCACTGGGAAGACTTAAAGGTAATTTGTCAGTGAGAAAGAACTGATCGAGAATTCACCCATGTAAATCGATGACCTTTTTGTCAAAAGGAAGTCTCTTAGCTAGTAAAGATGCAGCATGACTTGAAAAAGAACAAAATACTAATGGGCCAATCTGAATCTTATGAAGTATCTACTTGTAGATATAAAGATATGGTTCAAGAAATAATGGTCTGCAACTGGATTAAGAAGACTGGGGTTCATTTTCTGCCTTGATATAGAACCATAAGATTCTATTAGGAGAGCTGTCTGGAAAAGCTTGGTTCACATTCAGCATCTAAATATATTAAGCGATTTTTTTTAAAGTGTACAGTAGATATGAATTCCACTTTCTCAAAAAAAAAAAAAAATTCAGTTCTGAGCATCTTTTAAATGGGATTTATAGCACTGTTCTACCATCCGGAAAAATGAATATATGTTAGGCATTCATTATTGCAGTAGCACTATTGAAATTAACCAGTTAGGTTATATAAAAGGCCTTTTTAATAGCAATCTTCTTTACAAGAAAGATTCAAGTTTTGATCGTTCCTCACAGTGACTGCAGCTGTAGAATTCCTGACACCTGTATCAGGATATGTTTCTCCTCAAATACTGTCTTAAATGTTCAGATGGTCTCAGAGTTGTGGTTTGCTCCAAACTGAGTAAAAGGGAAATCAATTCTGGGTTGTGGAAGGAAAGAAAACACAAAATTGAGTTAGCTATTATCAAAGTATAAGGGATATAAAGAGATAATATTATCACCAAATTAGCAGTAATTGCCTTTGATTCTGGTTTTTAGGCAATATAATTCTGAAGCCTTCTTTTTTAAAAGTCAGTGGATATGACTGTGAGAGAAAACTCTGAGAACAAGATTTGTTCTGATATGTAATAAAATATTCAAGATGGACAGAGAGCAGTTCCAAACCAAATCTGGTATTCTTTCAAGAACCAAGTGTTACTGCGTCACAGAGACAGAAAATGTTTGACACACTTTCATAAGCAGCACTAATTATCTCGACATGAGAACTCACAGGGCAGTGTTAACAGCGGAGCTCAGTGAGTAGGATGAGAGCAGTGAGATCTCAGCAGAGAGGGAACCAGAAAATACCTCTTTTTACACATTGAGAGAATGGTATTGTGCTTCCAGGTAGCAATGCCTGCTGCAAAAAAGAGGTCTTCAGTCCACAGTGTTTTCTTAAGTTATCCAGCAATGTTGTTTACCACTGTTTACTGTTAATGACTGGGAATATGCCTTTCACAGGAGCAAAGAAAAGCACACAAAGCCAGGATTTGCCTTAGGACAGAGAGGTGCTGCTGCTTGCATCTCTGCCTCAATTCACTGTTTTATAACTGCTGCCAGTAGATATTTTGGCCCACCTCTTTTTCATAATTTAAAGATTGTTTTAGATGTGCAAATGCAGACACTATTAGCCTTTTTATCTCTACCACTTGCAGCAGTTCACAGCTTTTGTCAAAGTATGCTGAAAAAAGACAATAGGCTCATACATTGATTTCCACATTTTTCAAACTTTCACCTTTATGTGCAGTTCCTACCTGTGCAAAGCATTATGTTTTATTGGCTTTTTCCTGTTGCTTATAAAGTCATTTATATTAATGAATGTACTTTTGCAACACTCATCTGAGTCTGGGAAGTGCTAACATACCAAGATATCAAGTAACTTGCCAAAGATAACAATGGCTGTTTGTGTCAGAGCCAACTATGATTACATGCTGTACTTCATCCTCAGCCTTTTTTCCTAGCATATGAATACTGTCAAATCATCTCTGTGTTCCAGGGCATCACACTTCATTTTCTCAGGCTGGTACTTCCTTTGTTCTGATGGTTGCCCTGAATAGATAAAATGAGATGCCAAAGAAAGAAGTACTCAGACCAGATTGTGTGAAGTTAGCAGAACTTTCACCAAAACAGAAACAAACAAACACCAAATTTTTTTTTAAACATAATAAAAACAGAGCAGAAAAATATTAACTACTGCTCTCAACTGGCCTACAACTGACTGTAGAAGAGCTACTCCAAAATTCTTTTCTGCAAAAGAAAACAAAAACAGTGTACCAGCAGCAAAACACATTTTCCTGCCCCTTGGATTTAGCCCCGGGGAACGTAAAGAACCTCTGTTCCCACAGGTAGAATATGGTATTCATAGAGGAGGTTCTAGCTTCTCTAATTGGTTAATTGGTATATCAGTTCTTAAAGCCAGCCAGTAATTGGCTCTGCCAACTACAGAGGAAGCTGTAATGTTCCTTACAAGGAAAAATCACTTTGTGGCAATGGATTTTTCCCTTAACTAAAAACCAAGCTAAGGCAAACCACGACAGGGAGCTTCCTGGATCTGCCATTCCTGCCACCTTTCTGTGGGAGAAGAGCAGGGCTGGTAGCATCCACCTCCTTGTCTGCTGCATGGCTTGGCTCCTTGCAGGCTTTGTTGTTCTTATATCAAAAAAACCCCAAACTCATATAGATACCTTTTTTTTTCTCCAATTTGATTAATATTTTTTCATATCCACCATAGATGTGTCCACTCTAAAGTCTTTACTAACTACGTTGGGGCAATACATGTAATAAGTAAATGTAAAATTGATAGGGAATCATTATCCACTCTAGCTCTTTATGTTTGATCAAAGTGTATTAGAAAATCAAAATACCCCATTTGTTGATGCAGATAGCACTGGTTTGCTTCTGCTATTCACTTTCTGCACGAGTAGGTGTTTGCATAAGGTTCAGGCTCATCATTTACTCAAAAAGCCAAACTCATTAATATATTTTGGTGTCATACCAAACGTTCTTCTGTACTTAACTCATTTGACAAAATGGGAGGAAAAAAAGGCACAGAGCGTTTCAGATACGTCCATCCCCAGTGTGCCATACATGAAGCCAGTATTTGAACAGGAGCCATCACATGAGGCTTTCATTCCCTGACTTTACCTGGGGCAATGACCCCTGGATAAAGACTTGGACACTGATTTGCCAGTTTTACCATCTAGAACAGAAAACTGATCATGAGTGTTTCAGAGCATGTTTCCCAGAGAGGGTTGCTCTAGTGTAAATGTCCATTTTCTCTACTCTTCAGAGTGCATATTCACCACTATATAACAACAAAAGCCATTATGCCTTTGTTTCTAGATGTTTAAGCTGCTTCTAAGTGTTTGAGCATGCCTCTTGATTTGCCTGAAGAATGGTGTGTGGTTGAGCCCACCTGCTTTACCCTTTGGAGAAAGCAGAATATAGATGTTTAGTGGAAAGAGTTTCAGTTTCTCCTTTTTGCAGCATCATTAGGAAGCTGTCGTTCTAATAATAATAATTCCCATTTGACATCATGGAGGTAAAAAGAAATCACTGCTGACATCAAAAATGAGGTGATATTTCAGCAGTATTATTTCACTGAAGATAAAATGGAAGTCTTTATTACTCCCAATGCTTTTAAAGACAGCTGAGTAAGGCTTATACTGACCCTAAAGCTTATATACCTTAATGCATCTCTAACCAGTATGAAATAAGAAATTTTAATTTTTACTGCTGTATTTTTGTCTGTTCCTTCTTAGAACCAAGAATTTTGTGCCTGCTTAAAGGAAAATTATCAGTATCTGAGAATAAGCCTGGAGAGCACAATTATCTTAATTTCCTCCTTTACTTAAAATTCATAAAAAATACCCCAAACAAATGAAAACATTAAGTGTATTGCAAGAAGTGGTAATTTTCTTACAAACTTCATATTGGAGTCTTTACTGAAAATTCATATAAATTGCATAAAGAGGTCTGAGCTCTGAAGAGGTTACCCTGAGGAGGGTTACAAGTTTTATTTCACTTTGGATAAGTCTCTGAACTTCTTGTGTTCATTGCTGTGTAAATTGCTTGCTATTAAAAGGGCACAGACAAGGTCTGTTTCATCAGTAGTAAACAATGTTTCTCACTTTTATTTCTGATAGCACATTAGACCCACCCATTCCCCTTTCTTTTACAGATGTATTCAGTTATAATTCCAGTCTTTGTATGTTTTTCCATCCTAAACCAAACGATATAACACATCAGTGACTTTATCCAAATATGGATGGAAAAGAGTGTATCTTAGTAATATTTGACAATATTTCCAAGGTTTGACATCTTCTTTTTCTACTGATTTGTTTGTTTGCTTGCTTGTTTTAGGGGCCATTTAGAAAGAAATATAGACTGCATAAAATTAAAGCAATAGGATGCAAGACTGGTGCCTTAAAAACTGACAGAATTACTCCCATCAAAAGAAAGTTCAGGAAATGTGTATTCTTCCCATGGCTTCATTTTGCAGAGTTGGTCACACACTTGCAAGTAGTGCAAGTCTCCTCTGTATAGCAAGAAAAATCTGACCAAAATGTTTGTCTTTTCACAATCAAACTCAAGGAATTTTTGCAAGTAAATATGTGGTGGGATCATCACATTAATTTGTTCCAGGCAAATATGTTGATGACATAACAGTCACAGCTCATCTGCTGTTGAGTTGCTGCTTCTCAGTTATTCTCAGAAATAAGATCTGAATTCTTAGACATGAAAATACTTAATAGTTATAAGCCTTTTCAAAATCAAAATTAGTAGATACCAGTTACAGTGAAATATTTAAATCTGAAATGAACTCTGCACTTCCAGTGTAAACAAGTCTCATTCTGTGCAGAAATAATCTGGACATTTTCCCCAAGAATTTGTCGTGCATGAGCAAAATGCTCAATTTTATCTTGTGTGAACTCAGTGGCCCCTTTCACCTTTGACATATTTTGAAAGGTCTGAGGTATTAGATAAATATTTCTCTTTTTGGAAATTGTTATCTCATTAGATTTTTCATTAATTTCTCCTTGCTCAAGTCCTCAGAAATGTATAATTTCTTCCTAAAAAATCAACAGCTTTCAGATCTTGTGTCCTTTGCATTGTTGCATTGTTATAAGGACTGTGTTGGTTAAGTCAGTGCACCATTGTGCTTAGGAGATCCTAAATGCAGAGCCCTGTTTCACTCAGCTCACAGAGCATCTCTGGGATCAGCCCGGATCTCCCACAGTCGTAAATCCAGGTTTAGGAATGGGGCACTGGACACAATTTTTCCTGAAGAAGCAAGGAGCTGCTTCTCAGTACCCAAACATGCATTATGGGTTGTTTTCAGTCGCTTTATAGTCAATGCATTCATAAATTTTTATATGATTGGAAGATGCAGACGTTGATGGTACAAAGCTCACAGAAGAGCTTTAGATCACTGGAGCAACCATAGACAAAGTTTATGTTGACAATTTATCAGCTCTTCTCCGTCAAGGAAAATTGTTTTTTAGTGCCTGCCTATTAGCAATCACATGCATATTATGAAATTGAGTTTTGGGGAGGACAGCCTGCCATCTGTCTTTTCTGTCTTTTTTTCACAATGCATCATTCTAAAGTTAAAACTTTCTGTGCTTCAAAATGATGTAAAATATGAGATGTCTATAATAGAGACACTTGGAAAGAAAAATGTACTAAGTAGAAATGTAAATCTTTATAGACTTTAGAAACAGGCAACTGCTGATGCTATACTTTATGTTTTAGCTTCAAATGTCCTCCACATTTTCTACATGCCATGGTGCTGAAAATTAATTAATAAATATCTCAAGGAGAGTGAAAATGTTTCCTTCATAAACCTGGTTCAGGGCAGTTTTTTGTGTGAGAGAGATGGAACTGCAAATGCCTGTTGTGGAGAAAGAAAAAGATATGTGCAGTTTCCTTTTTGTGTTCTGATATGCTAAGATTTTATCAATAATATTGTTTTCCTGTAAAAATATCTGCCTCAGAGAAAATCTGCTGTGTAGCTGTCAGGATTACACCTCTTAGAATATACCTGTGGTTATTCTGTTAAATTGATAAAAACAGAACACTCTGCTGTGTAGAAGGATTGCTGAAAATATTCTGAAGCCCTTTCATGTGTAGCAGCACTTGTATGGCAGTACGTTTATTGTGCTATAAATTCCATCACTGATTTTGGCCATTTCAAATTGATTCTGCAGTAACTGTAAGTAATGAACCTTACAGACAGAGCCAAGGAAGAAAAAAACCCAAGCCAATAAACTTGTGCCTGTAGGAATACAAATTGTAGAGTTCATTTAGCCTCAGTTTTTATCAAATCATGCAGTGAATACCCCACAAAGCCAGAAAATGTATCCAACAAAATATACAGTGCCATAGGCCTGGCTTGCTTTAAATTTAGCTGTTAAACCAGACAGTCAATTATCCAAAGTACATGTTTGTGTGAGGTGTCCTGGGGATTTCACCTGAGATTTAAGGAAGGTGCTCAGCATAAGTAGATGAAAGTGGAGAAATTATAATAGAAGTGACTTAAACAGGGTAATAAGCCAGATCTTGAGCTGTTTTACATGGTCTGAGCAATACCAGGCACCACTGAATTTCATAGGGGTGTAGATGGATCTGCAGTGAGCTATTAGTGACTCACCAGGTCAAAGTATACAAAAATCTTCAAAATTTACATATGTTTCTAGCTTTACTGAAAAGTTCTACAAGGTTAACAAGATATTAATGATTCCATAGATTTTAACAGAGAATTAATGTGCTTGATAATAATTTCTATAGGAAAATTTTAAAATCCATCTAAAAGATGCTGTTCTACAGTTTTTTCACATTCGTTTTCTATAGGAAACCCACTGATCTTGATTTGTTAAATATTGTATACATTTTTCACAATCTTTTAGATCATTCAAAGTCTTATTTTACAAATAGACCATAGATCTAGTCCCACTAAATCAGTGTGCTGCACATGAGATTAAAGTACATGTGAACGTGCATATATGTTCTACCCTCAGTTGTTACTTGAAGAGCTAACTTCAAATTTTAGTTCAAATGCAGAAAAGACTGGTTTTCTTCTACAGAGCTTTCTAACCAACATTACAGGAGAGAGAAGAAAGGTCACATTTTATTTTCTGTGCAAAAATAAATAAATGTCTGGGTTGGGTTCCTACAAGCCCTGCAGCACTTCCATGCATCACAGCTCGCAAGCTCATGTATCTTACAGTCTACATTTCATGCTGAATTCATTCTGGGTGTCTTCTTGTACCCAGCTGCATATTTTTCTGAACCTTTGTGTTGCCTTTGAGAAATATTAAATCCTCATTTTGAGATCAAAGTGCTTGAGCCCATTCTAGCCTTATATAGGCCACAAAGATATTTGTTGTCTAAGACATATTCCTTGCCTCTCTCTATAAAAAAGTCTGTTTTGTCAATTTGTCCACTTTACAGCAGCAGCCTAAGTGACACACAGAGCAAAAAAAGACACAGATACTGGGGCTTTCAGTTAAACACCAAATATGGTGAAAGCCATAATGAAATAATGAGAGTAGGGAATGCTATTTTTCCTTTCACTCTGCTGTTTGGTGTTGCAATGAGGAACACGGTGAGTGAGTCTGAAGTCTTGTGGATAGCCCCTGGTAACTAAGAGCAAAGAAACCTTGCTCATTATCTCTACTCCCCTCCTGAATAAACATTTCAGCCATCATAAATGAGTGTGACATGAAGGGCAAATGAATGGCTCTCATTCCAGATGAGAAGCACTTGACAGCTGAGCAACCTGTAGGTTGTTGTAAAGGTGCAGATCCTGTTACCACTGGGTGATGGGGTGGGCATACCATTTATTTCCGTGTGACCTAAGATTCATACTCTTAAATGAGAGATTCCCAGCCTTGCAGAGAGAAGTCCTAGGTGTTCAAACTGACTTTTGGTTAGGGCTGCAGAGTGTGAAAGACAGAGCTGTCCTAATTTTTTCTGCTTATTTGATTGAATTACATAAAAAATACTTAGCCAATTATAAGGAAAGGTTCAGTGTGGATTGACAGATGGCATGCAACACCCCTACTGTATTTAATTTATAAATGTGATTGATGTGGAGGTAATTTCTCGGTAACCTGTTTTTCCAAAAAAAAAGTATTCTAAGTGGTGGGTTAGTAAAAGAAAATTAATCTCTGCATGTTAAACTTGCCAACTTTTGAATTAATTGCAAGAGAATGACAATCAATTAATAAATGTTAAGCAAACAACAGAAAATCAGTGAATTAAAAATTACTAAATTGATTCCAATGCAGATAAAGCAAGAGTCTGCCATAATTCTTTGGTGTAAATTCAAGAACACGAATCTTGTCTCATCAGTTTTTCCTCCCCATTTATCCCCATTTAGCATTTGAAACAATGGTGGTTTATTATGATTTTTACAAATAAATTGCTATCTATAATCTACCTTGCTGCATTAAGTGGATTATAGAAACAAATCATAGATAGTAGTCCATTTGTAGCTGTCAAGGAGAAGGTCAGAGCTTTGCAAAGACCATCCATCTCCAAGTGGAAAAAAGCTTTTTCTTCAAAGAGGAATCTCATCTCTCGTATGGGTGGACTTTGTCTAGTAATGACAGTACACGTGACTGCTTCTCTGGCAGGGCTGTCATAGTGTGCCCCAGCCTTCTCCTGCACCCCAAGGCTCTGTAAAGCCACTTTGGGGCTTAGGGTTTGCACTTTCAATGCTACTTTCTTTATCAGGACCATGTGAGGTGTATTTAAAACTGTTCAGATTAACACTGAGAACAGTCTGAGAACTGCTGACATTAGATCTTGGCAGACATATCAAAAGAATTTTGCCTCCCCTCTTATGATCATTGCTTTTCGTCATCTGGATGTGGAGGTATTCCTATTCACCTGCAGAAGCTTTTCTGAAATTTACAGTAGTGTTTTTTCATAAAATCAGCTCATAGACCTTGCTGTCTGTTTTCCCCTTTATGTTGAAATTTTTTCATTTAGATTCATATGTGTCATTGATGTGAGGAAAGTGAAAACATAATAATAATTATAGAAATTAATATTTTTTGCCTATCTCCTTTTCTGCTTTTGTCACAGTTGTGGCATTCTGCAGGAAAGCTCACACATTCTGTTGTCCAAGATCTTTGGGTAGACCTTGTGTGCTTGGATAAAGCCAGCAAAAATTGGGCGACACTAGGGGAAAGCATACAAGCATTAAAATAAACAAAACAATTGCTTTTCACTGTAGGAGCATACACCAGACACCATTAGCACAAGCAGAGGAACCTTAGTATTAATGACCTTCGAATAATAGTCCTCAGCCTTCTCTACTGTCTGTTCCTGCTTCACTCTGTGCAAAACTCAGATCTTTCTCCCCATTTAGCCACAAAATTAGGAAGAGTGAATGTAGCTTGACTGTCTTCAGAATGAGGTCTGGGTCTGCAACCACAGGTGGAGATCTTGAGTAGAACATAAATATTCCTGTCTTAATCAAGGTTGACTTGGGGTATCCATTTCTGTCTTTACAGGCAAAAGCATTTTCTGTATCTTTTTCTCTGTGTGGGGGAAAAATACATTAATATCAGATATTTTGTTTTATCTAGTCCTTTCTCACTTATCGAGTCCTTGCAGAGAATAACCTAAGGTAATTGTTGGACTGCTAAGATCTACATCAAACAAAACAGTAGGGAAAAAAAACCTAAAATAACCTCTTTTTTTTCCCTGCAAAGAAAGAAATAAAGAAACTACATCTAAAGTATACTTATTATTAGTTGTCTTTAGTGCAACAAGATTTGGTTGCCCTGACATACAGAGTTGAAACTGCCTTGTTTTTAAACAACCTTTTCACCCTTTCTGTTGCAGAATGATGCAGTCACTATCTCCCAGTACTCTGATAAACTGCATTGGAACTGATGCAATGAAAGTCCTTTTTTAGGTTTAAATTTCACTGCTGGCATAACCACCAGATTTCTGGAATAGTGAATTCAAAGAGAGTTTGCTTATGGGTAGGGACAACTATTCCTTTATTGGAACCCCGCACACTTCAACAGCTAAATGCTTTCAACTTCCTTTAAATAGTATTAAGAAAAAAATATCCTCAAGGCATTATTTTTAAAGGGGACTTCAAACATTCCATGAAGAAAAAAAAATGCATCAAATTTGAACACCAAGGGATTTGAAGTGGCAAATCTGTTAAAGTGAACTGATCTTCTGAGTTTCAGAGTTAAATGAGTATTGACCACAAATAAGGGATGCAGACCACTGAAAATTCTGAGACATTCTAGATTCCTAGCTGGACCAGAAGTAGCTGGATTCTATAAGAGATCATTTATAAATAAGTTAATTATGTTAGCTAGATTTTAAATTAACTGTATTTCATTTATTCCTCTGAATTCAACAAAATCCACTATAACATTTGCAAGAAGTGCAAGAAAATCCCAGGTTCTTAATCTTTTTTACTACATAGACTTATTTCTGCAATAACTCAATATTAAAAATTTTAGAGTTTATATTTTAAAGCAGCTGTGAAGCAAACAGATATGCAAGGGTAAATCTGCTCATCTTGAATCCTTCTGCAAATGGTCTGCTCTGGAGGTCATATCAAAGAGATTCTTTTTCCAGCTTAAACCTGTCTTTTCTAAATAGATCTCAACCTGATCTCATTTAATGCATTGATGTCTGGTTTCTAAGTCATTATATTTGCTGTATTACATATCAAAAGGACTCTTGAGAAATTCCCTCGAATTGATAATTCTAATTTCTTATGTATAGCTACTCTATATTCACTCTGAGGACAGCTGCATTGTATGCTAAACCACGAATTGTAAAAATTGATCCCTTTGTATGTAGGTTTGTATTAAATTGAGATACTCTATTTTTTTCCTGTTTGTTGCCACACATGGGTTCCTGGTGTCAGTTTGTATTTGGCTGTTTGAGCATATTAAAGTTTTGCTAGTGCTTATGATGTTCTTGCCAAGAGCGCTCTTGCAGCAATCTGCACTAGAACAGTCTTTGTGCCAATTACTTCAAAAAGTATTCAGTTATAAACCCAATTTTTATGGCTATTTTTTCAGGTTCCTGTGTGTTGATTTCATTTAGTTTCTTTTTCCTTTTTTTTTAATGTTGATCTTCAAATGCTTTTAAGTTTTTCGTTATGAAAAGACAATACACTGTTGATAGAGTTGTTAATAAGACATCTATTAAAGGTTCAAAGCTATTAAAATAAACCCTAATAATTTAAATTACTAATACTGCATATATTTAAAGGATGCTCTTTAAAAGTGGAAAGTTTGGAGTTCTTATTGGAGGGGCTGATTATGAAACTGGAAACCTTTGCAGTTACATAAAGCAAAAAACTGAAAAATTATAAGGTGAAATGACTCAACACAATATTTCTTGAGTTTATATTATAAAGCTGATTTCAGGAGTGTCAGCTCTACAACAACTTTTGTTTATAGAAAAACAAAATGGATTAGCTCACTAATCCATTGCAATTAATGAAAAATCACAACACAGGAAAGGATGTATTATCATTAACATATTTTACAACGCATGTATGCTTTTGAAAGGACAGACTTGATCATGCAACTTTTACTATTACAATGTGTACCAGTGCAAGACTGGACCTCAGAATTCTGACATGAGAGACGTCATGGCAATAAAGATAGACATGTGCCCATATACAGCACTGGACACTGTGCTATGCTGTACTGAAGAGTAACTGCTTATCTAGTATCCTAAATAAAGAAAATGTAAATGTGTCATATGACAGAATGAAAATACCATAAATTTAGGCTCTACCAATGTTAATACTTGAGGAACCTCTGATATGCTGTTCATTTTGCAGTCTGTTAAGTTTTGATAACTCTTGAAAAATATTTGTGCACTATTGAAAATATTTGTTTGGTTTTTTTTTAAATGGCAGTTTTAGGAATTCTTTATCATACAACTGTCTTCCATTACTCTCATAGAGTAAATAGCTTTAGCCTAGCCAATAACTTGGGCAATCTCACGTTCTTGTTTTACCTTCACTCCTTTTTGAAGAGTTAGAAAGCTATCCCCATTCTCTTCTCTTTGGTTTATTATCTAGACAGAGGTAAGTGGGAGATAAACCTTCTGCATCCTGAGGTTGAGGAATAAGCAGTTTGTTGCATGTGCACTCAAAACAGTAACTTTAGCACTGAAAAGATCTGTTCCCTGTAGTGTACTTGAATGAAAGTGACTGTGGTTATTGTGCTTGCTGCTGATCTCAACATTCCTCATATGCAATCAATAATATTCTACTCAGGTCATTTTAGGGATTGAGCCAGTGCTTTGAACTGAGCCTCCCACGCTGGGCTGTTTCTCACATGATGCTTGTCTTTAAGCACCAATAAGTTTGAGGTCTCATAAGGATACTTTTTTAAAAAACCCTTAGGATTAGCCTAAGTTCTGCCTGTGACTATTTTAAGCAGTAGAATAGCTTTTGAATCTTATTATTTGAGAGAGTGATAACAGAGGAAAGATGGAAAAAGCCTAAAGTGTCTCCAAAAAACTAGTATTGACTTTTTAACAATAAAATATGTCCTGAGACCAAATATGCTGTTTAAATGTAAATACCATTTCCATTTTCAGGCTGTCTTTTGCAGGTGTATTTGAAGGGATTTGAAATGTACTTGTAGATGGAAAAGAGGCTATTGACCTTGAAACTATGTATGTGTTAGGAATAATGTTCCCCCTCCTTGAAATCAGACTAGTATTCTTTGAATGGGTGCTCAAGACCACAACTCTGAACAGTGGTTTCACGTGGTATTCATTGCCTGACTCAATCAAGACTGACTGCAAAGCTGTTTCTCAGGAATCATAGATTATTGCCTTGTCTTATTTTCATCCACCATGGTTCTGAATGTATCAGTGACAGCTGCACTAAATACTACTTTTCTTTGTTCTGGTGCAGACTTGGTATAACAGGATAAGGTTGGTGTGTAGAAGCTATGCCTTTTATTAGATGTACTACTGTAGTCAGAAAAAAGACCCCAGGTATAAAGGATTTTCAGCATACAAGCACTTTTTCAAGACCAAAACTGAAGTAACAAATTTTTGAATCAAATAAGAGTTGAGAACAATTACTGTAAGTAGACACTTTATTTGGTTATGCTGTCCAAGAGAAAAGACAGATGATGCTTGTGAAGTTGGGGATAGTTGATGTTAACAAGGCAAAATGATAAAATGGTTATTTTATAGATTAAAAGAGATAGCAAATCCAACATTGATTCAACAGGAACATACATCTACAAACTTTACGTGATGGATGAAACCCATCATGTAAAGTGCACCTGGCAAGCCCAAGGTGTCCTCTGTGTGCTAAGCTAAGTGTACATGATGGAGAATGGATTGGCCTGTGCACAGCAAGTTGGATGCATTTGGGACATCTCAGACTTGCTGCACATGTGGGACGATCCAACATATTACAGTTGTAGTGGCTCATTCCTTTTCAACACCAAAATGTTGTGCTCCTGTTAGTAATACTGTAGTGTTTATGGAAATGCAGTAAATCTGAGAAAGGGATATGAAAGTATTACAGGAACTGCAAACACAAGTGCTTACCGCGCCTCTCGGATCCCAACTACTGCTGAATGAGAAGTATACGCCAATGATTCTTCTCCCAAAGCTTTCATGAAGATTGAGAGAGCAGGCTTTGATCTCAGTGAGGATGGGGCTATGGAATCACAGAAACAAACAATTTCTAACCATGAGAAAACATAAGCAAATAGAAATGTTGTAGTGTTTGCAGTGCGACACAGGCAGGAAAGAAGATAAGCATGGTAGACAAAAAAGCCTATACTGAAGTTTATGTTGATAGACATGGTTATATTTTTATGTCAGAGAAAGAAAAACTTTCAGATGTCATCATGTAAATTCCCAATGTGACACTGGACTCTGTTTTCTCTTAATAGTCAGAGGAAAGTCTGCTTCCAGATGTTCATTCTTACTTTAGAAATCACCTGAAACCACGTAGGAACTCCTTACCTTGCAGAGTGTTGAAACATTTGTCTCACTGGTATCACAGACAGGTTTTGAGATGCGTGTATGTGTATCAGTGAGTCAAGGAGCATACAACTCTTTGAAGGAAAAATGCGAGAAAATGGGTATAGTTTGTAAGATATCTCTTTGGCCAATTTTATCAGTTTAAATTGGTTGTGTTTTAGAGATTTAGGTGTTGGTTTTGGAAGTATAAAATAACATCTTTGAGAGACCAAAACAATATACACATATACATATATATATATATATATATATGTGTGTGTGTGTGTGTGTGTATGTATCTCCTTCTGAAACAGTTATTTCTGTAAAGGGGGATAAATGTGTCTGTGAGTTGTTTATAAAATAGCTAAACAAATACGTAGGTGCACACACAAAATACATTCAGATGTTTTTGTATGTGACTGTTTTCTTAAAATTTGATTCTAAGCAATAATTTTAAGACTTCAAATTTAATGTATCATTAAGTGAGCTGGAGGGACAACTTCTGACAGTGCTATGGTTTCACATACACAGTAAATTGTCATTTGTACAGAGAACAAAAGAAGTAGTTGAGAAATTTGTTTCAAATTGGAGTTTAAGTTTTAAAGCACACCAAGACATTTGAAAGGTGAAATTCACAGATTTTTCATGCTTGCAGGTTTTTATAGCCTCTGGTAATGCATGTCCTTACTCTGACATCACATGTATGTGAAAAAAATGGATGTAATATTTAAAGATTTCTTTTGACAAAGGAAGTATTTCCATCTTCAGAGGTGAGATTTAGCTTTAAAGGATGATGAGCAGGTTCCAGATGTGTTTTTCGATCGCTGGGCTTTACTTTCCTTAAGTATTGACAGAGGGAAGGTTTTATCAAGGTCTTTGTGATGTGCTTGTTTATAATGAGTAGACATTAGTAGAGCACATCTGAGTGCATATCGCTAACAGATGACTAAAGAGAGCATATGGCAGGGAAAAGAAATATATATTTGTCCAACCAGTGTGGCTTGTTAACACTCCCACACTCGTAAACTGTGTTTACATGTACTTACAATATTTTGCAAATCCATTTTCTAATCAGCTAAAAATAAAAGCCAAATAAATTTTTTTCCAATATTGGAGTGTCAGGCAAAGTTGATTTAGATTTTTTGTTTTAAACAAAGCAATTAAGTAGTACAGAAGATTTTTACAGTGTTTGTTTCGCTTCAGCATTACACCTTTACAGCAATATATGTGTTATTTTTATTTTTATTTTTGCAAAATATTTTTTTCTTCACTCACCTGCCTATCCAAGGTTGCACTACAAGCAATAATATAAATCAGAATGGCCTAAGGAAAATCCTGGTCTTGATCAGGTCACAGGGTTTATTTCAACCATAAGATTTCCCTCTGCTTCTATAGGATGAATCACAGAATCATAGTTACACCTACTAATAAACAGTTTGTAAGCAAAGTCTCTGGACAGTTAACCAAGTTCAGCTCCCAGTAGCATAAAAAAGGAGTCTTGTTATGAATTTAATTTAGGAGGTAGATGAAGAAATGATGGGGAAATCTGTACAGCTCTTGACATACAAAGGTTCTGATGATCCTGTGATCAGGAGTGCAGCACAGTATCACTCTTTTCTCTTGCTGTGACATCTAAATGTGCCTGTCTATTCATATGGCATTACTAGGAAGACGATAGGGTTTAACAGGGACTTACTTTTCCTTACTTTTTAGAAGGAAGCATTTATAAAGAAAACTGCACAGAAGAGCTGCATTTACTTTTGATTTTCAGTATATTCCTAGCAAAGTTTTATTAAATATTTACATCTGGAGCCAAGTATTGTCCTTCATAAAACAGTTTATTGTTGCAATTTAGCTTCATTAAAGTCATAATACTGCTTTAGGACATGATAGACTAGTGCTGTGGGATTGAATTATAAAGAGATTAATTTTAGCTACGGGAGATAATTGACCCTATAATTCCTATCACCCCTAATCCCAGTTCAAATGAACCAGTGTTAAAAGTGGCAGTACTCACAATATAGACAAGGTCATGACAGTTAGAATTGTTTTTTACTACCAATTAGATTTTCCCACTTGGTGCATTTGACTAATGCTCTCATAGAAAGGGATTTCAGGCATGGAAATACAGTTTCTTTAGAGGCACATGGGCACTGGAACTGATGGGTAGTTTGCTGTACATTTCCCAGAATGCAATTGAGTGCTGACCCCTAAAATTTGACTTCATATGGGAATTCAGAACATGTTTTGAACCATGGTTGATTTAGGAACAAGCTAAATAATTTGAATCTGGAAGCAAATTCTCTTGAAATTCAACAATGTTAATATTTGGTGGTTCTAGCAGGTTTGGAACTGTCTCTTGGGCAATACTATATCTGAAGTGTATTTCAGAGGAAGAATCAGAAAAAAAGTGGGGTTCTGCCTGAATAGAGAGTTGTTCAAAAACAAATCATGTTGATACTTAGCTGCAATTGACATGGAGGTTTAGAAAAATACAAAGAGAGATATATGATATAGCTTAAAAATTCCCTGAAGTGTTAGTGCCAACTTCAAACACATTAGCATAAGGACTCTTATGAAAAAACAACAGAAAAATTATACTTTTGCATAGCATGTTCAGTATAAGATAAATTTTCACATTTTTACCAGTTATCCATCAGCAGTTTTCCAAGCATTTACAGATTTGAGTTTTGCAGTAGGCTGAAGCTGCATGATAAAAAGAGACAGATAACGATAAAAAGCAGATATATATGCAAGCCTAGCTAGAAGGAGCAAAATATACTATTACTGCCCCTCCTGTGAAGTTAATCCTGTTTCTTTTAGCTATTTCTTCATTAGTTAATGAGGTCTTAAGAAAAAGAAATAATTAAAGTGGGTTTGAAATGCTGTTTTTGCATCTTTGCCTTTAGGAACTTTTTCAAATATTCATAGTTTGCCCTTGAAAGGTGCATTAAGTGTGAGTTTAGGCAATAGTTACTTTAAACATGGGTGGTCAGAAACCTGTAACTGAAATGGCCATACACAACAGCTAATCACCTTCCTCATTCAGATTCACCACACTGGCTAGGTTTGAAATGTGAATAGTGGTGAAAGGAGATGTTTCAATGATTAGGTTAAAAAAAAGAAACAAACTTCAAGTCTTAGATCACAGATCTACTAGCATGAATTAGATTTTAATTTGGATGCTCTTTCTGATTTGCAATTTTAAAAATGACAAGTTTTCTTCTCTCTCACTTTCTATTATCAATCTCAGATCAGAAGTAAAGAGTTTGTCTTTCTGTCTTTGTGAGATGATTATCAGTGCACTTATTACCCCATTTCTGTCACCTTCTCCTGAGATCCTGGAATTGACCAACTTCTCTGTTGACCTCTGGGTAGAGAGTCTGGGATGACAGAGAAAGGGGCTCTCATCTCCTGGAAATCTTCTCTTAATATTGGTGTTGTACCACATTCTGAGGATGAAAATCTTTGACAGCCTGCAACCACCAATTCCATAAGTACAGGAACTGCAGTTTCCATTTTCATTTCAATATGTTGTATTTATATTCTTTTACTGGATAAAACAACCCCTTTATTTACACACAGAACTTCTGAAGGAGTGAAACTGGAAGTGGTGAATTACTCTTTACCCAGAGTTGCAGTTTACTCCATTTCAGGCAACATTCTTAGAAGGGAGATTCAGTTCTTATGGATGCTCTTGGATCTGAGCATCTTCTGGTATTATCTTGTGTATATGGAAGAAAACTATCACCCCCGAAGCTCTCCATACATGCCTAGTGCAAAGGCATTACGTGTGTACCAGTTCTTTAAATGCTTTGCTGTGGATGCAGGAGGACCATCCCGCACCTGAGCTCATAGATCACCTGTAGACTGTTGCTTCTCAAATTGCCAACCACAAAGAAGAAATTCAAGGCAGTTAACAGTGTCTCCGTGGTGTAGGTGACTACCAACTCAATGAAATCCATTATGTTTCAAAACTGCTGGTCTTTCTTTTGTCATATTCAATTTCCAAATATTATAAAGTGGTTACTTTATTAATTTGCAGCTTCTTTATTTCAGTTTTATCCCACTCTCTCTTTTGTTGATTTTCTACTTTGTTGTTGTTGTCTTTTTCCTTTGGGTGGCAACCACCACAGCAAAAATCAACACCACAGCAGTTCTTAGGTTTTTATTTGATGAATGTGAAGCATTTGCCTGTTATGTTCTTTTTGCCATGAGGACATATAGGCTGCGTTGACAGCCAGTATTAATAAGCTTAACAATGATACTGGCAGTTACTTAGTACCATTTTAGGCCGTGCTAAGTGATCTGTAGGGAACAGTAAAGCTCTCCTTAAAAGAAACTGATGTCACAGTCGCACTCAGAATTCACTGGGTATTTTTTATGGTTTTTATTTTGCAGGTGATTCATATAACAGGCCGGTTACGTCTGAGAGTGTCACTGTCACACGGGCGGACGGTACCCAGCCAAATCATGGGACTTGTTGTCGTTGCTCACGCTTTGCCACCTCCTACAATTAATGAAGTCAGGATTGACTGCCACATGTTTGTCACTCGTGTGAATATGGACCTCAATATCATTTACTGTGAAAATAGGTACAGTCTTTAGTTCCTTTATTTCTTTGTTTGTGTGTATTCTTTGTTCCACAGGCTTGGCAAGAAGTTTTGAAATTTTTGACTTCTGCAATGTCATCTTGGTGCTGTATGAGAGCATTGAAGTCACTCTCATCATCACCACCTTCATTTTCATTTAATTCTTAGAGGATAAAGGTAAATTTAAAACTGTAATTTGCAGGATGTCTTCCTGGAATAAACCAGGAAATATTCCTCTAAGCTTTCTCTGCTTTTTACAATCTTTCACCGTCCCTCTCAGAGGCAAGATTTGGGACTAGACAGACGTTGGTCTGACCTGTATGCCTGTCCTTATGCTCCTCCATCCTCCCCTCCACAAGTTTTACTGTCTGAAGTTTTAAAGTTTTCCATTTTTGAACTAATTTGCAGATTACAGCATATCATGCTCAGTGTTTAATGGAACAGAAGCACAGATGGCCTAGATAGTAGGCTAGAGAGGTGGGATCTGTTGCAGTTAGAGGTGGGAAAACTGTAGAATAAAATTGGTTAAGGGCATACTGGGAAAGACAGCAGTGAAATGGGAACAGGTGATGAAGAGTTGGTTGGGGGGGGCTACGTTCTATGTGATAGTGATGAGTGATCTCAGAAGGTGAAAGAGAGGATTTAAATTCAGCTGCCTGCTCCCTGGGGGTTGGGTGCTGGTAGCACTGGGTGCTCCACATGGTGACCTGTCAGGGCAGGACATGCAGCCAGGGCCCATCCCATCACCCCAGAGGGGAGCTGGGGGGCACAGGGGCAGCTCCAGCCCCTGGCATTGGGCATGTGCCTGAGGAGAGGCAGTGGAGTGGGCTGGGGTTGGGTCAGGAGGGCCCATGGCCAGGCAGGGGAGCTGGGCCATGGCAGGGACTGCCATGGGGGTCTGGGCTGTGGGTGGGGTGGGAGAAGCAGAGGGGCCATCAAGACCGTTAAGACCTCAGAGTCCTGAAAAATAAAAATATAATCCAGGGAACAGGCATTTAAAGCAGAGTGAAAATATCTGAGAAGGAAATTACAATATAAGTTTGGGTCCATTGATGGAAGTCTGGGATATGAGGAAAAGGTTGGAAAGGAAGAAGAAGGGTAATGTAGCCAAAGGAAATTTTGTGAAGGGGACTTATCATCAAAAAGTGGAAGAAACAAGGTGACTGCTGCAAGCTTTTCTTGTGCCAGCATCCATGGCATATTATAACTTGAGTGGAAGCTCCCTGATATGAGCAATCATAATTGCTCAGTCATAATGGAATACCTGTGATCAGGATAGCACATCTATATAAACTTTTATTAAAAAGGATAAACTCAACTGTTTTGTTGAATCAGGATCTTAAACAATTAAAAATAATCTTGGATTTCAATTATGAGGTTGTCTTTGCTGCCACATTGCTGCATTGCTGCAATATGTTTTTTAATAATATTACTTGACTATTAGGCTGAATACCTCATCTACACGTCCAAAGCATTATCTAAAAGTGAATATATTATTCTCATTTTTAAGCTTGGAAAAACTGCTGCATGGAAAGTAGCGTGCACAAGGTCACAGAAAACGTGGACAATGGCATTAAAGTTTGGGCTTTTTGCCTGAGACTCTAGCCAGTGAGTATCCAGATGCTGTATAATCTGGCAGCTGGCAAAAGAGCTCTGGGGATTAGGAATAGGATCTAGAACAAAACTTTTTCCTAAGTCTTTGATTTCACTGTGACCTACCTAGGTAGTAATGGGAAGCTGTTACCACTGCAGTTTTTCAAAGGCCTCTGTGAAATGAGTTGCTGGTATCTATCCAGTTCCTAATGAACACATTCCCTTTCAACAAAATCACCTGCACTTACTGTTACCTTTATTGGCAACCTCCATAAAAAGCTAGAAATCAAATAGATGTGAAAAATGAACCATTCCATCAGGTCAAGTATGATATGAACTTTTAAGCCAAATTAGAAAGATTTATGCTTTCTATGCTGTGAGTTTGGCATTTTTATGAGCCCTAAATTGTGTATGTGGGTTTTTTTTAATTAAACATTTTTCTCAAACCTTCCCTTTATATTCATGTAGCAATAAAACTTTCAAATGCCTGAGAAAGACATCACTGAAAACTGTAAAATTCCTCAGGTGGGGTGCACTGATTGGTAATCACATGGGAAGGGCTGATAAGACATGGTAAACTGTGGTAACACAGCAAGACAGTGTTGAATTTATTAATTTTTTTTTTTTAATTTTTAAGCTGAAGGCAACATTATAAAGCAACTTTTCCTTCTTTGCGATAGATTTTCTCTCATGCTAATGCAGAATGTATGTGGTGGTACCTGAACGTATGTTACAATAGTTCCACTTTAAGCCCCTTTGTCACTGCTAAAAATAGCTTATAAAAGTAATTTCAAATAGTAGAAACACTTCTACCAGTGCTGGGAGGTGAATGTGATCTCACTGAGGCAACAGGATTTCCAGTCATGGAAAATGCAGTAAGACTGACAGAATTTGGATTTCATAGCAGCTACAGTGCAGAACATGACTGCAAAAACTGGAGGAATTGAAAAAAACAAGATGGGAAGGAATTAACTGAACAGCTGATTGAAGCTGTCAGATTAATTATCTGGGTGTTTGCCAAGGCTGTTCTCTGAGTCAGGGAAGTTGGGATCTCTCTTCTGGGATTATAGAAAAGGAGATAAGTATCCCACCCTGAAAATATGGGCTTGACTCCTGGTACTTGCGGGCAGCTATGAAATTTTTTGTGGTGCCACAGTAAAGCAAGCACAGCATTGATGAAAACAGAGAAAAATGGATCCACGCTGGGCAAGCTGTAAGCACTATTTATGGAGCAATGGGGAGTTACTGGCAGCTGCAGGGAGTATGGAGCAGAAGCCATGCCACTTAACTGAAATGAATGCTCACAGCGGACCATTGGATCAGCAGGGGTGAGATCAATAGTACTCCTAGTTTTCCAAGTGGTTGCCTGCTTGCAACAGCAGTGAGCAGGAGTGACATTACTCAAGTCTTTGGGTGCATCTTGTTACTTTCTTCAGAATGAAGAGATCTCCTTCGGAATCCTAGACTCTGCACAAACTAGCCAGACATTACCTTCCCTCTGAGACAAGATCTGCTAGCTGGTACACTGGTTATTTCTAAAAATTAGTATTTTTCTTTGAGAGTGTAAAATACAGATGCAAAATTTTGTTGCCTAAAACATGGCATGTTAATCTGAGTCTATTTTGCAAATGTAGGATTTGTGTCATCTGAGATTCACCATCTAGTCTAAAATAATCTAGGATTTCTTTATTAGTCAGTGGAGTGAGAAAAGCACCTGCAGAGGAAAAAGCATCTCAGATGGTGATAAATAACTAAAACCAAAATGAAGAGACTGCTGCTAGAGTGCATCATCAGTCTGAGTGTTTTCAGAATCAACTGTTAAGGACTGGAGACCATGTGGAGAGAGACAATAGCCAGTTTAATATGGACTGTGATACCACATCTGCTACTATGTGCCCAAAAGGAAATAACCACATGAAAGAGGTTTGGATTGTTGGCCATGACAGTGGTTGCCAATAGTTCCTCAGATATGCAGAAACACTCTTGTGTAGCAAGCCTCAAGCCTACAAATGTGTGCACAATTTCAGAAAATTCAGCAAAACACTGTATCATATACCTATTTTAAATTTCAATCCTGTTAACAGTCATGTAAATCAGTGGAACCATTGATCTGCTCAAACACAAGCCTGTGCATATGTTTTACAGGACCACAGGATAGTGGCCAGCCTCGAGATTGCCCCTTTCTACTAGGCTAGCAGGGTGGGATTTCCTTTCCCTGACCTTACCATAGAATGTACCACAATCATTGCAGATTATTTCAAATCCTAAAAAAATATTCTCTGTCTAGAAAATAGGTATAATTTCAAACACTGGTGTGAGCAAG
The DNA here is from genome assembly GCA_034509425.1 of Eopsaltria australis. NCBI lineage: Eukaryota > Metazoa > Chordata > Aves > Passeriformes > Petroicidae > Eopsaltria > Eopsaltria australis. The sequence goes on along the minus strand of JAVTVJ010000116.1, from coordinate 1,115,423 downwards.
ACATTTTCCAATTTTCTTTTTAATTTCTCTACTGTGTTTAAGGATGTTGACACCTTGACTCTCCATGATAAGAGTTTACACAGACACAAGCACAGAGACGCACACACACAAAGGGCTGCAGAATAGATTTTAAAGTTTCTATGTGCAATAAACAACAAAGTCCCAGTTGAAAGGGCCCAGAGTGAAAGCTGAGCTCCCAAATGAATTAGACTAAAAAAGATAACACCCTGAGGCATCTGTGTGTCTCAGCATTTAAATTATATCCCTTGAAATATCAGTTTGGACTTGGTGCCAAGAAATGGTTGAAGAGCTTTTTCATGAATATACCCAATAGAAGACCAATCTGTTGAAATGAAATGTGTCTCTAATCATTCGGTATAAACATAACATGTTTCAACTTTATTATGTAACTTTGAATCATCTTAGTCTTTTAATGAGGATTTTGGATTGTCACTAATGCTTTACAATTTCATGGAATTATATTGTCCTGGTGTTATACTACATGGAGAATATGCACTAGAATTTAATTTTCCACTTAGTTAAATGGATAAAATAATTCCCAGGTTTCTTTAAAAAGAATTCTTTCTTTTTTTTTCCCTTAAGGCCTTGTCTCATTTGTACAGATATTCCATTCAAATGATATAATGCTGAAAAAACTTTTTAGCAGATTTCATCTTCTGAGTCATTTGACAATTCTTTTATTCTTTTCTTTCTTGAATTATAGGCTGTATGTTCTTTTTCCTTTTTAGGATTAGTGATTACATGGATCTGACCCCTGTAGATATTGTAGGAAAGAGGTGTTACCACTTCATTCATGCTGAAGATGTGGAAGGCATCAGACATAGTCACTTAGACTGTAAGTACTTCCATTTTTGTCAAAATAATCTGGTGCAACAGCTGATTGCTCCTAAACTATTATTTATATTCCACAACTGGAATCTTCGTCTTGCACCCACTTTTTTTTTGTCAGAGGTTTCATAGAGGATGGCTTAAATATAATTCTGTGTATGATTTATTTTCAAGTCTTTTTATAGACATATAAGATCATTTAAATATGTGAAAATAAAGCAGTAAATTTGTATTACCAGAATTTTCAACAGCTGTCAATTTACATGTGCTATGCATTATTTTAATCCTTAAAGAGGTATTGCTTGCATGAGAAACTCCCTCCCTGGCACAGAATAGGAACTCCTCCTTTCCTCTTAAAAGGTTTTGGGTTTTCCTGAGTCATAACATGGAGGACAAAAACTGCAGCATAATTGGGATTTCGCTGGGTTTTTCGATACAGGACTGAGCTACAGCTCTGCTAGTGCTTTAACCAGCCCATGTGTTAGTCTCTAAATGGCCCCCATCCTTACAGCACCTAAGTCCCTGTTACATGCACTGGCAGTATCTGATTAGGATAAGGATAACAGAAGTACAAAAACATCGCAAGAAACAAACCTTACCAGAGAACATGTGCAATGCCTGTGTATGGGGGAAGGGAGGTTCAGCTCGATTCCTTGTAATTAAACTCTTTGTATTCCTCTTATTAAAAGCCATCGGGCCTAATTCTTTTCTTGTTGAGATCTGTTGACTTCAGTGATGGGGCTCCTGATTTACCCTTGTGCAAAAAAAGACTTATGCCCATAATCTCTAATTTATCTGTGCCTGCAGTGAAGCCAGATAATTCTTTGGAAGTTTCAGTGACTGACTGCCTTTATGATTGACTTTGGTGTTTTTCTTAATGCAGAAGATGATCTGCAAACTGCTTCTTAAATTCAGAGTCACAAATTTGAATAACTCTGCTCCCCCTGCATCATATCCTACTAGCATTTCCTAATAAAAGGACAGCAGCCCAAATGCAGCCACATTTAATTAGATTTTACAAAACCATATGACTACATAGGAGGCAGAAAAAAAAGTTCCATGCCAAATTACCTTGCTTGATCTGCAAGGGACGATAGGAGGATAACTCTGACCACTAAGCAGGAGACTGGGGACAGCTTCTATGATAACATATGGCAGTCAACAGCAGTATTAGGCTGTGCAAAGATTTCAGAAGTTTCTAGAATGTGAAGTGCATTTGGCATAAGCTCAGGTTAGATACATTTCCACAGAAAAATATAAAATCAACTATCGAAAGGGATAAACAAAGTAATTTGGTATCATTCAAATTTTAAGCTTTTAATATCCAGGAGAATATGTCAGTTGCTGAGAAATGAGGGAACAAATTCAGAAACTTACTCAGTGCTCTTGAAACTGGAAGTCAAAAATGACAAGTTGCACTTTCACTGCACTATCTGACCAAGGAAATAAAAGATATTTATGACCCAGATTTGCCATACCACCTGGCATAGATGAACATCCCATTTGAAAAAGACCTTAATCTTCTGAATGACCACTTCTCTCTGAAATAGGATATGTTTTATGAAACATTCATCTTCAGAAAAATTCAAGATCTATGCAGAAAGTATGAGTGCAGTGTGGTCCAGTGTATAAGCACTGGCCTAGGACTCAGGAGACCCTGGAGACAGGAATGACTTCTAGAAAATCACTTCAACTTACTGTGTTCCTGCTCTCACTGTATGTCCAGTTTAGCTGATCGGATTGCAAACTTTACAAACACAGGATTTCTCTCACTATCAACATCCAGCACAGTGGGGTTCACAAACCTGGCTGTGTGGATATACATAATGATTCTTGCTAGGCTAGTTGGTTTTTTTCATTAGACAGGGCTGGTTACATCTTTTATGTATATTTGTTTTCTTGCCTTACAGGAACAAGATACTCATAGAATCATTTAGGTTGGAAGGAACTCTGGGATATCACCCAGTTCCACCTAATGCTCAAAACAGGATCAATACTAATTTGAAGCAAATATTTTAGCACTTTTTCTAGCTGAGGTTCAAAAACTTCAGATGCTCCACAACTTCTCTGAGTGACCTGTTCTAATTATGTTAATAAGTGTCAGTTATCCTCACAATGGTTTTGGGGTTTTCTTCCTCCTGTCCAGTTGGATTTTCCCTGTTTTGATTGTGCAGCTCATGGCTCCTGGTTCCACAGCCTTTCCTCACAGAGCAAGTACACCAGCCCCTGGGTGTCTTGGCAGATCTCTACTGAGCTCACTGAAGTTTATCGATATATTTCCTATGGTAGGAGCCTAAAATTAGATTCCAGATGCAATTTAAAGAGTGATGAGTGAAGGAGGATAATGACTTTCTGTGCTCTACTGGCAGTACACTTTTTAGTACAGCCCTGCTGATTCATGCTTCACGTTCACCGTATCCAGCAGGACCCCCAGGTCCCTTTTCACACAGCAACAACCCAGCCAGACAGTCCCAAGCCTGTAACGTAGCAGGGAATCAGTCCATCCCAGACACAGGACTTTGCATTTGTCTTTTCATGTTCAAGCTCATGCTCTTTATGAAAGATCTTCAAGTTTAAATTAGTCTTGGGAATAACTGGGGAAGTACTTCTTCCAACTATAAGTTCTGCAGAAGCCAAAGCGGTTCATATCTTTGCCCAGAGGAATGTTCAACTTTCTACCATTTGAAAAAAAATTGTATCAAAACCAAGAGGAAAAAGTTGTAAAACCCCAAAATACTTCATAGCAACTTATCTAGCAACTAGAAAATCAAATTCAAACCAAACTAGAAAGGGGAAATCCTCCTGCTTTAGTAAAAAAAAAAAAAAAAATTAGAGCTAAAATTCATGAACTGGCAAACACTGACTGTGGAAGGTAAAACCCAGCAGAACTGGTTCCCCAAAACAGAGAGCACAGGATATTTGCCAGAACAACATAGGAAATAACTGCTTGAGATCACAATGAAAAAAGAAAAAAAAAGAGCAAACAAACCAGAAAAATAGTATTGTGCAATATTTTGAAGAGGAGTTGGAAGCTAAAGTAATAGATAGAAAGCACTAGTGAGAAGACAAAGCAGGACTTGAGAAAGCAGCAAGCTCAAAAGGTTGTGTTTGATGGAGAATGCAACCAAAAATCTTCGTTTATTTTTACAGGAGATAAAATAATTTTTAATGATTAAACCAAGAAGGAACCCAAATTGCAATTGTAGATTTAAGGGTAAAAGAAACACAAGTAAAACTGCTATTCTGCCTATTTACTGATAACATATCATAAGGAAAAAGTAAGATCACTACATCCTGCCTTCTCATCCAAGATATTCAAAGACATCGAAGAGAAAAACAAAGAAGTAAAAAAGAGAACGTTGCACAAAATCACACAGAAAAAAAATCAAGAGGGCTGTTGATGGCTTCAGATCATAGCAGCCCATTAGAAACTTAGAAAAGCAGGCCTTGTTAACTCTGTCTCAGATAAAAGAAGACAAATGCAGTTTCAGGAATGTGGCCATAACAAGTATAATTGTGAAGAAGGTCTGCAAGACTATAGCAGTGACAACAGGCTTTTGTAAAGGAACTATTGCCCTAATGAAAGGTCAGTTATGGGCAGTGGAAAAGCTTTCATTGGCTTCAATGGACATGGGGGTTATGCCCTAAAAAAGAGATTTTTTTTATGGACTAAAATTCTGAGCCCAGTGAAGTAAAGAGCAAAACTTCCATTAGGTTCAATGGGGTCAAAATTTCTATTAAGAGATTTAAGTTAGTTATACCTTGATGCCCCTGTGAATTAATAAAGCAACATTCATACTCTAAATGTACATATGCCTGCATTTATAGCAACACCATAATACATGGCATGATGACATAAGCTATTGAAACATAACTTTTTTTCCAAACAGAAGTAAAAGTTTATAGCAGCTGTTTTTATCCTGTTTCTTGAAACTTCAAATGATCATGCTTTTTCACAAATCTCTCTGCCAATTTTTTGGTGTTACAATTCTACCGTATTAAGCTCTTTCCTGTTTTATAATGCTTCATGGTTTCAGGAGTTTGAGAATCTTCTCATTAGTTCATCTTTGCCATATTTGTTGAACAAACTGCTGGTAGAATCATGACAGATATCACCTACCATAAATCAAGTCTCTCTCACAGAGATCATAGTTAAAATGTTCTCTAGTCTAACAACCTGTACACATCCAGCATCATGGCCCAGCTCTTGGCTCAGCTGCCACACAGAAACTGGCTAAGCTGCAACAACTTTTATTTCAATCCAAACCCTCAAAAATTACAGGTCTTGCTGTACCCTGGCACAGATACAGTCTCTAACCCCAGCTCTGTGTAACAGAGCTCTTCATTAGGTTATGTGGCATGAAAGAGTTGTAATTGAATGTTTTGTGTTTCATAGTTATGCATCTAGAGCTAACACCCTAGAAAGATCCCTCATGGCCCAGCTCTACTTTACCACTTGTAAGAATGGGGAAGGTGATAGGATCCTCTCTATTTACTTACCACTGCCTAAAAGCCTTGCAGGAGTGAACTGTGTGTCAAGCATCGGGCAGCTCTTACACTTTCACAAAGCCATGAGTCCCTGCATGAGTACAACTGCCCTTGTTCTTATGACATCAGTGGCAAAGATCCCTGATCTTAAAGCTAGCAGGATACAGTTGATGTCAAATCAACACCAGAAAGCAAGCAGATTAATAAAATTACTGTTGTATCAGGTCCTAACATTCTGTAGAACTGAGAAAGGGCAATTGCTGCTCTTGGGAGTAGGATGCTGTGCATTTGTGCTTCTGTTTTCTTGACACTGATATCATTCAGAAGTCTGTAACAGCCCTTTTTTAAGAAGTTCACTTCATGCTAAGAATGAGTGGATATCATATGCTGTAGGAGTATACATCTTCTTTTTAATTGTAAAAAATTAAAAACTTAAAAAATTAATGGTCTCCACTGAACATCAAGTACCTGATGGTACTGTTCAACAAAGGTCATTAAGAAAGCAGCAAGGAAGGCTAAAAGTCAAGACCTCTGAAGACAACCATTAATAGACTGTTGGGCAAATAGACAGTAACATGTCATCATTTCAAAATTAATATCTTGTTTGCAAGAGCACTCTCACAATTGGTATTGGTATATAATGTGTGTTTTTTCATTTTTGAATCCTAATTGAGGTCTAAATTCAGAAACCTGGCTCTGACAAGAAAGATACTGTTGTCGTCAGCTATTGCTTAGAAAATACCATCCTCTTTCTTCAGGATTTGATTTACAGCTATAAGAAATACAATTCCTCCGGAACAGTGAGCCAGGGCAGTTCATTTCCCATAAAGCAAAGGTCTCTGATGAGTATGTTTGGTAGCACTCCCTCTCATCTACTTTATCTGGTTTCCAGTGGTTAGAATAATCCAGTCTTTCTGAAAATAAACTATTCCACAGTCACCTTTTTCATGGCTCCCCTATTTTTCAAGGAATATTACCCCCTCAGTCTGCTTTTAAATCAGTTATTTATTCATGATTTCTTTTATGTGTGTTCAGTAGAAAAAAATCTACTGCTGTACAAAATATTGCTTAGTGGTTTAGCCTACCAGCTGTAGTTGAACTAACCCTTTTAACTTACGCACATCAGTTATAATTTTTATTCTCTTAATAACCTCAAACACATGAAAAACAAATAGAATGAGTTGATAATTTCTAACAGTAAAATACTTCACATATTTTGCTATCATGCTGTGGAATAACTCTGCAATGTCAAGTAGCTCACAATTAGTAAAACTGTAGGGGGAAAAAAAGAAGTGTTTTGATCCTGAGGAATTTTTATCCTAATCAGATCGAAATTTCAATGCTCTTGTAGTGCTTAATATCTTCAATAACCAAAAAAAATCAAACTGATTCCAATGTCAGATTTTACATTCTGGGACTGAAATAAAATGCTAAAATATACAAATGAATCTCATGTTTGTACAAGTTTATTATCATCACTGGAAAGCAAGATTGATTCTAAATTAGGCGGATAGAATGTCAGGGGTTTAGCTATTTCTTAAACTAAGCCCAACTGGCACCCTGCTGACAGCCTAGTGTTTGTTGTTTTCAAAGTATTGCAGAAGTGCTGGTCTGCCTACCTGCACAATCTTTCTCTCTGTCCATAGTATGGGCCTGCAAAGATTTCTGTGTTGGACACTGGCACCTTTAGTCCTTTTGGCTGGAGATAGTGGTGATACAGCAAGATGAGGGAACAGGAAATAAGAAACCAGAAGAAATGGAAGCATGTAAAGAAAATAATTTTTATTTTCATACAAGGCAAAAAAAGGATCGTGGACTTTGGTTTTAGCACATGCCTCGTGTTTGCTTTTCAGTCCTAATGAATCTTAGAGATGTACACTTGCCCAAGAGCGTGTGTTTGTCATATCTTTTAGCCATGCTTTGAAATCCTGAAGATGTTGTGTTTGCTCCTGCAAATTCTTCTTTGGGTTACGTGAGATACTGGTCTGTGTAGCTTAATTTCTTTGTCTGCTTTTTGAACAAAGTGAGGTACTTTAGAAGAAGGGCAAAAACAGTCTACAGTATGCAATTATGTATGCCTTGTAGCCTTGTTTTATACACTATTAAATCATGTCTGGCTCATTTCTTGACAGGTGTTGCTTACATTTTTGTTTGTGGACGACAGTTGTTACTATTGTAATATTTGGTGGTTTAATTATCCGTTAACCATAAAAATATTCAAAAATCATTTTTAATCCCAAGAAATTTCCAATCTTTGTGATATTTTTTGCCTCAGTTTTTCAAATTCAAATTTTGTTCTATTGGATAAATGTTTTCTGTATGTAAAGTAGACAAGTGTTTATCAGAAGAATCAGATCTTTGGGACAGTAAACAAACCAGAGAACTCTACAAAGATGAATTTTTAAGCTATTTAAATCATTAGCTGCTAAACCTAGTAGCAGAATTTTGCCTTTTGTAGTTTAGCAATATACAGTTATTTTGCAAGATGCCTCAGATATAGTTTGCATCAATAACCCTTTAACTTAATTCCTGATGCTATTTCATCTTCAAAGGAAATCTAATGCAATACTGATTTAGTACATTCCCATTTCAGTCTGTAGGCTTTCAATTGTGTCTTCCGTAGCTCATAGTTAGTTGAAATTTGCACCCAAAATCTCCTATTTTCACCTTAAAAGCATACATAATACCAGCTGTATAAATACATGCTACATTAAGGGTTTATAGAGTGAAGGCTGAGCTCTGACTTCTGCTGGTAACCTCTGTGTTCTCCAGTTTTCTGTTAATAATTTTCTGGGGAATTCTTTAATTCTTTTTGTGCTCAAGATTTCCAACCCCAGAAAGGAATTTATATTTTGATATTCTTCTTGTGATGAATTCCAGAAGCATATGTTAAATTGCAAAGCCATGGGAATAAAGGATATTATTGTACACATCCAGCAGTTTCATTCTGTCCACCAAACTATTTCTGTGCTAACTTTTTGCTAGAGGATGTAAATGTGTGCCATTTTTAAAAAGGGCAAAAGTACTTCAGTCACATATCTTTCTACCTTCATTGCTGAGGTTCTCTCCAAGATTACTGAGACCAGAATTTTCCATCACCTTGTAGTCTAAATCAGAAAGTGTGTTGCCCCACTGAAAATCCAAGGATGGATTAAGGATTTTGTTTGTAGTTTACTAGGCTGTGAAATACCCCATCCTAAAATGTCACCATGAAGGTATGATGAAACTGTTGCAGATCTTTCCAGGATTTTAGAAACCCGTTAGTGCTGTGGGCTATTTCTCTTCTTTTTCTTTTTCAAAGGTCTGGACTGCTGACCCTGTGTGTCTGAGCAAGACAGTTTTCAAAGCTGTAAGGATACGAAAACAGTATCAGTAAACTGTGTAGCACATGTCAATTGTGTGACAGTGTGGCAATGGGTCTTATTAGCACTCCTTTGAAAGAGCCTGCATAAATCACCTGAGGCTTTGCCATCCATGTGGTGGGTCCGTGTTGGTTTTGATGCCTGATAATTTATAAAGTGAGTGGGCTGGTACAGGACTTTGCCTCAGTCCTTTGGGAATGTCCTTCAAAATACCTGAAGCCTTTTAACCCGATGTCCATCGGTTGCTAAGTATCGTCCCTGAGGTCACAAGATGCATAATTATTCTGAAGTTCTTTTATTTTTATTTTACAAAGTTGTGTTTGGGGTTTTTTTGTTACACTAAGCTATCTATTTAGGGGCTGTGGACAAAGGTGGAAATCTTTGTTTTGTTTTTACTTTTTACAAGTCATCCGATATAAAGGGACAGTATGTTTCAAAAACGTCTGCTGTCAGATGTGAGATGGAGATGAATCTTTGTTGTGGTTAGAGGGAGTTTGAACATCCAGTTGTGCCATGCCACCATGACTCTGTGCTCTGGATGCCTTTCCTCTAGAGATTAGCCTGAGGAAATCACTCATTTCACTCAGCCCAAGCACCCAAACAGGGGCTCTTTTCCCAGAAATGAAAACATGTTTAAAGGGGTCCTGTCCCTTGAAACAGACCATCTTTAACCTAGGTAATTCAAAGATAAAATTAATATTGCTGCCAGTCTGCTTCCGTGAATCTTCAGTCTCTTTTCCTATTTTTGGGAGATGCAGTTATGTATAATCCACAGATATATTTGGCATGGAAAGGGTTATATTCTAAAACCATTAACCTTACATAGGTTGTCATATGATGGACATTAATGTTCGTGGAGAGATGGAGGACAGATTTCAGTTTCTTGAGCAAGCAGGGCCAAATTTTTCCTCTGATGTTGAGTTTTAGTAGCTAAGGGCAAAATTTGGATCTGGGATTTCATTTTCCCCTACAGTTTGAACAGAGAGTTCATTAATGATAATGGAAGTTCTGTCTGAAGTTGGTGTTCAAAGCAGGTTTGGGTTTCTAAACGACCGTTTCAATATTAACAGAAGAAAATCACTTTATGGCAGGATTGAAGTCATGGGGAGAGAGACAAATCATGAGGGAAAGAAAAAGTTAAGAGAGCAGAAAGCCTAGAGAATCCTAGGTAGAAAAATCTACTGTTCATTTCTCAATCCAGTCTGTCATAAAATAACATTATATAGTTTATTTACATCAATTTTATCTATAGAAACCACAGAATAGTTTTCTAATATGCGTGCCATAAACTTCCATTGAATAGTGCCTCTAGAAATACATTGCATTCCATTTGATCAATACCTACATAATGGTTTGAAATAAACATTTTACCTAGAATTATATAGTCTTGTTAATATTCATGGCTATGCATAATTATAAAGTTGTCATTTCACATGTTGGGCCATGGGAAAATGGTATGTTATAATAATCAGGAAGAGGAGAAGGGAAGAAACATGCCTCTGTTGTTCAAGTAGGAGATGATTTCCATAGTGCTGGGAAACACTATCTTTTGTGTCTTTGCTCGCTTTTAATGAATTTGCACTGCTGCTGTGAACTGATGCCGTGTAAGCTGAAAACATAGAATTGATTTTAAACATAACATTTCCTAGTCTTAATCTGAGATAATTTGCACATGCAGCATGCAAGGCCTTCTTCACTGTATTTGGCAAGCTACAAACTTTGATCTTTATATGAATCCACATTTTTTAACAGTTTGACTCAGACCGCTTTTAATATTTGCTTTTCTGCAAAGAGGCAAGAAAAAATATTCTTAGTTTATAAACATTCTTAAGGTTTCAAATTTTTTTAAATGTTTGATTAAGGCTCTTTATTTTTTTTCTGCAAGGTTTTTGATACTTAATTTTGCCTAATTTATTGCATATTTCTGTATGTAACATCCCTGCACTGGAAGATTAAACAGTATTTCATATTGCAAAGTAAGAAATTAATTGATTGCCATATTTAGCATTTTTAGAGTGACTGTAGATGCTTAAAAGAATATCCCAGATGAATGAAGAAGTTAGGTGGGAGTTTGGATATCAGTGAGGTACAGTTTTCTTTCATGAACCTGATCTGCTACTTCCTGCTTGTGGTAGGAAAAGATTCATTTATGTTTATAAACCTGCAGCTATTACAGTCTGAAATTCATATCACAGTAGCAGCCAGGTCTGTCAATGGTATTGACACAATGGATTCTATTCTACCTTATGCTAAAAAAGATGTTCTCTGCCCAGCACTCAGGGCTCTCTACTGTTGTATGCTGTGAGTAAAATGCTGCTTTCTAAAGCCTCACAGAACCAGTATTTTCTTAAAACAGTTATCATCTCTGTATTTTTCTTAGAAGAACTCTGTTGAGATATAGTAAGTCAGGGCTGGTAAGGAACTGTATGCAGTGAGGAGTGGAAGAGCAGGATGAGCCACGGGGACTCTCGTGACAGGAAGGTGACGTTCTTTACCAAGCAATCTGCTGGGAAGGCCTTGCTCTTGGCCCGGTAGGCAGACAATGCATTTGCCACTGTCCAGGCTTAAGTCCCCTCCTCCTCACTCTACCCCATGTAGTAGATCCAAAATAGAAGTGTTTGTGGAGAATTAAACAGTTGACATATGATTCCTCACCACATGCCTACAAGTCTCCTATCATCTAGCTCCTAATTCTGTAGCTAGCATCATTTAACATTGCTAAATATTTTTCATTGCTAAAATCCAATTTGTGGATACCCACTATTTAAAACATCTAGCTCACTAATTGCAAAATCTATAGGAGAGTCCTTACAACATCAAAGACTCACTTGATCCTCGGAGCTGTTATAAATGGAAAACTGTCTCTGCTACAAGCAAATAAGGCACTTAATGCACTCTTTCTGGCTGTGATGCTATTTTTCCTGTGGGTTTTGAAAATGACCTTCCTGTAAGCATCAAGGACTGTAACTTTTCAGATAAAGAAACTTGTTCTTGTTTTAAGTCTATGCCAGGTTCATTCCCCTATAGCCCACAGTTTTCAAAAGCAGAAGAAAAAGTGATCCAGAATTAAAAAAAATAAAAACCCTTCTGTTTCCAGAACGAAGTTACCCTGTCAGCTTGCCTTGGGCCTTAGGTGGAGAAGTGGAGATTAAAGAGTCAGTATTCCTTTTCATGTTTCGTCTGCCAGTTTTGTGAATGTAGAAAGAGTACTTGTGGCTGCAGCTAAGTATCCAACTGTAGTATTAAGTATGGCAATTTCATCCTTGTGCAATAAATTAAAAATATTCTTATAAGTTTACCATGAGAGGAGTTCGGTGTCAATACCATCCAGTCATTGATAAAGGTATTTCAAGGAGAAGGGTGAATAGCACAGCAGATGTAACCTCAATATTTTCACCAATTATAAAGAGCCTCTTTGTGAAGCTGTGTGAATATGTAAGATGATCTCATCATTTCCTATTTACTCAATACTTACCTGAATACGCAATACAGTGTAGCTTTTAAATGCATATGCACATGAGTAAAATGTCCTTTTGTAAGAGACTTTGCTAAAAGACTGCTTTTGATACACAATTTCTTCATCTCCTCTTCAAACTGAATTAAGCTACTTCCTTCTTTTAAAACACAACTCACTATTTAGAAGCTTTGGCTTTGATTTCTCAGAACAGCCTTACAGGAAGAAACTATGTTCTTTTTCTTTTTGTAACCATATTTCTGAAGACAAACTTGTACTGATTTATTTTAATTTTCTAACAGAAATAGGTTCCTGCAAAGAACACTGACTGTTTCTTCTTTTTCCCCCTCCTTCATTCCACTGCTACAAGAATATTGCTGTGCACAAAGCTACCAAGGAAAACTGAAATCCCTCTGTTGGGAACTGTGTACACAGCAACATATTCATACTTTGAGAAATAAGTGAGGTTTTTAAGTTCTTAGCATGACATACTGTGCACTGCTTGCATGCCAACCACTGAATTCAAATTGAGGAACTAGGTAACATTTCAGCAAATTTTAATCAGGTTTAGCATCCACCATTTTAGGGAATATATCTGTGCAGCTGACATAAAGGTCACCGATTTTAAAACATTAACCCTCAGTTAGGCCCTTTGATTAAAGAGTTTGTGTATGTGTGTGTGTATGCATGTGTGTGTACACATATATATATGATATGTATATGCGTATATATATATATAATTATATAACCCAATCCTGCATGATCCCATCACATGTGCTATCCCACCAATGTGGTCACAAGCCTCACCTTGTCTGCCATACTGGGTAGTCCATGTATAACACAAATAGAAATACAAAATTATTTGCACTACTCAGCGAGTGAGGGATTTGCCTGAAAACAAAATACCCTGAAATTCAGGATGTAATCTACATGGCATTACATTTTCAGAAGTTTATGCTAAACTGAAATGTGTGGTCTGTTGCTAGTTACAAAACATAACTTCACACTCAGAGCTTAGAGTGGAGTGATTCTTTGCTTTCATTTCTTCTCAAAATCAGGAACTTTTTTAATGGACTCTCCATACCTGCAAACGGAAGATCTTCAAAATGAAACTGGGCTTCACTTAGTAACACTAGGTTATCAATGAACTGGATAGATTTCCATCCCTGATGCCTCCTTCTAATTGCTTTTTTTGCCTCAAAATTCCCATCTAATTTCTAAGTTGCAGGCTGGCAATGCCAGCAGTTAGAAAATACTGTAAATTAGAAAACATTTCAATTTTTTTTCATTATTTTCTTTCATCACATTGAAAAATTTCTTTCCAAGGTATACTGTGAATTTTCAGAAATGACTTGGGGGTGCCTAGTGCACTCTCAAAGGAGGTAAGAACCAGATTTAGCAGCACAGTGCGGCTCGCCTGCCAAAGAATCTCTTTTAGAGAGAATTTTTATATTGAATCGTGGGACTTCCTTCAGAGCTTGGTCCACAAATCTCTTATATGAAATGTGCTTTAGACAGATGCAGCAAGGAAAATTCTGTGTATCTGGTAATATATCTGAGCTGACCAAAAATAGAGTGGGAATTTGCAGATAGATGAACATCATGGAAAGTTCATTTTTAATACAGTATTTCAGACGTTCTTTGGATGTATTCTTTGTACTTGAAAGCCTGAACTCTGACTGTAGATGGTTTGTATATAGCTCTGATGCACTGAATTCTCATTCTTGAGAGGCACCTTCTCCTTGTTTCCATAGCTCTGAAATGAATACTCTGTTCAGTCCATGACACAGACTTTTCCAGTGGTGCAACAACCAATATAAAAATTACTGAAGGATGAAGGACTTGTCTAGGATGACCAAAAGAGCTGGAGAATCTGGGGTCCTTATAACTATCGCTATGCAGAACTGCAGTGTGCTCTTCAGCCACTGGCTAGTGACTCACCTGGTACTTTGATTTTCAAATGTTGTCCTTTGGCATCTGGGTAGCATGGTAAACTCCCTAGATAAAAACTGATCCAAGGAAGACATGCAGACAGATTTTACTAGTTCCTGTGCACACAGCTGTGGGTGTTCACATTTCCAGAAGAGAGAAAGTATCACTCCACACTTGTGGGCACATCAGTTTTACACTCAGCTGTAAGCAGAGTATTTTGAATATCCTGTTTTACTGAAATGGAAATGCATACCATAATCAAAACTTACAGCAGTGCTTTTCTTGTCTTATTCTTCACAACTGATAAGTTGGGCTAATTTATGTGAGATTGTTTTCTAAAGTGGCTTACAACATTGGTTTGACAGAAATGCTGGATAGTCAGTTGTTCATGTTTTATCTTTATTCTGCTGTGTAATGAGGTTTTGAAGACAATGAATTATCACAGTAGAATATTTAGAGCTTGAAATACAAAAGTAAAAACTTAGGGAAATATTGATGTCTGCTAGAACCAAACTTAGTTCACTAGAGGCTGCTGAAAAACAAGACCCAGATACAAATGTTTGTTTATATTAGAGCTGAACATAACTTCCACTTCACATTCACTTTACATGGCACTATTTCATATGCATATTTTTCTCCAGTAGTTGAAAAACTGTAGTGGGGATTGGGGGATACCTCCAAGGTAAGGAAACGTCACTGTTTGTATGGCTGCCTTTGTAAACATCTATTTCTGTAGATATCTGCTGCACACAGAGTTAGATATAGATACATTCATATGTCTAATTGGGGGTATAGACATTTGGTTAACTTGAGAGCTCCAAGGTGTCATTTGTCACATTTATGGTAGGAACTTTAACTGCCTTAAATACTTATCCTTTTCCAAAGTGACTTTTTTCTTTTCTCTCTACCAAAAAAAAAAAAAAAAAAAAAGAAAGAAAAAAAAGAAAATGTACTTCATGAAACTATTGTATATGAAGCACTTATTAGCCGTAATTAAATGGACAATATGAATTTACTACATCTTTAGGACTCTGGCTTGTTCTGGTTTAGAGCAAGATGATTAATGCAAATACATATTACTTGAGATAACCATTTAGCAGCTAATTTAGCCAAATTTATTACAGCAGTTAGAGGTTTTTCATTTTAGCAGACGGAGACAAGGACATGACAAAAGCAGGCGGTGAATGTGAAGGCACACTGCCCTCTAGTGCACCAAGCTTTGTGGGAATTGTGAGCAATGCAGCCAGGGAAAGGGCTCCAGCAACAACCGTGCCCAGATTTTGTGTAGTTTACGGGTTTTATAAAACCATGCTGCTCTCTGCCCCTGAAAGATTTGCCTTTCATTCCCTTCTCCTGACACGGAAGAATCAGATACGTAACAAATCCTTTTCAACTTGGCAATATTTCAGCTGAAGTATTACTTTAAACATCTGTATTTTTAAACTGTCTTGCTGTGAGCATTTAATAGCACCGTTTCACATTACTGATTGCTTTTACTTCTTTCTCTGTTTCCTAGCATATTTCAAACATTGGAGAGAGCTGTCACTCTTTGGCTCTAAGCAAGCCATTCTGTGCCTCCCTTAGGCCTCTTTCTCAGCCCGTTGGTGGATTTACTTTGCTCTGGTAGAAAGTAAATTCTCCAAAGACTTTTCCCCCACTGACCAGTGGAGATTTGGTTCATCTGAGAACTGTAAATTCTGTTTGACAAGATCAAAGAAACAGATGTATAAGTTCAGTGGTTGATATCGCCTGCAATAAGGAGAAATGATCAAAGCAGCAGGGGTAGAGTATCTTCCCAAACCTTTCAAATATCCAGAATCTCAAAGAGGTCTACCTAGGAGCTATGAATAAATCACATATAAATTTGCCTCCTTTTTTCCTTTTCTTTTTTTACAGTTTGACATTGAGTGCATTGGAAATGTCCACACAGCAATAAGTATTCTGTGAACCATAGAGATTTGTAGGGTTTTTTTACTTTTCTTCTTCCACTAGAGTTTCCAAAAGCAAATCATACTTTAAAAACTTGTAAAGCAGTATCTTGTTATATTGAATTTCAGATCCTGTTTGTCATCTCACTGGCATTAAATCCAAAGGAAGCCAAGTACCTTCTGCTTACTCTTGTGGCATGTTGTACAATGAAGGTCATTTTACCACAGTTCTAACATGTGCTCTATCTTGCTTGTGTCTTGTTTGCATTTTGCTATCAGTGCTGAATAAGGGTCAATGTGTAACAAAGTATTACCGCTGGATGCAGAAGAACGGAGGTTATATCTGGATACAATCTAGTGCAACCATCGCTGTCAACGCCAAGAACGCAAGTGAGAAGAATATCATTTGGGTCAATTATCTCCTTAGGTAGGTCTTCCAGTCACTCCTGTCGCTTGATCTGCTGTCTCTGTTTCTTGTCTCTGTTGGTGAAAGGTCTTGGGGAAAAAACAACAGCCCACTGGACAAAGTCAAGAAGAACTTTGCATATAGTCCACATCAAAAGCCGTGCCATTTTGTTATAGTTATTGAGGCATCTGTCGTATCTCAGCACATGAGAATATTCTTGAATTATTATACTGCCTCAGCCTTGAAATAAACCCCCCACCATTTTATTGCATACCCTGAAATCTACTCAGTCTGAGCTCAAAGATAAAAATTATCCACACCAACTTTCAGTAGTTGTGCTACAAAATCTGGTGTGAAGTGTTTGGCACTGTTTTATTTGGATATTAAAAATGCAGGGCAGCAAACTGCTGGTATGCAAAAAAAAAAGTTATCTCTCTGAAAGGTATTTGCCAGTTCACTCCACAGAGAGGAACTTTCTCAGGACAAAAAAAGGCTCAAACTACTTTGTTTTTCCTGTAAGCATCAGATAATATTCACACTGAAAAATGCAAAATAGGATTCAAAAATAAAAGTACTATAAAGTACTATTTTAAGAAATTTGAACTATTTTAAACAGAAATAGTAGTAATGGCTTGAATGAAAGGCTGTTCCCTGAGAAATTCTGCTTTACCAAAGTATTTTTAAAGGACTGGTTTCAGAGCTCAAGGGAAAGCCAACAGTCACTGAGAGACAATGAATTATAAACCTGACCTTTCTCATCTGAAAATACCTTTCAGCACATTCTGTTTTGTGAAAATGTTCAATAAGATTGGGAGATTTTCTGTTTTATTCCAAAGCAGAACAAACAAACAAATAAAATTTGAAACCTTGAGATTGTCATGAAATGCAATTGTCATTTTCTGGCCTGTTCTCTTTTTAAGTTGCTTGTCATGGTTTGTTACATTCCCTTTGATGCCATGAGAGTTCAAAGTGATGTCTAGGGGTTAGATTGTGACTTATTATGCCAAGTCCAGCAAGCCTTGAAGAGACTGTGCCTGCCTAAACTTGCATGTTGAAATGCTTTTGATTCCCCTTTTGGGGAAGAGAAGGAAGCAACCCCTGGCAGGAGAGCATTGAAGGGGTACTGTGGGAAACCTTCCACAGCAGTGGAGTTTTCACTGGGACTCGTGTTTTTCTGGCCTGATATGATTGAGCACAGGCTTTTCTGAATATACACTTATCCTGCTACTTTCTTGTCTCCTTTTTGCAAGTGTGAGGCAGAATGCAGCATTTCAAGGGGTCAGCTTAAGGCTGACAATTCTGAACTGGAAGTACAGCTTCACTGTCCCGGTCCTTAACAGGGCTTCAAAATGCCCAGAAATGTTCTCTTACTTCCAGCTCTAGCTGTAAAAGTAATCCATAAGAATTATGAACAGCTGCCTCTGTCCCCTTTGCTGCTTTCCAGACAATAGGTGAACCTAGTCCACAAGCATCCCACAAAATAATTTTCTCTACAAGCAGAATATACCTAAAAAAAAAAAAAGAGAAAAGCAGTATGGTCTTCCCCAGGTCTCCTCCCAGAACCTGATTTTTCTGCTGTATTCCATTCACCAGTCTGTTAGAGAAATATTAACATCTTCACTGAATTTGTATTTTAATTTAGATTTCTCCTTGCACTGGAATCCACAAAAGATACAAATGTCCAAATAATATTTTAATAACAGATCAAGGCATAATTAGGTCTACTCTTAGCAGGAGTACTGGTCTGTATACATTTCCATGCATTAGAAAGTATGATTCAGCTGTCTGTAAAAGGATAGACTAATTATAGTGACAGGGAGGATTAATGCTGTTCTTGTTCTAGCAACTTGTTATTCACAGTGTGAAAGCCCTCAAACATCTTTTGCTTGGAGGGGGCAAATTTGGGGACTGCTCTGAGATGCAACAGAATAAAGTCACTTTGTCAGGACAAAGCCATAAAGATGATAATCGTAAGATGGCATCTCAATGTGAACTGAGTGAACTCTGAATTTTCACAGCGCACTCTAAGAGGCTGAATATGAGCATTCTGTCATTGTGATAGTGTGTCAGGCACCTCCAGTGCTGCCTCATATCGTTCTGTGCAGGACTGTGGATTTTCTGTTTTGCCAGATTTGAATTTGAACTGCATGGAAATGCTCACCTATTCAAAAATTATTAAAGACTTTCTTTATTTTTAATTTTCCTGTGCCACTTTTGTCTAGCTATGTCTGTTCCCCTGCATTTTCATGCATTCAAGAAAGGAACACATTTTAAAAGGTACAAACCAAGCAAAAGCATAGTGTTGTAGGGGTTTTCTTCCATTTCTCTGGTAGTATAGCTTTTTTAGATTGCAGTCATGTTCATTGCTAACAAGTCACAGGTGAGCACCACATGAGCAGATGAAGATATGATTATAATGGGTGTGTTGACAGTTCTTTATCCCTAACATATGCATCTTAGCATGCACATGTGCATCTGTCATATAGTTAGAGAGGTTGTTTTTGGTTTCTTGCTGATGTGGATGTATGTGTGCAGTGTTTAAAAAATATAAAACCTCTTTATCTAATTTTTGGCCAGATTCTTTGGAGCACTGGTCACTTCCTTTAGCCCTAGCTGACCACCTTCTTAATAACTTTACATATGATATGCTTGCTTAAAGTGTGGAAAACTGGAATCTTGAGAAAAAAAGGTTTTGAAAGGACTCTGGCAAGGTTGCTAGAGAACACTTCTACAGAGATAACTCTAATAGACATTGCCAGTGGGAGAGAAACAGATTGGAAAAGTTAAAACACCCTTTCTGTCCTCCCAGGCGCAGTAATGGGATCGAAATCAAGATATTTTGTTGTTGGATGATTACACAGTGTAGCTTTACTGCTAGATATCACACAAGCCATGATGTCCCACTTCAGTAAGGATGCTTTGATAGCTCTAAAACTTCACTAGAATCAAACAAGGTTTAGTAACTGGTCAATAAAAGTATTTGACTGCAGCATTAAAATAAACCTTGACAAAATTCCTGCTGTGAAGCTCTGAAGCCAAAAATATATGTTTCTGTGTTCACTCTGCTATTCTTCCTATTTGTGTTCTTTGTTCCTGAACTTTGATATGAAAAGAGGAAAAAATCATGAAACTGCAAATCATCCAATTGTGTTTATATTTGCTGTATCCTCTTCAGTAACCCTGAGTACAAGGACACTCCAATGGATATTGCACAACTTCCTCATCTGCCAGAGAAAACCTCAGAATCCTCAGAGACCTCTGACTCTGAATCGGACTCAAAGGATAACTCAGGTAACATCCATGGTGTGCATTTACACCCACAAGAGGTTCATATCATGGCAGCCACACAGTCAGCTTTCCAGTTGCTTTTACTTCTCAAGTATTGTTCCATTATAACAAAAAAAAATCATAGAAAATTAAATTGAAAAATATTAGCAAAATCTTTTAATGACTTTAGCATTTCCATTTCCCCAGAATTTCTCTTCATTTTCTCCATGCATTCTTGCCTCCATAGCACCAAACTAAATATTTGATTTCTCAGCTGTGCTTATGAACAGGTATTGTGCCTTGTGCAGAGGACTTGGAATTGCAACTGTTGGATAAAATTCTAGTTCTTCTCTTTCCGAAGTAGGCAGACATTTTGTAGAGAAGTCTCTACTGTCAATCTTTATGACTCTTTTTCCTGTATAAATACATTCTTGAAGAGTCTCACTAGGGGGCAGTGAAGATTGAAAAATTTGAGAGTTTTCTTGGGTTAAAAGTTATATTTAATTAAAAGGTGTGGGTTCAAGAACTTAGTTCTAAGCTCTTTAAGCCTGGGACTTCAACCGTTTTTAAAAAGCTGAGTGTACTTGTCAAGCTCTATGTGCAAATCAGTCCTACAGATGGTCCAGTGCACAGATGGTTCACACATTCCCTGTTAGTTTTAATAGTGGTTACCTAGGCACAGGTACAAATCACCTGGCCTTGAAAGAAGTATGTTTTCCTGTAGCCCAAGTAAAGATGTTACTCAGCTGTCATATGCAACATGGATGGATGGATGAATAGATAGATAGATAGATAGATAGATAGATAGATAGATAGATGGATGATTTTTCTCTCATGTCTACAATAACAACCAAAAACAGTCTGGAGGAAATGGATCACAGTGACATAAACCAAGAAAATGCAAAAAGAGGATCAGGTCTTAATATTATATTATATGATATGGCTGTTCTCTTTCATCTTTTGCTTTTATTTGTTCTCCTTTGACAGCTTGATTTAAGTCAATGTGCAGGCTTGCGGGCCACTGTCATTGGGAATCTCTTCATCCATTCCCAGTGCTTCCTTTATGCTGTCTTGTTCCTAAATAGCCAAGTAACACATATGTGGAGAACAGCTTGCATTTCCCATGTGCACTGGAAGTTTCTCCAGGTGGGAACGTGAGAAGTACATGTACATTCATGACTTCTAAAGCTGAGGCAGAGCAAGACAGCATTCCAAAGGTGCACAGACATCTACATTTCATAAGGAGGTGTCTGGGAGTCTTGTAAGACAGAAGACACAGGGTCTTGTTTATTACAAAGGAGTTAAATGGAAATGCCAAAGGACCTGAAATTGGAACAGCATTTTGGATAAAACCAACAAGTTCCGTTCCAGCTCTGGTATAATCCCAGGCAAATATTGTGCAGCTTTAGACCACCTCACTCTAAGACCACTCTTGCCCAGCTAGAAACCATGGCCTTAAAAGAAAGCATCTTCAAAAAAAGGAAGAAAAAATTGTAGGAGAAATTCAATCCTAGGTGGAACAAAAGGCTGGATGAGATTTAAGGGTTTACAGCTTCTACCTTCTGTCTATAGGTTTTATTTTTCAAAAGGGTCTCTCTGCTGCTGCTGACACAAGCAAAAGTCTCAATGAGTGACTTGTGAAGTGCAGCATCCTGAATGCTCCAGCAGCTTTCCTGTCAAACCCACTTCCAGCACTTCTGGGAAATAATTTGGTATTGACATGGCTCCAGAAGTAACCAATATCTTTAGAAGCAAACCAGCCCTTCCCCTCTCCCCCTAAAACAAGGATATTGAAAAGGGTAGTACTTGGCTCTGATTAGTGAAAAACATCTTTTATTAGGCAACAAAAGATTTCTGGCTGGTCTGTAAAGGACGGGGTTTCCTGAAACCTTTCGTGACCCTGTCAAACATAGTGTGATAATGGAGCATATTCAGTCTCAAAGCTGCTTTGGCTCTCCAAGTCCAGTAGGCTAGAGTGTTTATCTCACCCGTATTAGAATTATAATTAAATGAATTCAGGCAAGAAGAGTGACAGCTTCTCAGTGCTGTAGCTGTGCTATTTTCAATGGTCTTTAGATGATTTGGATCAATCAAGAATTTAATTCACTGGCTGATTATTTTTTCTGTATTTTTTTATATTTGTTGTCCTTCAGGAGAATATGGGAAAACAATCTAGCAACATAGCAAAATTGTTTTAATAATAAACTGGTTTATTCATTCATTTTAACTGGTTTATTCATTCATTCAGATTTATACACGAGTTGCTTCTCCTCTCACACAGGAGGAAATCAGCAGTAATTCCACTGCAGCCAGAGACTCTATGCCACTTCAAAAGTGGCAATGGCCAGAGGAAAATGAGATGAGAGTAGTAGAATCTTCATTAGTAACTAGTGCTATACCTGGATGCCTGCCCACTGTAGGAGAAAGACGTGAAAGACGTGAAAAGAACAATCACCAGAACATAACGGAGATAATGGGATTGTTCACTGTCTCCTCTTTGGCTACAATGCCGTTGTGCTCACAGCTGTCAACATGATTCTTGTCCAGTGAGCAGATGAAAAGGCCCCCTCAATCGAGGTGCAGCCATATAGCATAGGCTTCTAGTGCATTAACAGTCCTGAGTCAGACACATTCATGGTGATCAAAACTCTCTCGACACAACACTGTAAAAAAAATGCAGCTCTACAGAAGAGAATGTCTTTTGCCAGAAAAGGTTAAAGCAAATCCAATTGGTAGGTAGAAATCTGAACTTGGATTATAATATTATGTTCCTATTGCTAATGGTTTCTTTCACTTTCATTTTGCTCCAGAGGACAATGAGAACTCAAAGTCAGATGAGAAAGGAAACCAGTCAGAAAACAGTGAAGACCCTGAATCCGACAGAAAAAAGTCAGGAAATCAGTCAGATAATGAAATGAACTGTAATGAGGATGGGAACAGCTCCAGCAACCAGGACAGCAGGGACAGTGATGACAGCTTTGAAAACTCAGATTTCGAGAATCAAAAGGCCCCTGAGGACAGTTTTGGCACTCTTGGCTCTATGCAGATCAAGGTGGAGCGCTATGTTGAGAGTGAGTCAGACTTGCGGTTGCAGAACTGTGAATCACTGACCTCCGACAGTGCCAAGGACTCAGACAGTGCAGGTGAAGTAAATGCCCAGTCTTCCAGCAAACATCAGAAGAGAAAGAAGAGGAGAAAAAAGCAAAAGGGAGGCAGCATGACCCGGAGAAGGCTGTCAAGCACCTCAAGTCCAAATGGACTTGACTCAGCTTTGGTGGACCAGCCCCAGCTGCTCTCGTCACCAAACAGTGCCTCAGTGCTCAAAATTAAAACAGAAATCTCAGAACCTATCAATTTTGATAATGATAGCAGTATTTGGAATTACCCACCCAACAGGGAAATCTCAAGGAATGAATCACCCTACAGTATGACCAAGCCCCCCAGCTCCGAGCACTTCCCTTCCCCCCAAGGCAGCAGTAGTTTACATGTCTCCATTCCAGACTCTGTTCTCACCCCACCAGGGACTGAAAATACTGCCAGCCGTAAAACTCAGTTCAGCACCTCATCCAACTCGGCCTTGGCTCCAGTGTCCTCTGACCCTTTGTCACCCCCACTTTCAGCATCTCCAAGGGACAAACATCCAGGAGGTCCCACAACGTCCAACTCTTTGTTGTACACTGGGGACCTGGAAGCCCTTCAGAGGTTACAAGCAGGCAATGTGGTGCTTCCTTTGGTTCACAGGGTAACGGGAACCCTTGCTGCGACCAGCACTGCTGCTCAGAGGGTCTACACCACTGGCACTATTCGGTATGCTCCAGCTGAAGTTACTTTAGCCATGCAGGGCAACCTCCTCCCCAACACCCATGCTGTTAACTTTGTTGACGTTAACAGCCCCAGCTTTGGGCTGGATCCTAAAACACCGATGGAAATGCTCTACCACCACGTTCACCGACTCAATATGTCGGGACCGTTTGGAAGTGCTGTGAGCGGGGCCAGTCTGACACAGATGCCTGCAGGGAATGTGTTCACAACTGCCGAAGGACTTTTTTCCACTCTTCCATTTCCTGTGTACAGCAACGGCATTCACACTACACAGACTCTGGAACGGAAAGAGGATTGAAATATGACCACATACTGTGTTCAGTGTTATACTCTGAGGCATAGACTATGTTTTAATTTAGACCTTTAATTCTAGCACTTTGAATTTGAGCAGGTCAGCTTATTATCTCAATATGATGGTCCCCATTCCATTCCCTTTCTCTTTAACTTGACTTATTCTTTAATGTAAAGATATTTTTTTATTTTTGCCTTCAGAGAGTCGAAGTACCAGTTGCCTGCCATTTTGTCTTCTTCTAAGATGTGTGTTTTTTCCTTTGCATCTTTATTAAGATGCCTTTAATATGTGTATGCCTCTGCCATAGAATACTCAGTGTTGTGGTAAAGAGATTTTAAAGTGACAAACATTGGTTTTACTTCAAAATTATCTTGATATGATCAAGATTAAAAGAGACAAGCATAAACAATGTGCCCTGTTTGACTAAGTCAAATGAAAAGGGGGTTTTGTTCCTAATTCCTTTAAAATAGGGGATAGTATTTTAGAATTTTATGCAGAGTTTAATTCTCTTTTTATGGTTAAGATTTTCTTACTTGCACATAAAATAATTTGGGTTCTTAAAAAGTTAATTTCTGGCCTGTGACTAGAATGTTAAAAAGTTGGACTAAATGTTAATTACTGAAACTTTAACTTAATTTCTAAAACCATGGTGCTATCATTTATTAATCTGTAATGTCTTCATACAATATGCAGCTTGTGGGCTGGGTTTTTTGGAAAGAATGTGTTCCGTACTGGTTTATAGTGGGGTGCTGCAGTCTCCTTGGTTAGTTAAGACAAAAGCCCTCATTAACATTTGCTGCAGGACTTAAAATTTGTTACCTCCAAACTAACAAGCATAGCCTCACATCAAATTTAAATGGGTCAGGAAGCCTTTTTCAAAAAGTGCTTAAAAACAAAAAACTCAATTTAATTGACGCGAGGAGCAGTTTCTTAGGTGCATATTGTTTTGCTTTATTTTTTTCTCAGTGTAACTGAGGCTAATTTTACAACATCAAATAACACTTCAGAGTAAAAAAAAGAAAAAACCAGAAGAACTATTTAACATGTTTTATTTTGTTTTTCATTTAATATTATAGAGGGAAGGTTGTAAATTTCTTTTTGTTCTTTGATTTGGGTATTTTTTGTTGTTTTCTTTTTCCTTATTTCTAGTGTTGAAACCAATATGTTTTAAAACTAAAGGATGGGTTAATAAGCTTGAAATAGATAACTACAACTGAAAACTGCACATTAAGTAAAAGAAAAGAAATCTCCTATTTTGTCTTTGTTGCCAGAAATCACAGTGTAGTGTCAAACACTCCAAATGACTGTCAAATATAAATTCTTCTTCCACTCCATCTTTGGCAGCTGTTTGTTAAGGCATCTAATAACAGATGTGAGAACTGTAATGTGTACAATGTGTAAGTGTCCTTGGCTGTCAGTCCCATTGCAGTTTCAATGTGTGTTACTATATGCAGTATATACTAAGCTAATGTAGTTGTTTTGTCCTTTGTCTTCTCTGTGCTTTATCTCTAGTCCGGAGTGGTAAAGTCCCATTCCTGCAGTCCTAGTGAACCAGTGATTCTTGGGGGTTAGTGGTTTTTGTGTGGTGGCCTTCCTCTGTAATGTCACCTTATGCTGCTTCCACTGTCTGTATACCTTTTAATTTCTGCTGTTGCTTTGCTGTTGTGTATTCTCAAACCTCTCTCTTCCCCTTCCTTTCTCCCCTCCTCCACACGTTTCCCCTTTCTCTTTCTCTCGCTCTCTCGTTCTCTCTTCTTCACTCTCAGAGATAAAAGACTCTTAACTAGCTCAAGGTTAATGGAGCCATTTTTCCCACAGAGGAATTCTGGGTATGACTTACTCTTCCAGTGTACCCCACAATGCACTACAGAGTAATGCTCAGATATATTAAGCAAATTGACGCCATATAGCCTCAGTTGTTAACATTCCCAGAGTCCTTGTGCTCGAACTGTAAGCAGAGGGTGCATTTCTTTGGTTTTCTCCTAGGTAGGCTGGCAGAGCAATATGTAGAGCAATTACCAGTGAGATAGGAAATTCTTTCAAAGGTCAACTGGCATTGTTTAAAAAGGAAACTGAGCTTAGAATTGTCATATATATTCACTTATTTGTGCAATGCTAATGTATTAACTCAGCTGTCCTTCGAATTTTTGATCACTCACTGCGTTGAGTCAATTTCTGCGGTAGCTTTGAATTTGAGAAGTAGGTCCAAGCCACAGAGGAGTGACAGCAAAAAAGGAATTGGACACTAGAAATTTAATTAATGAGCTTTTAAAGGTTCCATAGGAAGGATTTCTGTAGGTCTGAAAAAGGTGAGAACGCTGATTGGGAAATTCAAAGTTTAATTTTGGAAGCTCTGCTCTAGCTATGGAACAATCAAAGGACTGCACCTATCAGCTACAAAGAACAGCTAGACAGCTGTTGTTGTTTTGGGTTTTTTTTATAAATGTTTCTGTGTTGTGTCAAAATGATTTCTGGTGATTTAAACTAACAGATAATCACAGCTGCTGTCTAAATCCATAGTGTTTAAAATTACAAAATGAAAAAAAAACTTCATTACCTGTGAAGACTGTGTCTGTGTTTTTAACTATTTCTTGTACAAATATATGAAATCTTTTATGAGGAGACTGGTGCCAAGTAGCTGAATAATGGGGAAAGGGATTCTGTTCGTATAAATCTTAGCAGTGTTACCAACTCTACAATATAAAAAAATTAAAATGTTAAAAAGTGACAGCTATGGTACATTTATTTTGTGTTAAGCTAACCGAATCTAACTTCTTGAGTGCCTGGCTTATTTGAAACATTTTTTTCATTGATCATTGATAATGCTGCAAATCAGAAATGTACATACTTCATTTACAACAGGGTTCTTTTTATACTTTTGTAGATTCTCATACATGTCATACATGGTTGTCTTTATGTAACTTAATTTTTTTTCATCCCGCAGGTGCCATTTTCATAATAAACTTCTCTTGGATTTGTTACTATCTGGCATCATTTCTTTTACATATAACCATCCTGACTAATGAATGCTGGTAGTATTTGTTTGAGCAGGTATTTTTTAATCGTTTTGTAAAAGAAAAAAAAAAAAAAGAAAATAACTAAAATACAAGAAAAAATAACCAAAAATCAAAGAGGAAAAAGCAAGATTTTATTAACACTTTCGAAATGAAGAAAAGAAGCTGTCAAGACGTAGGTTAAGAATGCTAATCCAAATACTACAACAAACTTGCCACCATTCTAGATTCTCAGCAACCCCAACTCATTGTCATATTGAGCATTTTTATGCACATTATCAAAGCTGAATAATGGACCTGCAACATTAACCACTATAGAAAGTGTGCATTTTTTTCTTGATTAATGCACACTGGAAGAGGTCGGCTTTTGTACATTAATCATTTAAAATGCACTTTATATTTTCATTTTTGTACTCTACAATGTTACAGTGAAACTCTTCAGTCACATTATATCCTACCTAGGCTGCTGATTCTTTTAAATGTGTACTTTCTTTCCCCAGAGTGGCGACCTGTAAGTTGTTGGTGTCATGCTGCTAGACATTCTGCCTTACCAACTGAGGACAGAAACATTGCCAGTGCAGAACTGACAAGGCAAAAAGCCTTGGTCCCACAAATGAAAGGGGGAAAAACAAGTCAAGTACAGTTTTGATTACACAGATATCCACACACAGTGGCTGGCCTTAAAAGGGAGCAACCTGCACAAATTCTGAAAAAGAGTAGGCCCAGGGCAAGCGGTTTTGGTCTTTGCAGTGAAAAGCAGGGAGAAGCTCAGGTACAGGAGATGCCACCCCAGGTACCCACTGCTGTGTGCCAGCTCTGTGGCAGCTGGTGCATGTGCAGAGGATGAGCTGGGGGTGGGACTGGAGGGGAGCAAAAGCCTTCTCAACCACCACAGTTCTTCATTCATTGCTTTTCTCCCACCTGTGACAAATATTTCCAAATTCCGTATTTTATCCTGTTATTGCTGAGTACGCAGTCTCTAAGACTGCAAATTTGGAACATGTAAAATCAGGACAGTGTTGCCTATAGCCAAAATCTCCAAGCAACTTTGAGTGCCTAATCTCTTCTCTTCTGTATGTCCACTTAGAAATTAATGCTATTGGGCTAATCATTCTGGATCAGATTCTGTTTGCCTTATAAATGCTGAGTAAAACTGTTTATTCACAGTTTGCAGCTCAACTCTTTACAGTGAAAAATACACCCAACCAAAGTAAGAGCATGTGAATCTGGCTTGCTGGGCTGATTTAAAAAAAAAAAGTATGCACAGTTATAGCTCAGTGAGCCAGCCCAGTACCTTAATAGATTGAAGTCTGGCTCTTTGAGCTTCCAAGCAGTTCAGGATGCCCACTTCCCAGGCTCCAAGCATTGAGTTTGATACAACTCCAAGTTGCAGGGGGTAGAAAGAAGCAGAGGTTAGTGGTGCTGCTTTCAGCTCTGCTTGCGTGTTCCAGTTGGCAATGCATCTTGTTTATGAGGTAGCTAAGGGTGCCAATGCCAGCTGAGAGGAAAACAGAATTTAAATGCAGATTGAAAGAATGACCAGAATAAAGCTTAGTGGAAGAATAACATGCCTGTTCCAAATAAGTGTTAAGCAGTATTACTAAAGCCATTAATTCCAAGAAGGGGCTTGAGAGGGCCATTTCTGAGGTATTATAAGGATTTTTTAGATCTCAGCCACACTGCCTATACATGCAGCAGAGCATAGAGCTGACGGTCAAACTTAATAGTCTTCTCTAAGATTTGCAGTTGAATGAGGAAATTTGTGTATTAAAGAAAATTATGGAAAGGCCGTTTCATGGGGGGGGTTTTCCTAGTGATGTTGTTGCACTCATCTATCTCTGTTATCTGCAGCAGCTTTAATAAACAACACCAACTGCTTGAAAGGGTTGAGCCCTTTGAAAATGGTTCTTTGGGGTAGGCCTAGCTGCTATCTTTGTAATATTTGAGGAAAAACTCTTTGCCAAGCAGGAAGTTAGGCAAACTTTCTCAAGTCATTTAATCAAAGAACAGTTCCCAAAACAACTGATCTCAGTAACTGCCATCTCTGGAAAATTCATTCCTGACCCACTTGTTTTGCAAGGTGATGTAAACAGGTATTTAAAAGCTAGCTGAAGGGTTGCAAGAAGAAAAGGGCTCTTTCGAAGCCTCGTGACTCTGAGAAGTTACAATGAAAGAAAAATATTTCAGGAGTGCTTAAATAATCAGCTCTGACAGCTTGCACTGGTGCTCTTGCACAGTGGTCGTGTCACTGGAGTAGCTGTGATGCCCCTGACAGCACATTTATTGTTATGATTCTAGGAAATGCATTAGTTTAAATGTGTCAGTGCTCTCAGAGCTATTTGCATAGTATTTTCCCTTCTTACCATTGTAATTTCTTTATTTTCATTTTAGGGCTGGGGGAGGAGGGTGGAAAGACTGGATATGCATTGTCAACTAATTTAATGAACTGTCATCTATCCAGTGAGTTTACTGAAGAGCCTACAGAAATGTTAACAAATGGGATGTCACCAGAGCCACAGATGATCAGGTAAGATCAAACTAATTATAAAACATGCACATGCATGCACACAGACATTCAGATCTGCTACCTCTTGGGCTTTCAGACTGGGCAGGGTGGTACCTATGTATATATGCATAATAAAGGTACTTTCTTCCTCTTTCACCTATCCTTTCATCTTTTCATAAGTGAGCATTGGAAGCTATTTTCATAAAACCTATCAAATCACAATCCATATATTTTCAGCAAATCATAGAGTGGTTTGGGTTGGAAGAAACCTTAAAGATCGTCCAGTTCCAATTCCCTTGCCATGGGCAGGGATGCCACCCACTAGATCAGATTGCTTAAGGCCCCCATCCAACTTGGCCTTGAACACTTTAAGGGATGGGTTGTCCACAACTTCTTTGAGCAACCTGTTCCAGTGATTCACCACTCTAAGTAAAGGATTTCTTCCTAGCATCTAATCTAAACCTGCCCTCTTTCTGTTTAAAACCATTGTCCCTTGTCCTGTCACTATCTGTCTGTATAAAAAGTCCCTCTTCCTCTTTTTTTATAAACCCCCTTATGGTACTGGAAGGCTGCTTGGAGGTCTCCCTGAAACCTCCTCTTCTCCATGTTGAACAACCCCAACTCTCTCAGCCTGTCCTCATAGGAGAGGTGCTCCTGACTTCGGATCATATTCATGGCCATAACAGTACCAAACAGGATCTTTTTGAAAGCAATAGGACATCACATAAGCTAAGGATGCAGAGTTCTTTTAACTGACCTGAATCAGGCTTGGTGTTCTCCCCTACCGTTTTGTTTGGGATCCTAAAGTCAGCAAGAGAGAGTGGAAGAACAGGTTTTATTTCCATGATCACGATGAGGTGGGTCTTTCAGCAGAACAAAAACTCAGAGTAGTTCAGACTTCTTTCATATAATAGATTTCAAATTTCTAGAAGTATCATAGTCTAGAAGTAAACACAGAGAGCTTAGTGACTCAGGTCTGAAGCCAAGCAAATGAAGTCAGTAACTGTGAGTTTGATTACATTTGTAGGAAGTCATACGGTTTTTTCCCAACTTGTAGGAGCTGTGTAGACTAGATGCAATGTGGAAAATAAGGGATCTTTTTGTAGACACCAACAGTACTTGGCTTGGGCCAAAAGATCCTCAGGACCCAATAAAGGCTTCTGGGATGTCAGTGGGAGAAGGTTTGCATGCTTTGCCGATCGGAGACTGTATTGGCAAGTACTTTGTCTCAAATTACCTTTCACTGACTCTAGAGACATGGAAATATTGAGATTACCTTTCCCCTTACAAGTTTTCCTGAGCAGAAGGACTCCTTGTTTTTCTTGCTTGTAATAAAAGGGAACATAATATTTTCTAGCAAAAGGAAAGGAATCAGGTTTTCCTCTTGCTTTAAAAGCATTCACAGATTTATAGCGGAAATGACAGGAACAGGATGTATTAACCATATGACCCCAGCAGAATGAGTCTACGCTCTTGATTGATTTAAAAGTTTATCTTTGTCCCTTGAACAGCCACAAAGGGTCAAGTCTTGGTCTTGCTCAAATCAATGTGAGCTTGACTAATGACTTTAATGGCTTCAAGACCAAAGTTTTGAGCCAATATTCATAATCAAATAACAAAACACAGCCTATAGCATGAACCACTAACCAATGTGTCAGGCTAATTGTTACACTGCATCGTTTCCTTTCTAATTCTGTACCCCACCAGTCACACACTAAGAAAGCAGCTCTTTTTTGTTTCATTAAAAAGCCTTTCCCAGTTTTCCCAAGCTGCATGGTCTGATCCATCCAGAGATTCCTACCTTTAAGAGAGATGGGGAGTGAGGCAAAGGCATAGTTAGGCCTGCAAAGACTGCCTTCTCACCCATGGTCTGTGGGAGTGGGCTTGGCATCCTGAGTCTTTAATATGAAAGCAATGATGGAAACTCTGCTGGACATCAAAGCTTGTATTTTCTTGAACTGACAGCAGTACTAAGTGATGGCAGCACCATTATCACCAGCACAGTTTTTCCAGACCCTCTTTTAATATCATCCAAGAGATGGGAAAGTTTACACTGTAAGGAGGCGAGTATTCACTGAAACCAATTTCTGTTTCCACTTTCTGTTCAGTACTGTGAATTTCTGAGGTCTCTTAGCTTTCTCTGTTGACTCTCCTGTACTTCTTTTCTTTCTTCTACTCAGTTGTCTGCTTTATTGCAGTATGTAATATAGCATCTTGCAGGGTAGTGACAAAAAATTATTTCATCTCAGGAAGTCCAGTCTCCTTAGATCATAGAAACTGGGAAGAACTAGGATTCTCCAAAGATTTCTTTGAGCTGAAAACACAACCTAAATGCTATGATTCATCCTCATAGCAAGTACCAAGGGATCTTGGACTTTTCAGGATAAGATTGGTTTCTGAGAACATGCCTCCCATTTATTGCTCATTGGCATTTTGAAAAAGCTGTAAATTTTACCCTCTCTCCTATTTAAAAGGAAAGGTCCTTGTTGCTCTGTATACTTTTGCCTTGTTACAAGACCTGCAGCTTATGTGCCTGACTTGGGCCCCTTCAGCTCCTAGACAATTTTCTTCACTGAATATCAGCTGAAATTTTGGATTGCATGTTGGCATGATGGTTTGCTTCTCATGAGACTGTAGCCTTCATGTGTTCTTTTTGACAGCATTTTTACTCTTTTTTCCACCACCTTTGTGTTTGGCTTTGCCCATCCTTATTATCTTTAGAATGTCTCCAAACATACATTTTGGGTGCATGGCACTTCCCCAGCATGATCTATAACCATTACTGCCATTCCATGGGCCTTGACCAAGCCAATTTTACATCCAATTGAGTATTTTACTACCAGTCCCATACTTGCTAACCTTATAAATTAATCTGTTATGTGGCACTGTATTGAGAGCCTTTTC
The DNA here is from genome assembly GCA_034509425.1 of Eopsaltria australis. Classification (NCBI taxonomy): domain Eukaryota; kingdom Metazoa; phylum Chordata; class Aves; order Passeriformes; family Petroicidae; genus Eopsaltria; species Eopsaltria australis. The sequence continues at coordinate 1,083,199 of JAVTVJ010000116.1, read as the reverse complement.
AAGTCCAAGTAAATTATGTCTCCTTCATCCCTGTCCACTTTCATTGTCACTTCCTCAGAGAAATGAATCAAGATTGTTAAGCACGACCTCCTTTTTGTAAATCCATGCTGACTACCTCTAACCAATCTCTATTAGATTGATATTAAATCAGGACACAGACTCAAAGGGGGCCTGCTATACAAACGCAACCTAAGGTTGCTTATTGTGGAGATGAGAGATGGGAATCGCTGATACACTGAAGTTAGCTGTACCAGGTCTGATGATTTGCCAATAACTTATTAGTGGTCAGATTCCTCCCCAGGGTCTCAACCAGAACTCCCCTGGAGAGAACAAAAGCTTTTATCTGCATTTGCCTAGCCTGTTTCTATCGCAGAAGTGAATGTGATCACCGCGAATGAGAACCGGTTCTGCTTTTATTCATCTGTGATTAAGTCAAAATCACAAAGACATTGTAAAATCCTCATTTTCAACAGGATGTTGTTCCTCAGCTTCTGAGAGAGCCATGTCTGCATTGCCTAAGATGTACATCAAAACACGGCATGGGCATTTGATTTCTGTACAAACGCAGCCAAAGGATGCCAAGAGAATCTCCCACCTTGGCCAAAGCGCTGGAGGGCATGGGTGCTACATCAACTGCAACAATTTTCCCAATATCCCATTAAGACGCGGGATCTTGCTTCCCATGAAACATCTGTCTACTCTGAGTACACATCACTACTGACTAATGCCAGAAAAGCAACTTTTTCCTCAGCAAGAGGTAGGGTCAGGGACTTCAAGGTGCAAATGTGTGAACTGCACCATGTCCACTTGCTTGCTCGCTGGGGTATGAAGTTGGCAGCCCGCACAAGCAGGACAAGGAAAGAGGCTCTCAGCAGTGAATCCTGGCAGCAGTTTAGGTATAAATTAGGTATGTTTTGCCAGCTTTTCTACCTCAGTGACTGGAAACACCTCCCTCAATGGTGTAAGCATAGTAGTGGTCTCTTTAGTTTGGGAGGAGAGGGCAAATCGATCCCAACAGTCTGTCTTGAGCTTGTTTGACAACAGTGTATCTAGCATCCAGAGAATTCTAGATCCAGAGAAAATCAAAGACATCCCTCAGGAAACTAACCTTTGGCCTTCTGCCTCATAGGACACTCAAGGTTCACAAAGTGAGCCTCTAACCTTCACCCTGTGGATGCTTATTGCTCTATGTCCTATATATACACATATGGTTCCCTTGTGTCTTCAAATCAGAAATGTAGTAGTCCGTGTATGGTGGGAGAGATGTTGCTTTGGGAGAGTTCAGCACAGTCAGTGCTGCTGCAGGACTTAGATATTCTGGCAAACATCCACTGAAACAAAGGAAAGAGCCTCCCCCCAGTAGTTTGGCATGTGTTCAAGGCCTTGACCCTGTAACAGGCAGTACAGACATGCTCAGAAAAATAACTTGCAGACACAGTAGGTCAATATAGAGAAGCATAACTTAAAGATAAGGGTTATAAGGGTATAAAGAAATAGTTGGAGAAGATTGTTCAAGTGCTTTATGATGAAAGAGTTCTGACGAGAAAGGGAAGACTATCATGTATCTCTTATGCAAATATTAAAGGAGAAAGGCAAAAAAACCAAATCATGTTGCTAGAGTTCTCATGTTCCTCACATCTGCAGGTAAAACATAATCCTGTCATTGGCATAAGATACATCACAGCTACATGGAGTCCCACAGTCAAAGAAACATGGTTTAATATCAAGTTCACCATGTAAACTTATACCTACAATCCAAATTATCTAACATCTTTAAAGAATCAGCTGTTGAATAAGTATAGACCTTAGAAAATATATCAGACATCTGACAGAAAGATATATAACATACCCTTCAAGCAGAAATTGTAACAATGCTTTTCTAAACAAATCTGGTCATGGGAGAGTGGTCAGATGATGGCAACCCTCCCTTCTGATGGTAAAACCCCACTGAAACAGTGACCTTGCTGACACTATTGAGAAGTCTGCTCTATATATGCACAATTTGTAGAGCTAAATCTTAGACAAATTAGGAACAATAAAAAGTGAACCAAAAATAAAAACAAAAACAGCAGCAAAATCATTTGTCATGACTCTAAGGTTCTGCCTATGATTTCTGGCATATTTTTGTGAGCAAATAGTGAAGTTTTGTGAAGGATCAAAAGCACTCTTTCATTACTATATTTTCTCCATGTTACTCAGCAGCAGATGAGTTGTACTTACAGGAATCAGCAGTGCACTTCAGAGAAGGCATCCATGAGAGCAGAGGGTGGGAACTGACATTTGAGATAGGAGATATCCTTTAACTTCATCATTAAGTGTCTGCAGGACATTTGCCTTCTCTGCTTCTTTGTATCACAGCTCGAACATCCCCACGCACCAAAAGTGATCTGGCTCTCCATGATAAGCAGGGACTCACACCAGCCAGACAGCTTGAGCTCTGAGTGGCAGTCACAGCAGGGCAACACAGGACATGGAGCTCCAGCACAGCCCTGCCTTGCATACATCATTCCTGGCTGGCAGTGTCAGGGACACAGTAACTTGGGTGGGTGTGAGCACAGCACAAAATTTCTAAATCCACTTAGGGCCATTAAAGTTAAAATCAAATTGCTTAGAATATGAAAATTCATATGACAAGAAATCATACCCTGCAAAATATTTTCCCAAGTTTCTTAAATATTAACTTCAACATTGGCTTAGTATCAAGTTTAAAAAGAAGAATACAAAGCTCAGAAACTGTTCCATTACTTTAGAGGCATGGTACTGAGGTGTGGATCACCACAAACATGCACCACTTCAGCTACACGATGCTGCAATGAGACACAGACTTTGTCACCTAGTCATGCATTTATTTCCATTAGTTAAATTCATATTCCAATGCAGAGAAGAGGAGGTTTTTTGAAACTGAATTAAACCTCCACAATATTCTAGACTTTTGCTTTGACCAGGAACATAAACCTTCCTTTCTTACAGAGACAGCAGAGGGAGAGATACCTCCCTGTAGTCAACATGTCCCCCTAAAAAGTGGGAAATCCAAAGTGCCTCCTTTGAGAGATTCTTATGTTGGTTCAAAATATCTTCTCCCCATCTATTTTGGTCAGGTCCAGAAGAAGATAAAACATTCAAGAGAGTGATAAATAAATGAATCTAACAAAACAGTTGCTTGTAATTCCCTAAAAGTGTCTTGTGATACTACTTAGTAGCACTACTGAGTAATGCTGCTGCTGCTGTTAGCAGTTGTACTAGCATCAGTAGTAATGTGGCGTACTGTAGTAAAAGTATCACTTCTACTATCCCACAGCAGTGATGGTAGCATTACAAGGACAAGTTCAAAGTATTGCTGGATCTTCCTGCGCTTATGAACGTGCACTTAGCTGGGAATGTTTTTCTTCCAACTTCCTTGACCCTCTCTGCTTGCTTCTATCCATTTTGGTCACTGATAGGCCCATTTTTTCATTTGTATTCAAGATTCCACACTATCAGAGGTTAGCAAAGTAGGCAATTTGGAGTCTTTATGTTAGAATATTATTTGTCAGTTGACCTTGTAATACTATCATTTGATAACTGCATATGACACCAGCATTTAATACTCTGTCTGGGCTGACAGATAAAATTCAGTGCATAAATCAGTAACTGTCCAAGGGCCTAATCACCACAAAGATGGCTTGTCTTTTCATGCCATGCCCAAACTAATACTGCCCAAAGAAGTCTGCATAAGCTATCTGGAAGGGTTCATCGTGGTGGATCACTGGTCCTCAAAATTAGTTACTTTATAATTTGCCACAGTGGGAACTTGACAGCCTTTTAAGGGGCATGCAAGAGGCTTTTCTTTAGTTGTCTCAAACAGCCAGTAAATGCTGGGACGTTGTATGTCAGAAATAACATTTTCTTTGACGATATGGGTGGGTCTGGGAACCTCTGCTCCATACTGTAAGAATATGTCCCAGACCAGGGCTCAAAGAGTACCTAAGTGCTGATCACTAACTCAAAACAGTATGATAGTGTTAAAAATAATTATAATAATGATTAATTGTAGCACAGTCTTACTTATAATTGTTCATTACAACTGAAATCTGATTAGAGCTTCAAACACATCCCATCTGTACACCTGACAGTCCTCTGCTGAGCTGTAAAGGTGAGTGGCACATGCTCAGTGAAGCTGACCCATACAGTGAAATGGTTTATGAGAAATGACGATATATAATGAGAATACAAAACTTGATAATAGGTTTATTTATTGATTGCAAATAAAATTCATGAACTGTGAAGCTGGAAACTGCACCAGAGGGAATTGGTCCAAGAGGACATTGGGGGGGGGGAAGGGGAGAGGGAGAAAGAGAATGTATTACATGTAAACTAAGTTAAAGGTAGCCTAAAGGCTTCTGATTCCACAAGCAGAGCCTCTGAGGATAGGATCTGAAAGCCTTTAATGCTACTAAGGCTTTGTCAGTAAGATATTTGCATATTTTGCCTACAGACCCAAAACGCTGTATTAATTCATTTTTATTTACCTTTCTGCCACTTCTAAAAGAAACCTCGCAGGAAGCTATTAATGACAGTGCTTCATAAGAGATAATTTTCAGAGAGGCTTTGCAGGTAGTGACTGAAGGGGGAAAAATGTGTGTCAAATTTAGGTTATTAACAAGATAATCCTTAAACAGACAGTATCTCAAAGACCAATTCATCTTCAAATTTGTCTGTAAAAACTGCATGATCCTTCACTCTGTGTGCATGTGATCTTATATTGCCAGTCTTTTTTCTTCATGTTTACTAGAAAGAGAAGCAGGAAAGTTTTGCAGCACTGGGCTGGAAAACACAATTTTGCTATGGCATCTTCATGCCATGGCACCTTCCACTCAAATTCAGGTCCCTTTCTCCACAGTCCACCAGCAAAACCAACAGGCAAGCAGCTTTCTCCCACAGACCATGTGCACAGCAAAAGGGTAGGAACAGGGATGAGATTGATGCATTTTGTTGTAAGTTACACAATATTTTTTGCTTAGTGCAATGCCAGGTTCTTGCTGGATACAGCTTTGGACAAGCTAAATGAGAAGCAATTGCTCTTAAACCTGTGGCTGCAAGAAATCAGGAGCCCCATTTTAAAAGCATGATTTTTTAATCATAGTATGGCAAAAGGAGTCTTGACCTTTTCCCTACTTAAGCATAAAGTACTGAAACCTTTGTGTCTTCCCACACTGAGAGAAGTGAAGACCTTTCTCTCATGTGACTTTATAATATTCAGTACAAGCTTCTTTTAAACTTTCCTGTTGTTGGAGGTACATTTTTCCTCCCTCTATTCAGATCCTTTTAAGATATAATTTATTAGAGGTTTACTTTTCCTTCCTGTATTTTTCTGCTCTGGGTGTTCTATTTATATGTAGCCTTTGTAATGTCAAAATTATCTCTGAGGAAAAACACAGAGTTGTATATGCAGACAGCATAAATGGCCCCCCTTCCACTGCCCAGCGCAGAGCCACAGCCTTTCTGGGTGCCTGACAGCCCTGCACCCCATGGCCATGGGCTAGCAGGGAGGCAGACAGGGAGGGCAAAACACAGATATGGCAGCAATGACACATTGTGAGTGGAAAGGCCTCAGTTTCCAGCAGTGCCTTCCTTACGTATGGTCCAGGAAGGTTTTCATGACTCTGTACCAAAAGGCTACAGCGAACTGCAGTTATATTTGTTCTTTGCAGGTGCTGTTTTGTTTTCCTGGGGTTTTTCCACACAAAGTGAGGAAACATTGCATCTGGAAAATTACAAGTTCTGCCCATGCCAGTAGCTATTTCTGGAGAAGCAGCCCTGTGACACCATTAACACAGTTAATTAGTAACAAACCCCAAAGATCTTTCTTAGATCACAGCACAGAGAGATAGTAGAGAAAGTAAGAAAAAGAAAACTCTGTGTAGGGGTCTTCAAAACGGGATATTTCCTAAGAAATTAATATGAAGGAATTTTAAAAAGAAAAAAAAAAAAAAAGGCTGAGTTGGAAGGTACCCACAAGGATCATCAAGTCCAAATCCTGGCCACGCACAGGACCATCCCCAAGAGTGACACCTGAATGCCTGAAAGCATTGTCCAAGTGCTTCTCAAACTCTGCAAGGCTTGGTTCTGTGACCATTTCCCCTGGGAGCCTGCTCCAGTGCTCAATCACTCTTTGGGTGAAGAACCTTTTCCTAATATTCAACCTAAACCTTCCCTGACACAACTTTAGGCCACTCCCTCGTGTCCTGTCACTGTCACCACAGAGAAGAGATCAGTGCCTGCCCCTCCTCTTCCCCTCATGAGAAAGCTGTAACATCAATGAGGTGTCCCCTCAGTCTCCTCCAGGCTGAACACACCAAGTGACCTCAGCCACTCTCATACAGTTTCCCCTCCAGGCCCTTTACCATCTTTGTTGCTTCCTCTAAGTACAAGTGCTTGAGATATCTTTGAAAGCTTGCAGCAGCTCTGTGTGACAGCATCCTCTGCTGCTGTGTGTTACCCTGGGGACACGGCAGGACAAGATGCCACAGTGGTGAAACCACATGTGGAAACAGCTTCTCCAATGCCCCTGTTCACTGAGCGTGCAGTAGTGTCTGGGAAGGTCTTTTGTGTTGATGTTCATGCCCTGTAGTAATACAGCAATTATTTTATAATCCTTTAGTTTATTTTTACCTAATTAAAAGTTCAGGGTTGAAAGCAGATTAGCCATATAGCTCAATTACTTAAATGCTTAAGACTCTTCTTACACACCAAAAAGAAGGAAAGTTAAGGTATTTCATCTTTAATGCCCCATGATAATTTTTCCCTTCCTTAAAAACAGCTGAAAAACAAACAAATTAAGTGAAACATTCGGGAACAGAAACTCTTTCTCTTTGCTGCTCTTCAGAGGTCATTATCAAGGCTTAATCTCCATTTGCAGTCCAGTAAGACAAGCAAACTACAGCCATGGTTTAGTGGCAAACACAGTGGTGCTGGTTGAACTCAGTGACCTTAGAGGTCTTTTCCAACTTAAATGGTTCTGATTCTTTGACCTCTAGATACCCGGAAAGGTTAGTCTGGAAGACCATGTACCTAATTCAGTTGCCATTCAAGTCAGTAGTGGCAAACCCAATCATTCACCCCCTCATCCCTGATGGATTGAGTGCATCTGCTTCCAGATGCACACAGGATCAGCAGGGCTGGGATGGGTCCAAAGATGATGGTCCTGGCCCCTGCCATGCTGCTTGCCACATCTGTCACCTACTGCCTTGAAAGAAAGCAGGACATGACTTTGCTGCTAGTGCATTGCCTATTGTTCATGGTCATTTTAGTTTGGGCAAATTGCCTCCACATTTGTTCTCACCCTACTATAGCTCTATAATATTTGGCCTACCATTTTGATTACCAAAATATGCACACTCTGCTCAACCAAATATGCTTGAGCTTTTTGGTTTTGTTTCTATTTTTTTCATCAAGATACAGAGATGAACTAAAGATTTAACAACTGCAGGCACTGTATCTATACCATAAGAAAAATAGAAACAAATAGAAAGCTTCCTGGACTTCATAAGATGTCAATAAAAATAGGATGGTTCTAAATAGTTGTCTAGTTGTCAAATACCTTGCTTAAAACTACTCTTTGTGGATGAGCAGAATTACAGTCGAAGTCATACTTGTCCAGTGACTCCTTTGTGTTTCATTTTTACATGGTTTTATGACAGTTTCTATTTATGTTTCTCTCCTCAGTAAGAGAAATAATTCAACAGAAAGAAAAAAGGTATATATTTTGTTCACAAATATAGGTGCAACAGATATTCAGATATACAACAGATATAGCCATGTACAACCTCTATCTTAAAATTTGGCCTCTTCTATCTGCAAAAGTCACAGGAAAAGAAAGAAAACCTAATTTTGAGATAATGTTTTCCAAAATAATTACTTCATCTGCTAGTGAATTTATTATATTAAATTGTCTGCTTATTTATCTGTATTCATTGTTTATTAAAGGATCATGTTAAACTTTCTCTGTATAACAGACTAAAATGTAAGGCATTTTAGGCAAATTCCCCTGTTCCTGTTAAGACATATTTTATATAGATAGATCCTAATTTTAATCTTTTCCCTCTGGGTAACCATGCTAGGTGTTATTCAGGTTAACATCACCGTTTGCATTTATTTTAATTCTCTTTAGAATGTCAAAAAATAAAATTGAAATGTTCTCACAGTCACACTTGTAAGAGCTTTGGAAATCATGCAGCAAGATTTTTGGAGACCTTTTCTCCTGTTAAGTTTCAACACTACACCAATTCCCTTCCAGTGGTTCCTTTCAGGGGGTCAGCTGCATTAATTTACCTCCTTTACCTCCTTTACTGTGATTTGTAGTTAACGAAGACTACACCTGGGGCTAAAAGGAGCTTGGTGACTAATTCTGCCTTTTGCTGTCATTTGCTTGATCTGAAGATAATGGTGGCAACATTGACAATGTTAAAAAAAAAAAAAAAAAAAAAAAAAGAGGAGTACTTCAGGTTTGCACTCTAAGAAACACATGACAGAGAAAGGGAGAGGCTGTTAAGAAAAAATGCTGAGAAAAAGTGTCAGCTTTGAAAAAGCATCTTTTTAACCTAAATTTTTCCTGTGGGGCTCCTATTCCAGACTTATCCAAGCAGCCAGACCAGCACTGCACTATCACCACTATCCATATGAGGGGCCACCACAACTTTCAGTTCCCCACACTAGTGCACCACCCTCATCTTCCCACCCAGCAGCAGAAAGGACCATTCAGCTGATGAGTTTGCTGGTGCCAGAGGCCACACTGCATGGGAAGCAGCAGGGTGTGAGACCTGCAGACCCTCTGCACCCCTGGCACATGCTGGGATTGAAATTTGCCTGTGCAGAGATGGGATCTGTGTGTGCATGTGCACAAGTTTCTACATCCCTCCCTACACTGCCTTTTTCTGCCTTGTGCCCCAACTGGTTCTGGAGAGCCCTGTCCCTACAGGAGAGACATCTCTCGAGAATAATGTGTGCCTTACAACAAAAAATAGCAAAGAAGCACCTCAGCCTTGTTTCCACAAAAAATTCTTTCCTTTTTTTTAATAATCTATGCTTTCTAAACAGCAGGAAAGCAAAGGACATTATTCAGCTCCTGCACAGTAATGAAAATTATGTGACTAAAGAACAACGTACTTAACACTTTAGCTGAAAAACAAAACACCTCAGCACACACATAAGCATTATCTAAAAACCATATAAATCTGCAGATGGTTTCGAAAGTGCCCACATTCCTCAGGATGAGTTGCACTAGAAATGTCATGGGAGGGCTGGGAAATCCCTCAGCCAGTCTTCAAGAGCAGGGGGATGCATTCTCTGCTCACATGAGAGGCTGAGGAGGGAGGGATATGCCACATCCCAATAAGACAGGGGACTGCAGGGAAGACTGCCAGAACAGCCCCATACATCCAGAAGGCCCTTCGTATTTGCCTCTCCACTGCCTACATCTCCAGAAGAAGCTGAAAGAGGCATGCCATACACTCTGACTCCATGGAGATGGGTGCAAGCATGACCATTTAATATCATGGGAAATAAAATAAATCCCAAAAAAAAAAAAAGGATAGCAAAACAAAACAAAAAGGAATCTTTTTATAAAATATCAGGGCATCTCAGATACATCACTGTGATCTAGAAGTTATGAGCCATTGCCTAATACAGCTTGTACCACTTGGTGGCAACACTTCCATGTTTGATTTATTGAACTTTTCTCATAATCTTTCTTCTGATACTTAAAAGGACAAGTGTAGGTTCTGATATGTGCAATTAATTACTGCAGAGAATAAAAATAAAAGGTTTGAATGGTTTTGGTACTACTTTCTGTCCAGGACTCATACTAAATTATTTTCAAGATTATGGTTTTTTATGTCCTACAACATATCTAATAGGAAAATTTCACATTCCTCAGACATCAGTGAGAAGCCTTGTACAGAAATTTCATCTTTAATACTGGCAGAAGATAATTTCTTTCAATGTGCAGTGAGAACCATGACAGAAAGTGTTGAGCAGCTGCTTGCAGAGCACCAGGTGCACAGGAAAGGCACGTTAGATGGCTACCACTGTGCAGGTTTCTCCATTGAAAGTATGTTTTAAGACTGCAGGTGAACAACTGAAGGGCATTCAAGCTGTAGTCTTGCATGGTGCACAGGCAGCAACCATGCTATGGCTCATTCTTGCAGTGTAAGTTTGATCTGCAAGAATCAATTTTCCAGCAAAGGTTGCTCAGTGTCCCCACCCGCTGAACTCTAGGCACCCCACTAAACCTGACAAGCAACAAAATTAATGTCAACAATTTCTAAATTAAAGGATGTGCAAACTCACTGGCATTGGGCCCACATACCTGCAGTTTGTGGTGTTCTGTTCTGCCACCTGTCTCTACATTAACATGTCACTCTAAGGCTACCAAGGGCCAGGCAGGATGGCTTTGGGAAAAGCAGCCCAAAGCCACTCAGTGGCCCAGGGGTGGTACTGACAGTGGGGATGCTCCTGGGTCTCTCTTCACAGGCACAGGCTGATTCTGGGTAGTAAAGCAGTCCACAGTCCTCACTGTAGGTGAGGCTCATGTGCTGCAATAGCCTGCAGGAGTGCTCACCAGCACAAACCATGGTAGCCTCAGCAAGAATGGGAACAATGCACAAGGCTCTGTAATGACCAGGTGACTGGCCAGGATTTAGGAATGCTGAACATCTGTAATCATTGCCAAACCAGGAGGCAGCAGCCAAGTGAACAGAGCACCCAGGCTGCTGCTGGCCTCACTGGGTCCTCTGCTACATTTCAGCTTCCCTCCATGATACAAAACCACAAGCCCTCTACGAGACATAGGATTTAAAAGAATTGAGCCTGTAGCCCAGGTTGCACTCACAGTAGAAGGAGCTAGGGGTGCTGATGCAGCTGTGCTGGCAGCCATGCTCCTGCACACACAGGTCCACCCCTGCAAGACAAAACATGCAGTAGATCAGTCAGACACATGGGGATCCTGGCTCTGGCATGTGTCCTGTCACTGCAGTCATAGCCACCAGGGCAACCCACACAGCCCCAGTCCTTCCAGCCCCAACACTCACCTGTTGATTTCAGACATGGGCACTGTGCAGGGAAGGGTTCTGAACCACTCCAACTTTCTAATTTACCTAAGTTCTAAATCATCACTGGGTATTAACTGATATTGCTTATAGCTTGAGTTGAGTAAGCATAAGCTTGAGATGTGCTGAAACATGCTGCAGGAGCCAGGTCTGAGTGCCTGTGCAGCCAGAAGTCTGTAGAGCCAATGGGAACTGGGCAGCAAGGCAGGCAGGAAACAGGCAGAGCACTGGAGGCAAAGGCATCAGGTGCAGGAATATATCAGGGTCCTGGGAAGCAATGTCTTGTCAGCCTGCACTCCCCCAACCCAGCAAGCTGAGACTCACCATGGCACTAGTGCAGTCCCTGACAAGGCAACACAGCCTGGAAGAGACTACAGCTGCCTTCTGCCCTTCAACAGATGCTGAAACAGGTAAGGTCACACCAGACTGCTGCAATGCCAGGTCTCCAGCAAAGCCTGCCAGCATGGTGAGGGACAGACGGGTCCTGACCTGTGCCAGCACCATCACGGTGCAAAACAGCCTCCTGGCTCACAGCCAGACACTCCAGAGCAGCACCACATGGCCAGGGATCTCTCACACACAAACATGCAGTGGATGCCATGCACGTGTCTGCGTAGGAGGTCACCCTGCCAGAGCCACATTAAAAGATATATATGGGTCTGTGAAATATATATATGGCTCTGGGATGTGTCACCCAGCCCTACCACACCCAGGGAAAACCAGCTCCACATTTCCTGCTCTTTAACATTCCCATCACTGCTACCACAACATCCTGGATTGAGCCAGAGCTACCAGGCATGGGTGAAGAAAAACACATGCTTGCAATGCTTGCAAAACTTTCATTATCTCACGTCGGGAAAGGTGAGCAGGTGGAAAGGCCACCCATCCCAACACCTCCCCATTGCTTCCCTGCCTATGTTACTCCCAGCAAGGGCAGCCACCCCAAACACCCCTCCAAAGGTCATCTTCTAGCCCAGGTGAGAAGCACGCATCCGACACTGGCAGCTGTCACACACTACAGAGCTTGTCCTGGAACTGTTTCCTAAGCTGCCTCATGAGTTCAAAGGACTCCAACAGGAAGACATATTCCTCCAGCAGCTGTGAGGCCATGCCCACAGCAAATTCATGTCTGCCTGCTGGATGTCCATGCAGTATATCCTGACAGCAGCGTGCCAGGCCCGGGTGGCCACCACAATGACACGGTCATGGGATCATCCATCCCTCACAAAGAAGGAAATGCAGAGGATCTTGTTGTGCAGGGGGTGCATGCCCTCCTGCATGGTGAAGGCCACATTCACAATGCACTGCTGTTCAGTCCCCTCACAGTGCCCTTGGTGGCTGGGATGGTGTCTAAATCAAAGGAGCACACACTGACAAACTGGAAGATACTGCTTTGGACAACTCTCCTGTTCCCTCCACAGCTCCAGTCTCCCCTGGGTTTTGCTGCATTTTGCCAGTTTCTGCCTAAAACTAGGGCTTGCCTGCTTGCTTGGATTATTATAAGGGCAGAAAATGAGACAGTGTAGGGCACAACTAAGATCACACACATGGCGGGGATTGAGCCAAAAAGCCTCTTTGGACATATGGATGCTACTTCTTCCAGTGCAAACTGGGAGAGCATTTAGCAAGTGAAATGTCAATTAATGTATTTTGCTTGACTTGTGAGTACTTAAGTCTGGGATAATTTGGCCCTAATGGTAAGCAAACACTTGGAATCCCCTTGGGATGATGCCCAGACCTGGGGTGTTTTCTCAACTGCTCCAAAGATCTCCAAAACATACCCACTACTTTCTCCATTTGGTCTCTGCAGTTTTTAAACTGGGATTGATTTAAATCCCTCTGCCCTGGGAGCAAAGAGGCTGGTGCCCATGGGTTTGTTTTGTCCTTCTTCTCCAGGAGACCCATGCAGGAAGGGGTTCCACCTCATGCCTGTTAATTACTGCCCAGTTTCCCTAATGATTCTGTAGCTGCATTTAGCTCTTCGGAAAGTCATTTATTAAATAATAGGGAGAGTTACCAAACCCACACAGACTTTCTGGGCTGTGCACCAACAATTTAGCACTTTTAATGAGAAATACAAGTTTTGGATTAATTTTTAAGCATTCCTTTGGTGTTCAGCAGCTGCTGGAGCTGGACAGTACGGTGCTGTGCTCCCAGATGGCACCAGGATCTGGCAGAGGTGGTGCTTGGAGATGTGCCTTGAAGGGACAAGAAAAGAGCAAGAAGCAAGGCTTGGATTCAGCTTGAAAGAAGCTGGGGAGGAAGAAATCCATCTGAAGAAGTTTGATAGCATGTGGAAAAGCCTAAAATCAGTTTCTGTTGCAAACTCCAAGGTAATAAGCAAGAACAAGGCATTTATGGGCAGAGGAGAGCCTGCAGTCCCAGTGTCACACTCTGCTGAGGGTCCTGCAGAGCCATCCCCATCCCACATGGCTCATGCTCTTCTCACATCACAGAATATTCTGAGCTGGAAGGGACCCACAAGGATCATTGAGTCCAACTCCTTAGTGAATGGCCCACACAATGATTGAATTCCCAGCCTTGGTGTTATTAGCCCCATGCTCTGACCAACTGAGCCAGTCTCAGGGTCACCATGAAAAGCACTTTGTGAGCCTCCTCCTGAGGCAGCAAGGCCTAAGATGTGCAATGCCCAGGATGCTGTGGCAGATGCTGCATTTTTCAGGCCTGGGCAGGACTCTCCAGGCTGAATTTGCTGAGAATGGGAGGCCACATGCTCACCCTACATCTGCAGCCCTGCATGGGCCCCAAAGGCACTGAGGAGCCTCAGCCTGAGCCAGGGAGCCCTGACAGAAACCCATCACGGGGCTGCTGCTGCAGAAGCACAGGTCTGGGTGATGAGACAGGGGATCTTCAGAGCTGGAGTGCTTTTATCTATTCCTCAACTCTCAGGAGACAGAGCACAAATATAAAAGCACAAAAACCTTGAGACCAGCAGCGGACACAGCAAATTGAGACATTGAGTCTTTAGATGGCAGAGGAGAAGTCGCCTTTATGCTGCTGCACAGGGTGATGCTGTTCATGGTGCTGGCATGGGTGCTCTGGCCAGTGGGGGTGGCAGAGGGATCCATCCCTTCAAAATGCCAAGCCAGCATGGGGAAGACATGCCACCTGCAGAGGCTGGGGACACCCTCAATGTCCTCCAAAACGACCTCATCAACATCTTATGGTCATGATTTGCTGACAAGGGGAATGAAAGGAAGCTGAGATTACAACAATTTTCATATGTTCCCTGGGCACATTTGCAGAGACTAAGCAAAGGAAATACACTAACAATAAAGGGAAAATGTTTAGCTTATGATATTAACATGTTTGTAGCAGCAACAATAGTATAGGTTCCAACCTTATATGAAATTTTGATGAACTGCCAGTTTTGAAAGAAAAGTTTACAAGAACTACTCATATTATTTAATATTAATTAAAAACACATCTAGACTCAAGTACTGATATTCCAAGTGGTTGAATTTACAATCACATTAGTTAACTCCAGTTCTTTCAGATGTGTGAATTAATGACTCAACTGAGAATTACTTAAAATATACTTGGAAAGCAACACGGGTTTGCAAACAGGAGAAAATGTTCAATGGATGTAGCAAACACTGACTCTCGGATGCACACACATTCTTTTAAATCAGAACATGAACTTGCAGAGAGAGGGGAGGTCCCTGCCTTTAAAACCATATGCCCCTAAAGACTAACTTGTGATACCCCACTGTACATTTCTTCATCTTTCCCTTTTTTTCCCCCCATTATTATTTCCATTAGTAGTGAATGATCGAAGATGACCTATAACACATTTCCTAGAAAACAGAGAAGCCAACCAGCTTCATGGCTGCTCTGGACAGGAGGGGAAATTGCTTCCTACGATATCTTGAGTCTACATACAAAGGGACATCGCACTCAGGACTGCAATTCCTGAATTTAAGACAGGGAAAAGAGGATGAGAGGAATGCACAGCTTTAGGTTTGGACAACAAATACAAGAGTAAGTGTTACCTGCGTGAACTATCTTACTGCAAGCGGGTTCAAAAGGAGATACTGATGCCTCGCTGCTGTGGAAAATGTGGGTTCAGCTCTTTGATGCCCAGGAAGACAAAAGGTGCTGCTCAGCACAGAGCAGTGCAAGGCAGCAGGATCTTCCTGAGGTGTGTGTTCACCCAGCCCAGCCTGCTGTGCAGTGCATGCCTGTGGTAACTGCAAGTGCATCATGACAGAAATAAAAGGCAGGGGGGAACAACTGCTCATGGCAGGGTTGGGCTGAACTTCACTCCTGGGGAAGGGCAACCCTGGCCCAGTCCTGCAACAATGCATGGTAGT
Organism: Eopsaltria australis; assembly: GCA_034509425.1. Lineage (NCBI taxonomy): Eukaryota > Metazoa > Chordata > Aves > Passeriformes > Petroicidae > Eopsaltria > Eopsaltria australis. Next base: position 1,067,781 of record JAVTVJ010000116.1, on the reverse strand, counting down.
GGTCTCCATAACCTTTACTGGAACAGGACAACCTCATACCTCTTCCCTTCATGGGATGCCTTGACCATGTAGGCTACAAAATAATGCTTACATTGCCATGACACAGAACATGTCATTTCGCCTGGCTGGCCCTTACTCATTGCTCCAAGAAAAAAAAAAATCACTTCTACTTACATCACTCCTGGCAGACATTTCTCCAACCAAGTCTCTGGTAAGGGCAGCTCCACAACATTTTCAGGCACACCAGCAGTTCAGCATCCCAGCCATAAGAAATCTTTTCCCAACAAATGACTCGTAACGTCCTTGCTCCAATTTTATCCCATTATTTGTGTGTTATGCATCACTGGTATAGAGAACAAACTACTTCCTTATTCTTTGCAGTAACATTTCCTGTATTTTAAGATGCTTATAATGCTTTTTCTTCCTCCTTCACTTGTCTTCCCACTCTCCTTGTCCCTGGAAGGAACAGTACCAGATCTTTTAGCTTGTTCTCACAGTTTATATTTTGTAGGTCTCTGATCATACTTATTTTTTCCAGTGGACTGACAGGGGAACATTTTTTTCCACATCTTTCTTGAAGACAGAAGCCACAATATCCAAGTTCACACAAATTTCCTCTTGAATCAATGAAAATATATTTATTCCCTCAGAAATGTAACAACTTCAGTGGGTTCAACAGAAAGGTCACACTCCTCCCTCACCACATGGACATGCTGTGTAGCCTAATACTGAGGATCTTCTCCTGTGGGATAAATGAAGCCAGTCTGACTCTCCTTGGGTAAGCCTGGTGTCTGACCTTTGGCATCCTGCATCCATACACTGACAGTCAAGGATCAGAGAAGGGTAGATGGGGCAATTCCTCTCCCTCCTGTTTTTTCCTCAGTGCTGGCTTTGGCTGGGGTAGTTAATTTTCTTCACAGTGGCTGTTTTAGATCTGTGCTGAACACAGGGTTGATAATACAGAGATTTTTTGTTATTGCTGAGCAATCCTCATACAGAATCTGGACCTTTTCTCCTTTTCATACTGCCACAATGGAAGGGGGCTGGGGGTACGTGGGAGGTTGGGAGCAGACACAGCCAGACCCCAAGTGACCAAAGAGATATTTCAGACTATATGATATCATGCTCAGTATATAAAGTGGGGAGGAAGAAGAAGGAAGAGAGGGGCATTTGGAGTGATGGGGTGTGTCTTCACTTGAAGATGGAGTGTTACACTTGATGAGACCCTGCTGTCCTGGAGATGGCTAAACACCTGCCTGCCCATGGGGAGCAGTGACATGACATTTTGCTTTCCCTTTCCCCATGTTTATCTCAACCCATGAATTTTCAAGCTTTTACCCTTTTGATCTTCTCCACAATCCAGCTGGTGGGGGAGTGAGCAGCTATGTGGTACTTGGTTGTTGGCTGGGGTTAAACCACAGCATCCATGTGGGACTCAGGCCTGGAAGATTCATGTCTGCTCAGCAGTGTCAAGACTTAGGCAGCTCTTTACCAGCTAGCAGGAGATCTGTTGGTGCTCTGGGAACTCTACTAAAATAAATGTAGATGACTGTAGTTGTAGGCAGGAGCTTCAAATGTAGATCTTTGGCATGCAGTGTAGCACTGGGGTACCCACGGCCACATGGTTATTACCTTTTAAGAAGCTGAGCTGCTTAACTGACAGTGGCTCAGGGAGGGACCCGAGCACTGCACTCATACAATTGCACCCAGACCACAGCACTGGCTTGGCTCTGTCATGTCCATTCATGCAGCACAGGGAGCTAAAAATAATCAGCCTTTCCCAAATCAAGGAAAGAGATTGCAGGTGAAAAAGAAGAGAGTAGAAGCTAAGTAGAAGGCAAAATAAAACATGTGAAGAAAGAGAAATCAAAACAACTTTCTGTATTGACACTTGTTTTTAAACTAAAGACATAATTATCCTGTAGCGAGCCTTGGCTACAGAGAAAATCATCTTGTTGGGAACTAATTAAAGAATTAGCCAGTGTTTAGCTTCTCATAGATAAAGGAGCATAAGCTTTGAAACAGAAGTGTTTGCCGTATGCTTTTGAAAACTCTCTGAAGACGGCCAAGCTTAAGTCTGTTAAGACTCTTCCTTTGACTATTAAATGTCTGTTCAGATGTCTTTTTTTTTTCCTTTCTTGATTTTTTTTCTTCTTATAAAAGAAGTTGCTGGTACCCCTTAACAACAGGGATTTTCTCCCTTGCTCAAGAGCCTGGGGTGGTGGTGTGTTACCAATCATCACAGTCATGAACACAGGTCATCCACTGAACCACTGTGGAGGTGGGACAGGTGTCACAGCTGGCATGAAATACAGTGTTTAGTAAATTAAAAGCAACCCACAGGCACTGCATGCCACATCAACCCCCCAAGATTACATTCCAACCAGACCTTTTCCAGGCACAAGGAGGATCAGCACCATGACAGACAAACTCTGGGTGCTGCAGGGAATACCAAGTTCCTTTTGGGAAGCTAAACAACTTCTTGGTTCAGCAAGAGGGGACAATGACAGTAAGCATTGTCTCTCACCCACTTTAACAAACTAACATCCTCTGCCAGGGAAGGGACAACCCATCCTAAAGAGCAGGAGCGGCCAGGCTCTGCATGGGCTCCCATGGTGTGGAAGCTGGGTGGTGGGTGTCAGAGCTGGGCACTCTTCTTGGGGATAACTCGGGCCTGGCTTAAGAAGCAACTTCTCCACTCTGCTCCCTCTGGGCAGCAGCCTGATGGGAGCTGTGAACTCATGTAACCACAAGGGATTTTTCAGAGCTCTGCTAGTTTGGACTGCAGGGTGTTTCTGTTCATGCTTCTCACCAGCCCCACACACAGCAGGCTTTTAAGAGCCAGTTACACTCTTGACTCCCCTCCTGTCAAATCAGTGTCCAGGGTGTTGGCTAAGATGAGGGACCACAAACTTTCTCCTCTCTAGCAGAAAGGCTGTGGGTGCCCAGCAAAGGAGCACTGGGCATACTGGCACTGACTGTGTTTGCACCACGTAAGAATTGCTGTTGACTGCAGTTGAGCCAATGCAGTTTATTTAGCATCTCCAGCTTTGTTTAAAAAAGCACACATGCAGATGAAATTATCCCTGCTTTCCACAAGACAGATAAAAAAACTCTATCTATGCCTTGTGGAAGAGGATGAGAGTTTTAACCAACTCTCTGAAGGGGAAGTACTCCATAGAGACATTATGTGGGAAAGGGGAATCAATTTTTACAAACCTCTCTTACACTGTCATGCTACTTTGCAATTTTCAGTGCAACCTCTGATATCAGATGCATTCTCAAGAGTCATGAGAATTGTCAGTGCAAATATATTTAGCCATATCCCTTTGGGTAGGTGGGGGAGGAAAGAAACCCCTAAATAGCTGTAAGATAACAATTACTGCAAACATATTTGCTTAGAGAAAGTTTAGTCAGAGTTCAAAGTCCTTGGCAGCTGGATGGCCAACGGCCAGCTTCTTCTCAAGCTTCCCTACAAACCTTTACTCTTTGAGGAGCATGCTCAGAAGAGAAACCCCTCTGCTTTCCATAAGTCTTCTCCATATGCTCCAAGAACTCCTAAGTCTAAAATAAATGCTTAAATAAATGGCAAATTATTTAGACACCTCTTCCCTCTTTAACAAAAAAAAACCCCAAAAGTCAAATCCAAGCCCTCCATGATAGAAACCATGTTTGAAATAGGAACAGGGAAATTCTCACTATTCGTAATGTTGCAAAGGAATCAGAAAGTTCACAGCTCTACCAAATGAGTGAAAATGCCCTGGCTTTCATTCAACTGCACTGTTAGTGGGAGTGAGGAGAAGTCTCCCACACAGCCACAGGAGAAAACTGTGGGATTCAGACTGGAAAAGTAGCAGGGGGAGGATGTGAACACTGTTAAAAATAAAACTTATCAGACAACAATTGAATCGTGAGAATGTTATCTGGTTCAACAGGAGCGTGAAAACAAATAGGCATTTCAAGAAGAAGGTCACTAGCAAGGTAAATAACTTCAAAATAGCAGGAAGCAACCAAGGAAATGTGCCAAGCTGAGGGCAACAAAAAAAAGGTCCCTCCAACAGCAGAAGACAGTGGTGGATACAGATTTCAGTGTCACCCTACATGCAGCTGTGTGGCACTGCACCCCTCCATTGCATCCCTGGCCACAGTAAGACACAAGACTGAAGAGATTTGCACAGGACAATGTTTAACATGACCCAGTGTTTATTGACTCCTGCTACATTTTTTTTTAATAGTAACAGGAACACAAAATGTGATGTGTGGTAAAATACTACTAGGGGTTTCTATATGAATCCAATGCAAAGTGCCAGCATTGTTGACCAGCATACAACCTGACAAGAGAAGATGTAGTCATAACTCACTCTCAGATATCTGCTGGGAGTGCATCAAAGTAGAACTAGTCATTTGCCTGCAAATAGACACATTTTCTTCTAGATGCAAGTGGTGTTAGAGCCAGCTATTTTGCAACAACAAGAAATACATATAATATATTCCAACATTTTAAAAAACACAAAGGACTAAAACTGTTTAAAAATAGAAGGTAAAAAAAGAGTGAATCTTTTTAGACGCTATTTTGTAGAAGTCATTCTTCATAGAACCAGAAGTAATCTAGAGAAAAAGATTTATTAGAGGCTACTTTGCTCAAAAGGCCAGTGGTCACAGGTTTAAGAATAAAAACAGTCTGTTGATTTTCAGTGCTGGCCTTTTTTCCTCCCTGCACAACAAAAACCTCCTGTTGAAAATTGCAGCTTAGTGGCTCTGCACATTTTTCCCACTCAATTGAAAAGGCAACCATGTTTTTTAAAGAGCCATCAAAAACTGGCATGACATGCACATGCGGCATGAAACATCTTCAGAGACACGAACAGTGAAGGCACATTACCTAAAGGTAAACAAAAAAACCAACAGAATTTTTGGAGGATTCAAAGTTAAATGCCTTAGAGAAAGCATTCCTTTTCACAACTGGCTGACCGGTGCTGTTTAGCCATTTGATTCAAACGGTTTTGCTACAAAGACAAAACACATGGGAAAAGCCTCTTTGAAATACCCTCCCCACTGTAGCAGCCTGCTTCCCTCACACAGACAATTTCATTCTTACAGAGCAGTTTGCAACAATTCTAGAGACAGGCAAGAGAAATCTATGTAGGAAACATCAACCTGTGTATTCCCACATAACCAACAGCCCCTACACCCCGCCCCCAAATAAACTACAGCTTCTTCAAGGAGATCATCCCACTGGAAATAGAGTAGAGACCTGAAACAGAGGACTAAGGAATTGGTTTCAAGCTCTCAAGCCCTGAACGTTTTTTTGCGCTTGATTACGAGTGTCAATAAAGACAACAGTCTCTGTGACAGAATAATTGCTCTGTCTTCCATATATGCGATATAGAAGAAGAAATTGGCTAAAAATGAAAATATGTACTTTATTTACAATAAAGGCAACTATACTGCTCCATGCTCCATCTACCACGTGTTGCTGACCACTGAAGAAACCTGGTGGTAGCAACAGTGATAACTGAAGTACCTTCCTTTTTCAGCCCCTACATAAAGCTTTTCCCCTTCCACCACATTGTTTTTCCACTGCTCCAGGCTCCAGTAAGATGTGTACTAACAATGCTTTCTAGTTCATTTTTAAGGTTAGAGTTTCTACAGGCAAAGCAATATTTGCTCTGCTCTGTTTTATCTGGTTTTCCTCCCTTTAAAATCATGTAGGAGTTTCAAATTTATGTGCCATTATCAACTTTGCATAGTAATACAACAGGTTGCATTACATCAACTTCTCTAAATAATAATGCTGTGGGCCCTCTTTTCAAATACCTCTCACATTTCAAAGGGTTACTTTTCACTCTCAAGGAAGAGCCCAAACTCTTTCACCTCCCACATGAACATTTCAGAATAAGAATTTCAAGTTATCACTAAGTTTCCTTCAAATCTCTGGTGTGTTACTTAGAAGCAACTGTATTAGAATAATATTTTTCCTAACATTAAAGGACATTTATCATGTTCTTTGTCTTTTTCTAGTCTGGAGCTGTAAGAATATTTGTCACACATGTTCCCTCATGTTCCTCTCTTAAGGTGCACAATGGTCAGGCCTATAAGACCATAGCTGGATCCCTGGGAGAAGCCAGAGAGAATAAAGGGTTTCTTAGCACTGCTGTATTTACATTCAGCATTCGTGGGCAGGCTGAAGGATGCTCAGCTTTTTTTAAAGATACAAAACTGCTTTAAAAAATACTCCATTTTCTATTATCATTTTTTATGTCACAAAAGTTATTTCTTTTCTGTCCTATGCAGCTGTTACCTTTCTGTCACTGACATTTAATGGTTGCCATTGCACACTACTTTTCCATTTCCCAGCTCAAGTGCAGCCTCACCACAACACAACAAGCCAGCACAGTGTGGGGAGGCATTGCAGGGGCCAGCAGTTCAGACAGACCACCTCCACCACCATGGGCAAGTGGCACAGGAAAATATGGGACACTGAAGGGGCATCTGTTTGGAGGATTTAATAGGGTCTGACATACACACTGACAACATGAGATAAAAATGAATGCAAGTGAGTGTATTAGGTTGAGAACAATTAGTGTGAGTGATAAATACATCCACTGCCAGCTCACAGCTTCATTAAGAGCTATTCTGAACTGCATAGTAAGTGCTGGCTGTAGAAGTTTAGACAGATTGGAAAAAAGTCACCAGTTACTCATTGAATCTAATAAGTTTAAAAAAATAATGGAAGGAAAAAATGTGTGCTTTGCCATTGAATAACTCTGATCTCGCAGCTTGAGCACAGCAGTAAAAGTTACCTGGCATCACAGATCAATTGAAACAGAATTGCAATTTCATTCAAATTATATATGCATGCAACATTAAACAAGTGTGTTCACTAAGAATATGCAGCATAAAAGTCTAAGTTACCCATTATTTATCATATATTTGTCAGACTGCCAGACATATCTTTTCCTTTCAGATTCATATCTATGTCACACAGAACACAGCAGATGGAGAAGTCACAGAGCAAACACTTCTCTACGTATTATTGGCCTTAAGGGCCAACGCATTGTGTGCCATAAGCCTTCCAAGTTTACCAAACTTTTGGGAGAAAACAACTGCTTTACCAAACTGTGAAAATAGAAAACATACAACTCATCCTGCTCAAAACAGAAAAAAAATGGTTTTATAAAGTTGTGAACAGATACATAACTACTTCCCCCTCAGTTCCTGGGAGAGAAAGAGCAGTAGAACTGCACAACTAGAACATGCCTCTTGAAAAGCAAACAAAATCCAGAAAATGCAATAACTGTGTAGACGAACATCTGGGAAGTCATGTTATTGAAGAGTTGAACCGATGTTCTGCGCAGCCAAATGGTGAACAGTACATCAACAGGTCCATTTGGGACAGACTTTAAAATTACACTCTACGAATATCCAATTTAATTTCCCATGTCCAATATCTCTCTGTGCCCATTAGGAGTCTGCCACTGATCTTACAAACTTGCAAAGCTTCTTCCCACTGAACTAGAACTTTTTTTCCCCATAAAGTGCAAATAAGACTCAGGTTTTTACCACTAATTCCAATGACCATTATCTTAGTTACAAGAGTGATCAAAAGCCAGTTGGCTGAGCCACTACCATTAGGCTTGAGTGGCTTGAGTATCACATACTCTTTTTTTTTTTTTTTAACCCTGGTTATTTTTTCCAGCAAAAGGCAAAGAGCAAACAAGTCTTTCTTCTACCAGATGCAGCATGACAGGAGGATGTCTTAAGTACCATCAGCATAAGATGCACATGCTAGACACAACCAGCGCATTCTTGTGCATAAAAATGTTTTGCCCTTATTTGCTGGAAATGGAAGTCATCTTTGGGATCTTATTTCCTCACAAAGAGTTCATGAACAGTAGATTAGTCTTCATTAAGAGGTGCTTCTCTCTTCCTTGCATCTATATCAAAAGAAGAAAAAGCAAGAAATGGTTAAAGCAGGGGGTTCTGACTGAATTAATCCGAAAACTCAGAAAAAAGTTGGTTTGTTTTCAATGGACAACACTTTGCATTTCAGAATCATGGCATGAATGCACTATGTGGACTGAGCTGCTGTATGATACCACAGCATGTTAACAAGGACAGTCATACAAAGATCTTGTACATCTGTCATTTTGAAATTGAAGATGACTCATGCAATACTTAAGTAGCCCAATAAACTCTGAGACCCCAGTGATACTTTCCCCCACCACCTCTTGGCTCTTTTTTCATGAATCTCTTTAAGGGTGAAACCAGTATTTGCTTTGCATACAAGCCACAGAGATGACAACAGTCTGTTCTGAAAATCATTTGGCTAATTACAACTTTGCCCAGCTGCATACATTTTTAAAAAGACAAGTGCTCTCCACATTGTATTTTGAGGAGGAGGCCCCTGAAGACCAGATGTTCAACAGCAAACCTTAGATCATGGTCTCAGGTAAGGTGTTCAAACACATGTGGACAACTCAGTCCGTGACTCATGCCATAACTACAGTAGCAGGCAGTGTGGCTGCCATTACAAAATTGTATCACCTCTTTGTGGGTTTCTGTCCTTTATTAATACAGAAGACAGAACCTATTCATCCAGAACATTTAGAGAACACAATTATTAAACTGTCTGTGAAAGTCCCATGACTTTGTGCTAAACAAGGTTTGGAGAAGGCAAAATATACCTCCCAAATAACAAAAGAAGAGCTGACTCCCTGTGACTGGAGTAGCCACCCAGAGCAGGAAGAGAATCTCAGTCATTTAGGACTCAAATCAGAAACTGTCTCTATCATTTTCCCCATTTTGTTCATCAGGGATTCTAGGGCCAGACATGAATCTTCTGTCACAACTTCTCCATTTTGCATAAAATAACTGACTAGCAATTAGAGGTGAAAAGGCTTTCTAAAAATGCATTACATATGCTTGTAGCTACAGAATCACTCCTGGTCTGTCTCTGACTTTGGAAATATCACAATGCATTAAATTCTCTCTGGTGAACATTTATAAAAAAATCATACCAGTTAAGTTCCTGAACTTCTTTTTGGCTTCTGCTCTTTCTTCAGCATCAAAATACCACACAGTCATGGCATATCTATAAAAGAAAGAAACCTTGCATTTGTTTCCAGTTTTGGTATTAAAATACAGCACTGGAGTTTTATTCTCATGGAGGAAGCAAGAAACAAAACCGGATTAGTAGACTAAAAAAATAGAATGAAAATGACACATCTTTATAGGCAAACACAGGCAGCATTTAAGTGTGTATTTTAACAAGTCAGATAGAAATATAGGTGAGAATTTCTGCTGGAGGCACAAAAGAGAGCACAGCCCCTGGTAACAGAGGGCAAAAGTAGCTTCCAGACCTTTGCACATTTTTCTGTTCTGGGACGCCTGTAGGCAGCTTGGGGGCTGCCCTGTGTCACATCAGCTTTTCACAGCCTGCTGACAGATGGTAGTCCCAACAATCCCCATAGTGTTACAAGGGCAAAAGAATAACCCAGCACCACCCAGCTAAAGAGCTATGCCCAGCTTGGAAGATTTCTCCTGTCAATGGTTAAGGGCCTTTTTTTCCAACACACAGGAATTGTATCATTCAAGCTTGCTCCTCCTTATTTAATGAGAGAATTCCCAGTGACTCAAAACCAGGAAATTCACTCAAAATCTGTGTACTTTTTATGTACATGTTTCTAAACACGATGGCCATAATTTTGGATATAAATGTTGATAGAAGAGACGTTTTGGGTTTTTTCCTAGCAAAATACCAATACCAAATATGCTACTTACCTGGTTGCATAAGAAGGCTGGACTTCATGTGGGTTCCTCCGATCTGACCAAAAAAAAAGTAACCGGTCAAAAATCGGCTCAACATCTGCTACATAGGACTTTCCTTCTGGGAATATTCGAAGAATTCCACCATGCAGCTGAAAGAAAAGGAAAAATTGCTTTTTGCACACATATTCACATGAAAAATGTCTTATTTCTTCCTCCTCAACACCTAACAAATGGGGAATAAACATCTAATGATAAACATGACAGGTACGTGACAACACTGGGGAACCTTACTGTGTTTTTTGGCCACTTGGATTTACTCAAACAGGTTGTAATGTTTCAGCATAAGCTTCTGTCTAAAGTAAATGAACCAAGACAAAGGTAACACCAGCCCTGCAGCGAACAATGGGAAACTTCTGAGCTTCCAGTCGCATCTCTAGAACCAGTGAATACCACAGAGCTGCTCCACCTGACCAGTCTGAGATCAGGCTCTCTTCCCATCAATTGTTAGATACTGCTTATTGTATTTCAGAACCTGTGCCTGATCATTTAGGAATTAACTTTTACACCTTGAGAAGAGTGAAGTGTGTTTTATTGTTAGATCTGTAGAATTTCTCAAATGCATTATAGCTCCCAGCCACCATTTTCCCTACTTATAACACAGCCTGGTTTCCCTACCATATAATTTCCGTCTTTCCACGATTTTCAGGACAAAGGTCTGGTGATCTGTACACACTGTAGAAACTTCAAAAGATGAAGATTAGCCCTGCCTCCTCCTGCTGTTATAGGGCTCTTTGGAGACTTTAATGTTGCATCCCAGAGTGCAGGGAAGATGCTGTCAATGCAGCACAGACCTGACATGATACCTCCACGCCACATGCAGACCCCAGTGAGAAACTATTAAGTCAGGTTTAAAGCCACATGGTTGCTTTCAAAGCTCAGTATGATTATACTCTTATATTGCATCTCCTCCAGCATACACTTACATAAAATCACCATCACATCTACATGATAAACTCCATCAGTGTCCCTGGTTTCAGTTAGCTTTTCTTAGTGCTCACTTGGGTGCCTCCTCACTATTTGGATAAGAGTGCAATGCACAAAATAAATTGGATATTTGCATTTCCTCCCACATCTCCTCCTTCATTTTATTACATTGAGATGTTTCACTGTCATACTCTCTGTAAAGGGATGTGCTTTTCTACAACACTGCATTTTTCAACAGCATTGCCTCTGTAGCTGAATTCACTTATGGGGTTCATACATATGGGTATTTATATGTACTTAAAGAGCATATTGGCCTAAAAAAGGTTAGAGAAGCAAAAAATATTGGACAATTTTCAGTCAATAACCCCCGTGAATAGTTTGTGCTGCATTACAACAACAGACTTGCAAAGAGACATCCTGCAATTTTACAAACCCTTCTTTTGTTTCTTATTTAAAGGTATGGCACATTCAAGGCTGACTTAACTGCCTTATAGTAATATAGGCATAAACAGGAGTTCCATCCTGTCAAGAGACCCACTGGTGGAATCAAACCATGTGTTTGTTCCTCTTACTAAACCCCACTGCCTCACAAATAAAAAAAGGGAACTGCTTGAATATCTTCTGCAGGTTACCCTGAAGCATCAAGAATGATAAAGTCACAAATTTGGGCTGTCATTTTACTCTGCTCCCAGAATCCACTCATTCTGTAGTGAATTGATTTTCTTTTCCTGCTGTTTCCTCTAAACAAAGTGTTAAGAGCATGCAGCCCAGTGCTTATAGCTTTACTCTATAGCAACAAAACAGTATGTGTGAAAAATGGGAGGATGATAACGAAACAGTTCAGATTCTTACTTCCAAAGGATTGCCAAAAACATCCAGAAAAAAAAAAAAAAGAAGAGATGAAGAATGGACCAACAGTTCAGAAGTTTATCAGAGTTCACAGAAACAACTGACAGCTCCAAAGCTGTTTCTAAACTAGTTTTTCCTTCCTGTTCTGCCTCAACCCCATGGCTTACTCACCTTGGAGTCCCAGTTCTTATTCAGATAATAAATACAGGTGATGCAGCGCCCGTCACCATTTGGATTGTCCACATGACGAACATACCCAGTTCCATTTCCAGGATAGCAAGCAACCATAGCCTGAAAGACATAGATTGTAAAATAATTAGATTGTAAAATAATTAATTCTACAAGATGCCTACCTTCAGTTTGAATTTGCTAAGCATCCTCCCACCACCAGTTTGGCTCAGTATTTTTCAGATGATCAATCCAAAACCCAGCAGACATCACTTGAAGGTATCTTTGTACAACTTCTTTCATAGGACAGCTCAGCCAGTGTGAAATTCGAAACTGGAAAATAAATACCCTTCACAATTCACAATATATGTGCTAAAATAAAAGGAAAAAATATAATTAAACTAAAGCACTAGTACATATGGTACAAACTTGTTGTCATCTACAAGCTACGTGACTTTGAGACAGTTTCAGCTAAAATTTGCTTGGGTTTCTACAGATAAGCAGTCATTGCAAAACTGATTTTTCAGTCATAATGAAAGTAGAAAGCAATCCCAGGGTGTCATGCTTTACTACTACCATCCTCCTCTCTTCATATCTTCCAGCTGCTGTCATATACATCCCTATGTCCAATTCAAAGTGAGGGTCCCCAGGAGGTGTTGGCAAAAGTCCACAGAGCAAAGTCTGCAAAAAGCTGCAACTCCTTTGTGCTGTGTTTGCACAGGGCAGTGCATGTTTGCTTTCATGCACTGAGCCACAGAACTAACCAAACAGCTTTCAGAGCATACTTCTCTCTTTGATCATCTTCAGACTTGCTGATACAATCGCCTAATTCATGGTTTAAATTTCATCTTGAACGATGAGATAAGCCTAACATGAATTACTCCAAACCACACAACAATCAACACATCTTAAAAGGTTTTTTACAGCAAAAACATATTAAGCTTAGTTGACTTGATTAGCAGCCTAAGCAGAATGCAGGGAAGAGCAGGTGAGACTGCTGGTAGAGTACAAGATCTTTGTCTCTGTCACCCTTCGCTTCTGGGGCTACTTGGCAGTGATACCAATCTCCACTAAAGCTGTTGCAATAGAAGTCTTGCTCCTGCTTCCCTCGCATCTGCAGATTGCTTGCCAGTATTAGTAGCAAGAGTGATGGGACATGATGGACTAAATTCAGTTGGAAAACTGCAGATAGTGTTCAGATGTGGTTTCTGCAGAGATGAGGAGAGAGCGATAATCACTCCTCAATCTATGTGCTGTGCTCCCATAAATAAGTTGTGCAGCAAGCACACCACAGGCTTATGTTCAGCTCACTGTCCTCCAAGATGACCTGAGGGCTCCAGGTTTTCCCTGGGGAGCAGAACTGCTGGCAGCCCCCAGCCTGTACTCTGCAGGGGGCTCTTCCTTCCCAGGGACAGGAGTTGAATTTGCCCATGTTTAATTTCATAAGGTTCCTGCTGGCCTGTTTCCCCAGTCCATCTGGCTTCCTTTTAGTGGCAGCCTTGCCCTCAAGGGCATCAACTGGTCTCCCCCTCAGTTTGGTGTCTTCTGCACAATTGAAGAGGATGCTCTGTGCCATGTGTTTCAGGTTGCTGTTAAATAAAGGTGTTTACCATGACAGATCCCAGTGGTGCTCCATTTGGTACCAGCCTCCAGGTATAATATGTTTGATTGACCACAACCCTCCAAGTACAACCATCCCATCGGTTTTTTACCCATCTAGTTTTCCATCCATTCAGACCAGAAAATCCTAACTTTGGACATAACAGTATTTTACATGCCTGTCCCACAGAATAAAGATATGATTGTACACCATTTGCATGACCTGCCCCAATGATCTGATAAGCACAGTTGATAATGTAATTGATAGTCAGAGACTGACAGTATAGGCTTTACTAAGAGCAATTGAAATTTTTATCTAGGAACCCCAGAAGTCTTGTTTTCTTCTTTCAAGCACATGCAAAAGCCATGCTGTTCTCATGGGACATGAGCAGGTACAGCACATGCTGGTTTAATCACCAAGGAAATTTTACTGTGCAAACAAACACCAGCACAGAAGCTACTGCCAGCCAGTGCAGTGGATCCCTTGAACCCTCTGCTACCAAGAACAAAATCTATCCACAAAAGTCAGCTATGTATGAATTAACTTTCCTCCCCACAACAAGCACCAGAACAGTACCTCAGGCAGCAGTAAGTCACCAGGGCCCACTCTCCACACCTCAGGCCACAGATGCCTAGAGACTAGTGGCATACAGGGTCAGGAGATTATGCTAAACAAAAGCAAGTACTTTTAATTCCAAGTAATAAGTCCTCTTCCATCACACCTGGCAGTTAGATGCCTTGCTGTAGATGGTGTCTGCTCTGTTGTCATTCTGCTGTTACAAATGGCTCCAGAGCTGCACTACATTTCACTATCAGCCTGATAATAGCAGTAAGGGCCAGCCTACAGCACAGTGCTCAAAACACGTTTGTTAAGGGCGTAACTCTGATGGAAACCAAGAATCAGCTGTATCTGCAATGTAAAAATGGTCTGAGGAAGCTGTGCCCTCACTGGTGAGGATAACCCACCTCCTGCATTCCCCCGTCCCAGGTGCTAGCACAGCACCTCATGCAGGTGCACCTTCACCCGTCCCATGCACAGTGAGCTGCATTAGGTCTAACAATTAAAATAGTAACCTTTAGCAAAACAGAATCCTCACACACTGGGAAACATGAACCTAGTGCCCCTGAAGCCACTCCATCACTCCCCTCCTCAACTGAGCAGGGGAAAGAAAACATAATGAAAGGCTCATGGGCTGATAAGGACATGGAGAGATCACTCAGCAGTTACTATCACAGGCAGAACAGACTGGATCTGGGGAAACTAGTTTAATTTATTGCCAATCAAATCAGAGTAGGATACTGAAAAACAAAACCAAACCTTAAGACACCTTCCCTCTACCCCTCCCTCTTCCCAGGCTCAACTTCACTCCCAAGTTCTCTACTTGGCCAGCAGTGGGTCCAGCTTGCAGCCGGCTGGCATTGGCTCTGTCAGACATGGGGGAAGCTTCTGGCAGCTTCTCACAAAAGCAACCCTGGTAGCCACTCAGCTACCAAAACCTTGCCCTGCAAACCCAACACCTGCTGAGAGCACAAAGGAGAGGGGCAGCGACTGCGGCAGTGGGGCAGGGAGGAGGGCTGTGCTGGGCAGCTGGATCGGCACAGCTGCTGCCAAGGCCATGGGCACCTACACCACCAGTGAGGCCAGCTCAGCACAGCCCTGCTCACCACACCAGGGGGATGATGCATGACGGGAACATAACTTCGCTGACTGATAACACCTCGTTTTTAAGTCAATGCACAACACAAACTTATGGTGGCCTTAAGTCTCTCTTTGGAGAGCAGACATTACTCCAAGATTACTGAACGACCTAAAAATCAATCCACTATTACTACTATTTTTTAAAGCCACAAACAAAAAGCTACTGAACAGCAGACTGAAGGGCAGATCCCGAAAGGGATTTAGGTGTTTTATTTACTATGGAAATCTAGGCAAAAGGCCAGAGTTTTCCCTGGCCTCCCCCACGTAGTATGTTCTCTTAGCAGAACATGCGCTTTGTCTCCAACACTGATGCATAATTTATTTATTTATAGTGTGCACCTTTTGCAACTGCAACACTCAGTCCCTGGAGATTAAGTGGAACAATTCCCACAGAATCCCAAAGCACTGGCCACACTATAGCTTAGCTTTCAGAAAAGCAAAGAGAAAAAAGTTTTCTAGTAGCAGCAGCGAAAGAAGAAAAGCAGAAGTGAAATATCCTTTTTCCTGGCACAGCGAATATTTGAATGAAACCTTAAACAATGAAGGGAAATCATTCTGGTCCTCCTAGAGACTGTTGAAACGATATCAAGCTTTATCAGAGCAATGGCTGGAGCAGCTCCAGAGCAGATCAGGCTGGCCTCAGCAGGGATTCCAGCTGTTAGCAGTACTTTTGGATTCATTTAAAGCAAACAAGAAACAGGAGATGAGATGCGTGACCCAGACTTAATTGAGGTAATTTGTGAACACTGGTATTAGCTGGTTTAGTGCACAGTCCAGCTACAAAAGCCAGAGGCTCAATAACAATAATCAAACCATTTACCAGGTGTGCACGTGGAGTGTTAGTAAAAAATGTCTCCTATACTTTTGGCTATTGTGTCCAGAAGAGCGCACTCCATTTTTGGAAGCAACTCCTCTCTTCATTAACCAACTCCAAACCTAAACTAATCAAACTAACTATAGCAGGCAGTAATGAGCAGAAATGTACCTGACTTTTTCAATACAATATATTAAAATGGCTGTTGGTTGGTTTAACTTCCCAGTGTAAGCACTCAGAAAATTTCTGCAACACTCCCCTTTTTGAAGTTTAAAAAGAAGGGTCTGTCTTATACAACAGCTGAATAGTTAAAAACTGATAGCCAGATGCATGCCTTTGGAGTCACACATACACACCACCAATGCCCTGCTAGTCTAGTCAACAGTCGTAAATTAAACCCTACAAAACTTGGAAAATGAAAAGCAAGTCATCAAGACTAAAGTTATTTTCAGAGATGTTAGCTTTCCCAAGAGGGTGCAAATCAACCAAAAGTTAAACAAGCAGCAATTACCAGCTTTAGTACAGACCCAGGAATCATCAGGAAATTCCACATTGCACAGAAGCTTGCAAAAATAAGTTATCTATCACTCAGTCTAAGTATTACACTCAAGCCAGCCAGCAAAGTCTGCAAGTCAAACTGCAAGACATTAGCAAAGTTTGAAGGCAGATGAAAAACAACTGTTCCATTGAGAGGATTTTCCCCTGCCTCTCAGTGCTTCTAGCAAGGAGAAAACAAATTCTCTTAGCTGACGGCCAGGATCATGCTGTGAGACATGATTTACAAAATAAGCAATGCTAGAGCAGCCTGATACTTGGAACAGAACATTTCAGAAAACATCTCAGATAGAAGATGTTTATAAGTGGAAATGAACAGTGCTTAATAGGAAGCAGTGATGATACCAGGTCAGAAGAAGCAGCTCTCTGTGCCCACTAGCACTAAGGCACGGCCCCAATGCACTCCCAGTGCAGACTGTATAGAAGGTATTGTAACCCCACACTAATCCGGTATTTTTCTCTCTGAATTAGCATGATCTTTGCAACCAGCAGAGAAAATCCTGACCTGTGCAACTCAATCCTGCCAACACCAGCCACCCTTGCAGATTAAGCTAAAGACTCCACAAATATACTTTTCCATTTTCTGTACCAGATTTATACAGTATATTGCTGAACAGCAGCTACTTTTGATCCCTTTTGTAGATCATCTCAGTGTACAGCTTGGACATCAAACCGTTAAATTCAGAAGTTTACATGTAAAGTTAGTTGAAAGGTTCTATATAGGCACAAAGCAATGATGATCTACAATATCACCATGATGGTTGTCTAGAAAACCAAGGTATTAATAAGAATTAACAGTGTTGTAAGCCACTGCAGCTTTCACATATGTTTTTATCTGGCTGCACACTTCCCAAATTTTAGCCCAATATGTGGTTCTCAGTTCTGAACTTGAGGGCAAACAAAACTCTAGTTTGACCAGTCCTCTAGGAAATGAGGACTACCAGGGTTCACTTGATTGTCTTAGTTTTGAATGCACACTGTGCTCAACCTGATTCTAGTTTATAGATGTGCACAGTCTTTACATCCAGAAAGGGAAAGGCACCCAGCATGCTCTCCATTAAAAGAGCATGAGTAGTCTGACATTTCATGATCAAAGACAGAAGATTCTCAGCTGAGGCTTGACTGACACACAAACGCTATGAGGAGTTTCTTAAGTAATTTCTTATTGCACCCAAGTGTTTTCTGCCACATAGCTTATAATGGTTAAGTACAAAATATTCATGAACATTATTAAATATTAGTTTGTTTCAATTTATGAAAGTTAAAATATTCAACTGCTATACTGAAGCATGAACTGGGAACACTGATCTAACTTAATACTCTATAGAGATGGAAAGTATCAGAGGGAAGAAAATTATGTTTAAACACCAACAAATCAAAGACATTAGCTTAGTGCCTGTTGGAAAGGGAATCACCAGGAATAAAATTCTTCTCACTTCAGTCAAGCAACACACAAAATGGGCTTCAGTGGCAGTATTGCATGAGAAACTGGTCCCTCATTTCCTCACCATAACTTAGTTATCAGTCTTCAATCAAACTATTACTTGTATTTTAAAAATCCTGTTTCCATGGATAGCACTTTCCCCAGGTGGTCTGGTACTTGCTTCTCCTTGCTTACATGCAAGTTAGATAATCAGATTCATCTCTTCCAGGAGCTGAAACCTCATCCCTCCTTTTTCATTTTATTTAGTCTTTTGCATGCACCATCACAGCTTGCTTGTTGTTTGCACGTACATAAAAGCACTTTCTTTAAGAATTTTTTGAGGAACAGCCTGAGGGTGGGAATTGTGGGAAAGACTGTTCCCTCATCTCCAGGAAAAAGATGCTAAGACACTGGTTTATTTTTGCTTACCAACCAAAAGTCTATTATTATCTGGTAATATTCTGATTACTGTAAGATGGAAAACTGTTCCTGCTTATTAAATTTCTTCTAAGAATTGAGGGTAGAAACAAAGAGCTACCCATGAAAGCTCTGTTCATGGATTATCTCCATGCCACACAGCTGTTGATGACTGGCATGTTATCTACTTGTAATGCAAGGAGCCCCTAATAAGCTTTCAAATCTTATGGAATGTGTCTGTAAGGAAGCCAGATCACAGCTTTAAAAATGAGCTCCCTGTTAAATGAATGTGTGATGGGGTTTAGAAAGCTTTCCTAATCATTTGCAACAAAATTTCGTTTTTCATAGCCTATTAATACGAAGGATTGTTTCAGCCTGTGACTACTTTTTATATTTTTCTTAACAGAACACACACTTAGAAATAAATCTGGATGCTCTTCAAGTTCAAGCTGGCTGCCAGAGCAGTGCCACTGTGAAATGGGAAGGCAGGAAACAGCCGTGCCTCGTGTAGGCAGTGTCCATCTGCAACTGTCAAGAGAATAGGAAGCATCTGCAGACCAGCCTTTGGAGACAGCAGTGAGCTCTGTTGAGCTGTCCCCATTGCTGGATACTTCCTGGGACCCTACAGCATACTAAAGTCAAGGGGCAATTCAGAAACTCTGAAAGACCTGACCATGGAAGAAGTTGTCCAGGCTTCCAAGGGTAAAAGAGTCCCAGGCATTCATCTACCACTGTATACCATCTGCATTGCTCACATTTTTTAAAAAGCCAAGTAAACTAACACTGCTTTCGGACCACCACCCAAATTCAGCCTCTGGGCACAGAAAGGAGAAAACAGAACACTGAAAGTTAAGGAAACAAATCTGAAGCTGCCATAGGATCACAACTGTCCTTACAGTGAGCATCTCTGCCTGCTGCAATAATTAAAAGAATTAACCTCCATTCTTGTGTGCTTAATTAATCTACATATGTCTGTGCGCATGTCAATTAACACTTTTCTCCGGTACTTCAGAAGTGCTTCTCTCATCTTCTGCAAACGCAAAATCAGGCAGGATTTTTATTTCACATCCTCCTCTGACCTAAAACTGCGCTTTGGTGTGTGATGTTCCCGGGTCGTTGTGCCCTGCACGCACACAGCGGCAGCCCCGCTCCAGAAGCGATTAGCGTGCTGTGAAGAGCAGGCATACCATCACGGCAGGACCTGAAATTTAAAAGGCTATTGCCAGTGAATTAGTTCAGTCAAGGATATTCAGATTAAGTCTCCAATTAGCAGCTGTAAACATGCGCAGTGCATCGATGTATCAATAAAGGCTGTTCAGTTTAGAGAGACCGCCCGCCCCTGCGCCTCGGAGCGCTGGCTCGGGGCCAGCGAGATGATGGCTTAACGACAGTGCTACGTGCGGAGCGTGAGGCGATCGGCGATCAAATGCAAACTTTACTCCAGAGTGCACTTCACAGACAGGCTGCGGAGGGAGCCGGGGAAACCCACACATGCAGCGAGCGCACAGCCGCTCACGGCACTTCCCGGCTCTCGTTCTTGCTGGGCTGTTCCTCCCTCCAGCGCTGCAAACACAGCCACAGAGGCTTATCTCCCTCACTTAAAAAAAAATACTGTCTAATTACATTTAGGATTATTTTTGCCTCTTGCTGAAGCTCTCTTTCATCACCCAGAAAACTCTTTCAGTCCCCTCCTCTCCCCAAAGAACCAAACCTGGCCAAGCTGCACTAATGAGAAAGCATCCCAAGCAATTGATGCAGATGGAGAAAGCATCCCCTGTAATGAGCCCTGGGGGACACCGTGACAAGCACCACCCCCGCAGAAAGGCAAATTCATAAATAAGTGCAAGCTCATTAAGGAAATCTGTAAGGACTGTCCCTGTATGTTCAGTTTCTCAGCAGAGAATAAAAGCCTGGTAACCAGCACAGGCATCCTCTGAGGAACATTTCTCATCTGCGGGGTAGAAAGATAATCTCACAGTTCCTGAAATATTTCAGCCTTTTATTCTTCATCAGCACGTCAAACCTTTCCAGTTCTGCTACTAGTCACCCAGAGGATTACACCACCTTTTTTCCCCACCCCCCCACCCCCCCACAACATTTAAAGAACTGCATATTTTGATGCTCTTGTAGTTGCACTAATAAAGGTCAGGAAAGACAGCCACAACATAGGCAAGCTTTTGCTGCTGTTAGAGCTGCCTGAGCTGCCAACATCCTTTGCTTATTATTACCCATTTATTTTTAGCCTGTGGGCCCAGGGCAAGTGAGTAACACTGCCCACAAGACTTTTATCAGCTCACATTCGGTATGCGGCACCTCAAACACTCCCCGGGAGCTCACGGGGGCAGCCCTGGCCATGCTGGCAGGCAGAGGTGATGAGCCAGCACCCTGAAGGTGTGCCAAGGGCCCAGCTGCTGAGAACAATCCTTCCTTGGGGCCACCACCCAGGAAACGTCTTGTGACCCTGCATGATCTCGCCATACTGGGGAAGATGTTTTTCTTTGCGCCCTTTGGCTCCGTGAAAAACACCCTCCCTTCACTGCCAGAGAGCAACACAGGGTTCAGAGAAGCACCACCACACTTGGCAGGTACCCCAAATAGGCCTCAAGGGTCCTCCCTGTCAGAGCCGTCTGGGCTTCTGAGGCTGCTAAGACATCACTGTGCTGCATAAACAGAGAGATCCACATTCTCAAGTGCTTGTTATCACAGCAGTCACACCAAATTAATGCTAATTGATTAGACCAGTTATCTCCTATGTTAATTTTGGAAGGAAGCCGTCTCACTCACTACCCACACATCTTTTGCTCACCCATACCTTTACAGAGGACCTTGTCTAGATAACAGTATCCTGCATAAGATTTTGTGTGAATGAACATTTAAGGGTCCAACCCATTAAAATTATCTATAACAAATTACCACCAGAAGGAATGTCTATGATGGTTCAATAACGTGGAGTCTTTACCTCTAAGGCTTTGCCTGCACATAAAGTTGTGCTGCTCTGTCTGCACGTGCACTTTACAACAGTGCAATCCCTCAGTTAAAGTGGACAGATGTGTATTCAGTGACACACCATCTTTCTGTGCAGGACAGGAAACAAGATATTCAGATTCAAGGCAAATTTGTAATAATATAACTGTACACCTGTTCTAAAGCTAGGCAATAAAATGTATTGGTAAAAAAACAAATAAATCTTCCTAAGTGTTTTAGTGCCTTCCCTTTCCACTATGTACACAGCTGGTACTTGCATCACTAAGGTACGTGTAGACAGACACTTGGCAGCTCTGAGCAAAGCAAGCATGCACAGACAGACATGCACACACCACAAACTGACTGCCAGCCTTAAATCTGCACATTTTAAAGATATTCACAAAAGCTCTCCACTCCTGAACAACATTACATTCTGGATTTGAACACTGGCTGCTGGATTCCCAGTTCCCTTTTTCCAGAGGTCAAGTGTCTGCCATGGATTTATGCTGCCACCACCTGACAGAAGAGACCAGCCTAAAGGCCAGCTGTGCTGTGGCCACTGACACAGGCTTTGACTCCCCTGCTGGGGCAGTGGCCCTGCACAGGGGCACAGCCATGCCTGACAGGTTTCAGCCTGCTCACACCTGCTGCTCTGATTTGCTGCAGTCCCCTCTGAAATGTTACCCAGTCATTCCCACCACCACAACTCACTGAAGCAGCAGCGCTTAGGAGATTTCTCAAGGCCCAGTTCAGGACTGAGTCTTACAGCAATAATGTTCTATGGCATCTAACGCAGTTTTTGCAGGAAGCACTGCAACTGTTGAGCAAGGGACGCAGTCTCTCTGGTGTGCGTTCAGGACGTTTCCTGAGGATGCAGAAAGCCTGGAGTGGTCTTTCTGGCTCACTTCCCTCCTTTTTCCTCTTCCTCTCTATAATCTTTCTGCTGGCAGCCAATGTGACAAGAGCAGTACGTACTCAGAGCCACCATAGGGGAAGCCAAGGCTGAGCCAGCCTGGAGGATGGACAGAAAGTGCTCTCCCAGGATGCCAGCTGGTTGGGCAGCCAGAGGAAGCAGCCTCATCCCTGTCTCTTCCCTGGGATGGAGATGATAATGACTGCATAGGCAAGACAGGCTGTGGTAAGAGCAGGGGTAAGAAACCACTTGATGGAGGTCCTGCAGCTGGCTTTGCTGGAGATATGGGGCACAAATGCATCTCTCTGTGGTGGGAAACACAGAGGAGGAAGGCAGGACAGATACTCGAGGGGAAGGCAGAGCTAGAGGGTTACATATGCCCACTTCAGTGTGGAGGTGAAGTAGGTATTATGTCTGCCCATAGCTGTGGTCACCACTGGCACAACCAGTGCCTTTTCTAACTGCAGCCAAAACATTGTACTAATACAGCTTACAAGAAGCATCAGTAGCTTCTACAGATGGTAAGCAGTGAAACATGCTTTTAACCAAGTGCCAGCAAAGAAAAAAGAAAGTATTTGTTTCAGTTGCAGACATCCAAGTGTGAAGAAACAAACAAAAAAACATGTCAACTACATTTTTACTCTTGCCAAGAAATTATCAGTGCAAATGTGAGACTGCACTG
Organism: Eopsaltria australis; assembly: GCA_034509425.1. Classification (NCBI taxonomy): domain Eukaryota; kingdom Metazoa; phylum Chordata; class Aves; order Passeriformes; family Petroicidae; genus Eopsaltria; species Eopsaltria australis. The sequence goes on along the minus strand of JAVTVJ010000116.1, from coordinate 1,044,943 downwards.
AGCCTTTAAGTCATCAGTTAAACATCAAGTTATGCACTCAAATATCTTGGTAAAATGCACAACTTGGGCACTTCAGTGTTTGACCACCATGAAATGTTGAATTACGCTAAATTTGGCAATGAGGACCAGCATTCATGAATCCTCTCACTGCTCCTTCGTGAAGAGGAAGTCTGTAAAACAGTTAACCAGGCAGTGACCCTTCCTGTTGGCCTGCTTCAGAGACACCACACACGTGCTCTGTACAGCAGATGACAGACAGCAAGTTAATTTACTCAGCTGGAAGCATTGGTGAATATTGGCAAGAACAGAGTTATCAATACATTCTGGGTGATTCTGTCCTGTTTGTGCACATCTACTTATATGACATGGCTTTTATGTCTTAACAGCAAGACATGTTACAGCATTTATGGTGAAGCTTCTCCTTTTTCCACTTTTCAAACCACTTTTACCAGATTTCCTGTGGGAAATCAGAAGGGGAAGGTGCAGTTACACAGTCTTCAGCAGCAAGCACAACACCCTAGGACTGTTAACAGCCTAGGCACAGGCAAGTTGAGGACTAAGTGACACTCCCCCCCTCCCACCACTTCTTTAATATCTTCTCTCTCAAATTCTCCTGGTTCTGCCCTAATTTTTCTCCTCACACGGTCCAGTGAGGGGCTGTGCAAGATGCTTCCTTCACTCCCTGGAGTCTCAAGGCAGTCAGGAAGCTCCACGCTGACCTCCACCACCACAAAGCCCACTGTCCTCACACCCCAAGCTTTTTCCATTCCATGTGGCATTCCCCACCATGCACTGCCTATCTTTGTATGCATGACTGGAGTAACTGCTACTGTTCATGGTATTAAGACAAGTTTGCCATAAGACAGTCAGTTGCAAAGGTCAGATAAAAATCGTAACTACTATCTGTTTCATCAAGTAAGGCTCCTTGCTGCCTCCCAAGAGGCCACATAAAAGATAACCTGCATTTCAAATGTAAGAAAAAAACTTACACAAAGACCAGGGATGGCACAAGAAATGCAACTTTTCCTGAAGTTTTCTAAACATATTCTAGCATAGTCTAAGCCAAGCACCAGAATATGTGCTTCAGGTCCCATTGATCTGAAAGAGCCTTTAAGAAAAAGCAGTTAAGTGAATTGCTGAACTGGAGCCAAAATTTTAAAAACATTTGTCTTATCACTTTGTATAAAAAATTACAGTGCAAGAACACATAAGCAATGATTAATTATATTATGACTTACAGACAGGAAAAATGCAGACATATATCTTGCTTGGATTTTCAGGTCCAGATAGACAGCACAGAAAACAGGCTATTTATTTTGACCAAAGGATTCACATGAACTAGATATATACAAGACTCAAAATGGTTATCTTTTTTTTGCTACAAAGTAGGATGCAATTCCCTGATGTCTGGCAAAAGACATGGCTACTCTGCTATTTCCAGCTGCAAGGCTTTGGACAAACTGTGCTGTTTCCAGTCAATGCAGATACACTGCTATGTTGTACTCCTGTAATTTACACTACTCCTTTTTATCTGGGTGGCTAAACACGAACATTTAGTAAGCCTCCATGGAACTATTATGGTCAGCAAAAATCTCTTGCATTACTTTATTTGTGAAAAATCAGAGCAACAAGTAGGTTGTTTAATCAACTGCTTTCTACTAAGTGCTTTGCATGTTGGCACTAAGTTTATTCACCTACTAATCTTATCAAAGCACAATGTGAAGAGAAAAATTACTGTAGGGGAAAAAGCTCCTTTCTGACACTGAGAGATAGTAGATGCATATGTGTGAGTGATGGAAGGGAAACAGAGCTTACAGCTCATTCCAAATCATTCACAGGAATGATCACGAGTGGTGTGCTGACGGGATGACGTGCCTGTGAATAGTTTAAACAGTCAGAGATAGATGATTTACTTGGCATGAGCCTCCTTCATGATCTTACTTCATCTCACTGACTGAACAGAGAGACCTTCTTGCTTTTCTGACCAACTCTGTCATCTCTTTTCAAAGCAATAAAAGGTCTAAACCAAATTGTTATGTAGTGTTACACATCAGCCAAAATCTTCTGTCAAGCCCCACCAAGTTCTGTACCACTGCATCAGTTATTTCCCCTGGAGCTCACCACAGCAGCCATCAGCCCTAGAGACAGGTACCAGAAGCAGTTTCCAAAACACCTCTTCCCAACAGCTCCTCTACTAATAAACCTTTACTAATAAAGTCTTTTCAAAGAACCTTAGGGAGACATGTTGCTGGCAGCTTTCTAACTTTGCTGTTTCAGTCTTCAGCTTTGTGACAGAAGGATTACAGTCATGACAAATCAGGGCTTTAAATTCCCTCAAGCTGGTATGCACACATCCTCCTTCTCCATACATCTAAAACCAGTAACACTAGGCTTCCCTTCCTAACCTCCTCATTCTCTCAAGCTATGCACTGCAAGTGCTGTGGGGCCTGCTCGTGCCAAGGCACCACTTGCCCCTGGCCTGTTACACAATGGGAAAAGTCAATCCAATTGCAAGAGGAACAGGAAAACACGAATACCTCAAAGAAACAAAAAAGAAGAAAGTACCTTGTCTTAGTAAGAATCATCTTGAAACATTTGATAAATGTATTGATCTCTTTCAAATGTATCAAGTTTGTTCAGCAACATCAAAAATTCGTCTAATTAAAAATGCATTCATGCTTGGATCATCATGGCCTTATCTTCTCCCTCTTTCATGCCTTCCACACACATATGGGAAGGACTTACAGTACTGTTGAACACCATCACCACCTCAGGAAAAAAAAACCAAAAAACAAAAAACCTGTGCAATATAGCAGAGGATAAAGAAGATACTTCCATGTAATAAATCAAGCAAATTTATCAGGAAGCAACATGCAGGGTAAGTCTGTATTGCATTGAGCCACCATCCACATAAAATTGGAAGTCAAAGAAAGAAGAGTTTACTGCGAAATCAAAGACACTAGGATTAACACAGCTGGAATCTTTAATGCAAGGAAACATGCCACTTTTATTGTGTACTTCCTGCACTGCATCAGTGTTATGAGAACCAATGTCCATTTTAACATATACTGCTATTAGCAAAGAACTGTATGTAATGGACTGAATTATTCATTAACAATTACCTTGGGAAAAGGCATACAAATATTAATAGCAAGGATCATTTGGAAGAAATTATTCACAGAAAGGGTGATTAGATATTGGAATGGGCTGCCCAGGGAGATGGTGGAGTCACTGTCCCTGGCGGTGACTTGATGTGACTTAGTGCTATGGTCTAGTTGACATGGTGGTGTTTGGTCATAGCGTGCACTCAATGATCTCAGAGGTCTTTTCCAACCTAATTGATTCTGTGATTCCGTGGCCAGCTCTCCTCCCTCCCAAAATGCACAATCATCAGGATAGGGCACTGAACTCTGAATCTTGTAATTTCCCCAATGGTTTTCTCAAGGATACTGCGCCTTACAATGTAGCACACACACCCATGAGTCCAAAGGACAAACACTCCCCATACACAGAGGCTTTAATGCCACCTGTATGACAGTTACACTGACATTCAGTGAGCAATGAGTCTTCATATAAAAGGAAATTGAGAGGCACATACTAATTTAGGGCTTGCAAGATATTGGCCAGCACACTAGTAAGGCAACCTCTGCAATTCCCTAGCATTATGAGATTATATGGTACCAGAAAGAACTGGTACCAGAAAGAACTGGTACCAGAAAGAACTGGTACCAGAGCTGGCATGGCAATGAAGAAGTTAATGACAATGAAGAAAATGCATGACCAATATAGAAGAGATAGTGGAAAACTTCACTGCTTTGCCACCTTTGTGTAACACCAGAGTCTAGCAAGACTCACAAAGAACTGCTGGACTGCAAAACTACAGACAACAAAAAAAAATTATCCTGATGCCACAAGCACATGCACAAGCTCAAGATGAATAGACCATTCATATCTTTACATCGCCTGAGAGGACTGACATTTCCCTTCACTTCCAGGATTAACCACATTCTGCCTTTCTCTGGGACTATGGCTGCAAAGCACATGGACAGGCTCCTGGCACAGTGTGATAAAGGTCACTGGGTGGATACAGGCTTCTCTGGCAAGAGCAGTAACAAGGATCAAGAGAATCACCTGGTTGCCAAAGGCTCTGGTGTAACACACACAGAGGGCAGCACGTTTTTGCCACTGCCTACCATGAAAGAAGTTTGCCAGTGCACTACAGTCAGGTTTTTAAGAGTTATGATATATAACAGGTACTGAATTCAAGCTGCTTGCAGCTTCAACACCTGAGTACTAACTCAAACACCATTCCCTAGAGGCTTCCCATGCTTCTGAACCCACTTACAGATATGTGCATCACTGTCTGTAAAATATTGATCCATTTCTCCAATAGCCTGTCCCTGCTGAAAGAAGAATTAATCTGAAAGATTCTCCAAGTGCCTCTTTCAGAGAAGTAGTTCTTTTGAAAGTTTCAAAAGTCATTGAGAATATTTTGATGAAGAACAAAAACAAGTGTTAATATGCCCAAGTTTATACTCATCTGATTGTCAAGTAAAAATTATACATTCCTGTGTATAATTAACCAGGCTAACTAATCTTCCTTGACAAACACAGATATAAACATCAGCTTTGACACAGAGCCAAAGCAACCACACTAGGATCTGTGCCAATGCTGAATTCTTCAGTCTCGTATCATAAAACGACTTGTCTGTTGTATTTACAGTTCCAGTGGCTCTGGACTCTGCCGGCAGCTGGCCAGAAGAACAGATTTGAACTTACACATTATGCCAGAAAACGTGTATTTGATTAGAAGAAAGAAATTATGCATATTTCTTCTGGATGGTGGTATTCATCAGACCTCCCACTGCAAACTAATTGCAAGGCATGTTGCTATGCAAGTATCAAAAAGACTTTGTAACCTACAATAAACCAGTATATCTCAAGAGGCAGTACTGCTCTTCAACCTATCATAGCTATACCTTTCTGTTATCCCATTCTTCAAATCTGTACCTAAAGTCAGAAAATTCAGCATCTCACTGTGTTTTAATTTCAAAGGATAGAATTTGAATGTTACAGAATAGCACTTTTCTTTCTTCATATATAAATGCAAAAATACCTTACCTCATTATCTGAGTTATGAGGGACTTTGTAAAACTACTCCTGTGACATCTCATCCATTTCTTCAATCCTCAGGAACAGAAATCTTGGTAACAACCTGCTGGGCAGACCATGTTTCAAAACCTACCTAGGAACACCCCATCATGTGATAGGCAGAAGAACTCACTCTGGTTTCCAGCAAACACTCACTAGCTATGAAATGTCACCATAAAAGACCTACTTCTTTTGTGACCATCAGAGAGGGTCCACTAGGGTGGGATGAGCAGGGTGATGTTATGGCAACAAGCAGAGGAAGCAAGTTTTTGAGAAGGCTCACATCCCACAGTGACTTCTAAATTAACTAATCTCATATTGAAAATACTTTTTCTTAAACATCAGGCCATACACTTGACACTGAATGTGAGCAGTTCTGTTCTGAGCTGAAAACATCGGTCATGGGCTCCCTTCAACACAGAGCAGCTCTTAAGATGATGAATTCTTGCTTTATTTTCTAACCAGCAGGACTCACTGGTGTCCAGCAGGTGCAAAATGGGCTCGAGGTATCCAGTGGCAGCCCTGACATGGATTTCAGCCCTTGGTGGTACCCAAGAGGGTATCTGTGACTCAGAGCAGGATGTGCTGCTCTCACGACAAGGTGCAGAGTCCACCAGAGTGCAGCCACACCAGTTCAAAGTACCTTCCACCCCTGGCCGTGGGGACCAACGCAGGCGCTGGCAGCACGACAAGCGCTGACTCAGCTGAGGTAGCACAGGGCAGCAGGCACTGACGGCATTGCTCTGGAACCCTGACCAGCCACACGGAGAGCTGCCCTTCTCCAGCACAGGCAACACGAGCAAACAGCAATACCACAGCCTCTAAGCAGCAGGTGAGTTACCCAGACATCCCACTGCAAACACAACTTTTACATTTCCGCACACCAGCCAGTCAACCTGGTTCCTGCCATACTCTGTCCCCTGCCTCCTCACACCAGAGACTTCCAAGATCCCCCAGCCTTTTTTTTTTTTTTTTAAAAAAGACACTCCAAAGACACTCCACCCACAAGTAAAACATTTCTCAAGTCTTGAAGGGGAAATTTCTGAAATGGTTTCTCCTCTACAATATTTTCCTGCCTTAAAAAATAAAAAGTTACTGCTTTTACTTATTTTATAGCACAGTGTTTTTCCACAGGGCACCCCCTCGAGCCCTTGCAAATGCCTGTTAACCCCAAGAAGGAACTTTGGGACCTGGGGAGTCAGAAGCTGCAGCACATCACCCTTCCACCTGCAGTCCCTGGAGCATCACCTGATCCAGAGGGCACTCTGGGTGGCTGGCCTCACAGACCAAGCAGCAGCTTTGCTTCTGACCCCAAACACCCACTAACTTTTCTCCACCAAGTAAAGCTCCAGTAGAGTAGAGACAGGTCCTCAAAACCAGAGTGACTTCTGTCCTCAGGCCAGACCATCCCTCTGCACAGGGACATCAATCTTCTCACTCTGAGGAGACAGCTGAACTTGGGTCAGTTATGCCTCAGTGATGTCCTTAGCCATTTACCTACTAGGAAAGGGGAACCATTGCATTATCTTACTAGAAAATGAAGACTAGTTGATGAGAATGCAAAAGCCAACAAGCAGTGCATTGGATTCTTCCATCATTTAACCAGCTAGTATTTTAAAATATAACTTACACCAAAGATAGATTTCTATCACTGGTCTGCAAAGATGAAAGGTTACATTTCATGATCAGCCCTCAAATGTCAACCAGCGGCTCCTATGAATATCCTGTACCCTTGAAAATTTTATTTCTGTTCATTCTCTATGATGCAATCTTAACTTTCTTGAAATGCTCTTGAAATTAATTTGGAAACAGCACAATCCTAACTGACTTGTTTCTCTCATTTAGCTACATGGAAAATTTCCTTTATTGAACAGAAGTTGCTCATATCTTCTTATATTTGTGTAGCTACAAAAATATTAAGCACTTCACACTAAACTGACATAATCTGACATAAGTTTGTTTACTAAGCAAATATCTCCCCCTCTTCCAACACTTATGCTGAAGAATAAAGTCATACTACTTATTTAAAAGTATAAACCTTTAAATAATGACAGATTGATATGACATAAGTACATTTTCATGACAAATTGAATTACGATGTATACCTAAAGGCTTACATTGTAAACAAATCACTCTGAACTCTTAGTTCCAACTAATATCTACATCCCAAAACAAACTACAACAGCACACGTCCCACAAAGAAGTTCTGGTCCAGTTGCCCATGGACACCCCACATCCCTACAAATGTTAAGCTGTGAAACTTTTGTGGGCATTCATTTACATGTATAATCCATCAGTTAAAATAAAAATACGCTGACTTTAAATTTGGGATTTGCGTGTATGCATTCATAAGACTTCAGACGATAAGCAGAATGGGAAGGTTTAATAGTGAAAAGGACATGTCTTAAACTGACGGGGGAACCTGCATGTACTGTAGTAGTCAGTTGTTAGTCACAGGAATAATCTTCCTGCTGAAGGCGTCCCACATCTCAGTTACAGACAGCAGCTGCTATTCCAGGGCCTCACATATCCATGATACTTATAACAAGGGGGTTGGTTACTATCAACTTCTAATGAAAATTTCTCTGCATTTAGTTTTACAGACAATATTGAGATATTGAGTCCCTTTCAGTCCTGGACTGTTGTGTAGCACTTCCATTCACTGTTCGGAGTCTGACAACTTCCACATTAAAGCACAAGAGCCAGAAGTTTCTCTTTATAGCAAGTAGCTTGGTGTCTGTTTAGAAAACAAGTTCTGTCCTGTTTGTTATTACCGTTTGTACAACAACGACTTCAAAAACACCACAACTCTGTTTTAAAATCATCTCTACAACCCAAAGTCACTGCCCAAATGACCCTTCTTCCCATCAAGTGCCAAGAGCGTTCATTTATCCAGCTGATTTGTTTTCCAAATACCTTGTCAAAAGGCTGGACAGCCTCCTTTCACGCCAATCCAACTTTTAAGCAATCCCCCCTTAATATCCACCCCTACACACACCCCCTCACTCCCCACACACTCTTAGCCAGAAATGCACTTTCAGTAGTAAACAGGTAAACAGAAGTCACCCAGAGAAAGGATGAGGATGACCTTAAAGGTGTGCCAAGGCAGAATGGTTATTTATACCTCCTAATACCAGGCTCTCAACAGGAATAAGTGAAACCCAATCTACCCACATTTTAAAACATATCTACCCAAGCTTTAACAGAATTTAACAGAATTGATGATCAGTAATTCAGTGGAGCTAAGCATAAGGAACAATGTTTCAACCTTGTATTATTCCCACTGTGGTGTGGAAATGTGCGGGGGTGCATGCACAGGTTCCAGTGTGTTCCCAAGCAACTGGTAAACATCACTGTACGTTTTTCTTCATTTTTCAGGGGGGAATCTCAGTACCACTCACACATGCCCTTAGTCCAGTGAAAGTTAGGGTCAAGAGAAATGCCTAACTTCTCCCTATTGTCATTTCTAAAAGTTTCATTGTTTTTGTTTCTCGCATATCTCTAAAAGCAGTGGACCTTTTGAAAATGTACTATGTCAAGTCAGACATAAAGAAATAAGGATGTTTTCAGCATTCAGGACAACAAAGTAAACTTAGTTCCAAGCTAGTTCGCTTTGCCATAGCAAAACAGACAAGGAAGGAGAAGACAAGTTATCCCCAAACTAATGGCATTGCAAGTGTAAATAAATTTCATTGGGAAAGAAACCAATAATACAAGTGTCCTCTCAATTTCTGAGGAAAGCCTAGAAAAAAATCAACTTTTCTCTTTAAAACAAAAGTTTGCTGTGCTCAAACTAAACATCCCGTATTCTGTGCATACTAAATGCAGTAATGATAACCTCTTCAGTTGTAGAACGGCAACAAGAGTTGAAACTCGAAACTATTTAGGACAATACATGGGCGAAAACATCCAAATAATGGGATCAGAGCCGGGCACGTTCGCAGGGAGGGGATGGAGAGCTTGCTCCCCTCGAAACGCAGTCAAGGTTAGACTTTTCTGGTGGGGTACGCCCTGCACTGGTCCCCCCAGACCGCACCTGGCGTGAGCACAAGCAGCAGCGGCTGCAGCCGGCTCCAGCTCCACCGTGAGAAGCGGGGAGCCGCCTGCAGCCCCCGGGACGGCTGCGAGGTGATGGCCGGTGTCACATAGGGGAAAAGGGACTGGCCGGGGTCCGGCAGCCGAAGAGTCCGGCGCAAACCCAGCAAGGGGAGCCGCGAGGAGCCTCCTCGGAGCGCTGCTGGCACCGGCGGGGCGAGGGACCCGCAGTGGGCAGCCCCGCTTTCAGTGGGACCCCCGCACCCGGCCGCCGGCGGCAAGGGCTGGAGAGCGGCTGCCGCCTCGGGAGTCCCTCGGGCAGCGCACGGCGCCTCCGCCACCCGGGGCGGTGCTGCGGGACAGCGAGTGCCCGTGGAAAGTTTGCGGCAGGTGCCGCGAGGCGGGCCGGGCCGGCCGGGAGCCGGTGCCGGCGGGCGGACAGGAGGTCGGGGCCCCGCGGACCCTTACCTTGGACCGCTCTTTCACGTAGTACTTGCCGAGGCGGCTGCCGCAGTACATCACCAGCCGGTCTATCAGCGTGAGGAGAAAGTTGATGGCCTCGCAGCCCTCCTCCGTGCCTCCGATCCACTTGATCTGGTCGCCGCGAAGGTGCCGCTTGGCGACACCGCGGCTGGGGCCGGCCAGCTGCCCGTCGGCCAGTTCCCCGTCGCGGTGCATCCGCTTCACCCGCTCCAACACGCAATCCCCCACCACCTCCCCCAAGAAGTTGTCCAGGTAGCAGAAGCCGATGTCGTGCAAGCAGGGCACGACATACTCCAGGGCGATTCTCTCCAGGTCCAGCCTCATGATGTGCCCCAGCGGCATGGCGCGGCGGGGACGGGCGCGCCGCTGCTCTGCCGGCGCCCGCGCTGGGAGGCGATGCCCGTCGGGCCGCCGTCCGCTCCAGGCCGAGCCGGGCAGGGGCTCCGCCGCGGCGCGGGGCCAGGCGAGGCGAGCTGAAACTTTCGCCGCGGCGGGCTCGGCAACGCACCGCGGCCCGGCGCTGCGGGAGCGGCGGTGCTGCCGAAGCCCGGCGCTGCTGCTACTGCAGCCGGCGCCCCAGCAGTGCGCGGGACCGCCCCGGGGCGTGCGGGAAGGGCGCGGGCACCCCCGCCCGGGCGCGGAGGGCGGCAGATGGCCCCGCGCTGATTAATACGCCGGCTACGTGCGGGATGTGTGCTCGCGCCGCCGCACGTGGGAGGAGCCGCCCGGCGCGCCGCGATCGCCCCGCCCCCTCCCCGCCCGCGGCGGCCCGGACAGCCAATGGCGTGCGGGGGGGCGGGGCCGGCCCGCGGGGAACGCGCGGCCAGGGCTCCCACACGTGCGCGGGGGCGGGGCCCGCGGTCCCGCGCGCCCCCGGAGCGGGCGTGGGCAGCGCCATTGAGGAATTGTCCCCCGGCATGTCGGCTGCGACCCCCGCCAGCCCCGCCGCGCCGGCCCGCACCTCGCCTCGCCCTGCCCCGCCGCTCCGCAGCTCTTGGACTGGTCCCAGTGAACTTTGCCAGTGCCCCGCCGGGGCTCTCCGGCCGCCTCTTACCTCCGCCTACAGCAGCGGCAGTTTCAGCACCTGACGGAACTGTTGCATTAGGCAGATAGAGCTTTTCTGGGCAAGAAGTAAACTGTTTTATAAAAGGTCTATATAGCAAAATAGCAATTCCCTGAATTATTTATCCCAAAGATCTCGCCAGGTTGCTTGGCTCTGGAAACACCTCCCGGGCCGTCGGCGGCTTCGTGCCGCGCCGGGACAGCTGCGGTCACACCGTGACACACTTCGTTCCAAACCAAAACTCGCCTTTCCCCCGCATGACCCCGTGCCGGGAACACTGTCCCTGCACTGGCCGGCACGAAGTACGGTCCCGCGGTCGCTGCCGGGTCTGTTCCCACCGAGCAGCATGCGTTCACGTAAAATGCTTCCTGAGAAGCGAACTGCACACAGCGCTCAGCTCCGCTCACACACGCAACATGCCCGGGATTTGCTAAACAAACGAGAAGCCTCCACAGAAACCAAAACCAAAGCAAAGTCACGTTGCGGAGAGGTGCTGCCGGCGGCCAAGCGGGCGGGACAGGGCGGCCGTGCCTAAGTCGCTGTCTCTGAAGTCACCGATATGTCAAGGCACACAGTCCCGCAGCCGTCCGTGTGCCGAGGGCATCCATCCTGCTCGGCGGCCACCTGTGCTGTCCCCCGCGGAGCCCGCACATACACACCCCCTCCGGACCCGCTCCGATGGCAGCGCGGGCTGAACTGCCGCCGGGAGCCCGCAGGACCTGTGTGCCCTGCCCGTGTGCCCGCAGGACCGTGTGTGCCTGCCCCTGTGCCCGCAGGATCGTGTGTGCCCTGCCCGTGTGCCCGCAGGACCGTGTGTGCCTGCCCCGTGCCCGCAGGACCGTGTGTGCCTGTCCGTGTGCCCGCAGGATCGTGTGTGCCTGCCCGTGTGCCCGCAGGACCGTGTGTGCCTGCCCGTGTGCCCGCTCAGCGCCCGGCACAGCGGCGGGACACGGCGCGGGACTGACGCGGCCCCGACTGGAACCCGGCACATTTCACCCCCAAAAAAGGCAAAATGTCTGCTGGTTCTTTTCTTCCCCTTCACGTCCCGAATCCTGACGGGATTAAAGCAGTCCGTGCTGCTGATGCTGCTCGAGCTGCAAACTCCAGGCCCCGGCATATGCAGGAGCGGGTCACGTATTCCACGTTTGTTCTCCTTGAATCCGGTAGTATCTACCCCTCAGTGCATAGCACTAAGCACAGGTCTAATCCTCTAAAGTTATTCCCTGACAGCTCTGTCGAGTGCCAAGCAATATCACATCAGATAAATTCATATGTGGTGAGATAGGGATTGTCAAAGGACGTTATTTGATTTAGGTACATACTTCACATTAAAGTGGGGTTATAATTAATATGATACAATTCTGAATCTTATTAATCCCTTAATGCTTATCTGAAAAATCAGTTATGTATGGTAGATGAAGAGCAGTTGTCATAATCAGCAAGGGATGCAAGATTAGTTCAACTACAAAATCTCAACGTTTTGAAATTTGGATACATTAGGAAATATTATGGATGCATTATTGTACTGTTCATACATTATTATGTAAAAGCCATTATGTGCCAAAACCCTTTGATTTTTCCCTTTTTCTTGTTTACATACACATGCAAGCATACAGTCCTGTACCAGAATCAAGCATTTGTAAACCCTGGACTTTTAGCCTTTCTATCAAGTGTAATGATGCCACTTTGACTAGTCAAGGACTAAGAGCAGTAGCTGAAGCTGGTCATTACAGCTTTATTTCTCCTTTTGAAAGTTTGAAATTATGAGCTAGACAGATCTGCATCAGAAAAAGACACCTTAGAGAGTTAGAGCTTTGTCTTAGAAAACTGAGTCCACAACCCCACTTGCAGAGTGATATTCAGAGTTGTAAATACTTTTATTCCTCAAGCATTGATGTCATGTCTTCCTCAGGAGGGCATTGGCTGCCCTTTGTTGGCAAATCAAGTTTTCTGATGAACAATGTGCTTTGCCCCTTGAAGCATGATGTGCTTTTCATACTAGCATTTGCAGGAGCAATCAGATGCATTACTGTTCCATGTGAAGATAAAACATCAGGAGAAACAAACCCCGAGAGTAGTGATTTTATTTATTTTTATTTACCTGTGCTATTTTACTTCATCTCTTTGCCCCTTGATTATGATAATGCCTTGCATGATGATAATGAAGGTGTGTGCTGGAGCTTGTGATTGCTTAGGTTAGAAACTCTCTATGCATACAGACTGCACCCAGAAACAGTTTTCATTCCATCATCCATACTGGAACGAGTTTGTAACCTGAGCAATCACAGCCTCCATCATCACTGAGAAAGGACAAGTTCCTGCCTAGTCCACAGACACTGTGCAGGAGTTCTCTCATTCCCCTTAGAGGTACCAAAGCTGAGTTGAGAGATACTGGGCTGCAATTGTAGTAATTCCCAAGCTAAGCCATGAACTTGCCAAAAAAAGGCAAAGCAGTCCTTGGTGTATACTATAGTGTATGAGAACCATCCAGAGGGATAAAAGCACTGGAACAGGACCAAACACTGAACCTCCAGTAGCACTTCTTGTGACCATTCCACTGCTCCCCAAAGCTATCCCACAGTATGTACAAAGTGTTGCACAGGGCACAAACAAAGGCATGAAGGTGTGAAATTGGGCAATTCACAATGTCACCTGCACTTTTGGACATGCATAAAGTTTGTTTACAGTGCTGTGTATCACAGGCATGAAAGGTGTGACCACATTTTAATTAAAAATCCTACATCATTCAATTATATATGAGCCATCCCTCTGCCATGTAAAGCTCTGCTTATCCTTACAATGTAGAAAATTTTATTTTCACTTCTAAAATTAATTCTGTGTTTTCTTATTTTCCCTTTCATCTAATTTTCAAAACTTCTGAGTCCTGTGTATCTGTTGGTTTTGCTGCCAGTGTGGCACACATTAGAGTTCAGTGGACTAAAACAGGACATTAGCATGCTGGCAGAATGATTTTAAGGAGATTTGTTTTAGAGGATTAGAATAATTGGTGCCAGTCAAGCCTGGATATTTGTTACACACTAATGCTCTTTTTTTTTGACAACAGAATTTACAGATGAATTGCTTCACACTTTTTTAGAGCGGAGAGTTTTAAACATTTTGAGTCTTATTTTCAGATTTTTCCTGCTGGAAAGCCAGACTACTTCAGTGCCAAGAGCTGAACTGCAAAGGCCCTAGCAAGACAAAGGGAAGAAGGGAAGAATATTATTTATATCAGTGAGAAACTGTAAAATAGTATTTTAATACCTCACAATGTGATTTGTAGAGCTGATGTGTCATGATCTAGTGAGACAATAATTGAATTCTGCCCACAGAAGCTACATTTCTGACAATGTTGGTATGGTTATACAACCCTTGTGGCCAAGGGGCAGGTAGTGTTTGTACAGGGATGACACACCAGTGCTAGCACACCTTGCCATGACTTCTTAAGAGGTCACTAACCCCACCTGCCCTTCCCATCCCTGTGCTGCAGGTTTCAACCCCTCCTCTGCAGTGCTGGCAGAAGAGAATGTGAGTTTCTGCCTCAGCCCCTTCAAAAGTGCAAAGTCCACAGCCTTACATCCACCTTCACTGGGGGCTTAGTTTATAGAGAAAGAGCTGAGGCATCAGCAGCTGTACCATTCCTTTGCCTGCTGTGCAGGTGTCAACTCCTGGCAGAGCAGTCATGTTTTGGTGTGATGTCTCCTCTGACTGCAGCCACAAGACTTGACAGAGTTCCTTTGTCAGCACCCTTAATATTATGTCATACTGAAATCAGGCATGACAGCAAAGGTACATGTCATGGCTTGAGCTGGTCCAGCAACTCATTCAGTGCTTTTTCCCCCCACACCTCTCTTTGCACTTGTTTTGGCACACTTTGGACGCCGTGATGGCTGAACTCCTTTGCTAAGGTGGCAGAGAAGCAATCCTGAGCAAAAAAAAATAGTCATTTAGGAAGTTAAATTATCTTGGGTCCAGTGAGATGTGCTGGAAGGATGGGAACCACTGGGACTGACCCCTATGGGCAGGAGTGAACAATCTGATAGAGAAGAAGGAACATCAGCTATCTGGCTGAGATGGTGACTCTGCCCCTCAGCTCTGCCCTTGAGAGACCCCACAAGGAGTGCTGAGTCCAGATCTGCAGTCTTCAGCACAAGAGGCACATGGACCTCTTGGAGCAGGCCCAGAGGAGGGGCACGAAGATGTCAGGGGGCTGAGCACCTCTTATATGAAGACAGGCTGAGAGAGCTGGGAGAAGAGAAGGCTCTGGGGAGACCTCATTGTGGCTTTTCAGTACTTAACGAGAGCTTTTAAAAGAGAAGGAGAGGAACATTTTATATGAGGAGATAGTGATAGAACAAGGGTGAATGACTTAAACTAAAAGAAAAGTGATTTAGATTGGATGTAAGGAGGAAATCCTTTACTGAGGGGGTGCTGAGTCACTGGAACAGGTTGCTCAGGGAAGCTGTGGACACCCCATCCCTGGAAGTGTTCAAGCCTAGATTGGGTGGGGCTCTAAGCAATCTGCTCTAGTGGGTGACATCCCTGCCCAGGACACGGTGTTTGGAGGTAGATGATATTTAAGGTCCCTTCCAACCCATGGCATTCTATGATAGCTCAGCCATCATTGGTATCTTCCCTTCCTTTCCAGCCATCCAGTCTGAACAAGGTTTCAGAGTTAGTTAATGTGTGATAAAACTTCCAGGTAGGCTTTGACTAGTCTAAACATCTGCTGAAGATTGCCTTGTTTGTAGTGGGCTGAGTATCTGATGCACCAGTATCTTCCAAGTCCTCATCTTGGGAAAAAACAACACCATAAATGTTGTTATGGCAAAGGGAGCTCAGATAGCTGTCAGCCACAATCAAGTGTTTTATCAAAGTTTTCCTAAAGCAGTCTAGGTGTAAAAATGGCTGTTTGGGAAGTGAGATTTCCTGGTAGGATTAAGTTCTCCTATCCTGTTCCAGCAGCTCCTGAGGAATGCCAAGCCTTAAACTTGCAGCTTTTTTATTGGCTTGTGGTGCATCTCTTGTAGAGCAGTGGATGTTTGTGGCATGTTGTCAGCTGCTTGAGGAGTTGTAGGGTCCTGCAGGGAGTTAGCAAGTGAGCAGAATGCAGGGAGAGCAAAGTTGTTTAGTAAATGCACTTCATGCACAGTCTGACAATATTGCACTAGGCAGTTAATTTTATGGCTATCAAGTATCATACTATCAAGAACGTGGAATTAAGGATGGCTATGAAGGAGAAAAAGGCAACTATTGAGAGTTTCATTATGTACACTGAGAAGTTCAGTGTGGTAAATAAATAGCACAAAGAGGGGAAAACAATAAATTTTGAGAGTATGATATTTTTGTAAAACGACGTTTCAATTAATTTTAAATTGTTAACATCTTTGTAGGAATCTGCGTGTGCAGATGTCCGTATGTATATTGCCATGTTTTAGAGAGGTTTGTCTTACCTTTTTGATTTGGATTGATCAGTTAAGAACTATCTCCAATGCAAGTACTTATGTTTGAAGTTAAATAGAAAATTACCATAGATAGCATTATGATTAATTTAAAAGTTACTTCCTTTTTTAGTAGATGCTCCTCCCCAGAAGCCATATCCCTTTCTCCCAAGTGTATCTCAGTGTTTCTGAAATTAAACAGTAAATCCTGATTTACTGAAATCAGAGAAATAAGTCTGCCCCAAATAGTGCATTGTAATAAAATAGAGAATCTGTCCAGGAAAACAATAATCCACGATCCTTTGATCAGAAGACTGGAGCCATAGATGTGTTAACTGCATTGCCAAGGATTTCAAGCCAGAGAAATATAACAGTCAGAAACATAAATTTTGACAGACCAGAAATCAAAGTTCTCAATATTAAAGAGATTTATACTGATAAAACCAGATCTCAAATCTTTTCTGTCTTTTCTTTCTCAAAACAGTAGCTGATCATTAATATAGATTAAGAAGAACACCAGAAATAAAGTGTTTAAAATATCTTCCTTGCTGGTCTACAGTTGTTGAGTCACATTTCTAGTTTTCCCATAGCTTCCAAGGAAAACAAGAAATAAGTATGTGATGCAAACAAAAGTCAAAACAAGAGGATATTTGAAGATGGACAATTTTAGGGATCCAACTTGACACTTTTCCCGTTCCATTACTAAATGAATGAGGAGTCATTTATTATCTGGGCTTTATAATTAAAGTCGACACTGTGCAATAGTCAGTACAGGCAAATTTAATTTCTGAGAAATCTCTAGCTGGCAAGAAAAATTACAGTTGACTTTCAGCAGTTACTGAAATGCCAGTAAGACAGTAGAGCTATCTGGGTTGGGCTGTTGTTGACTTTTCTCTTTGGATGTCTTCTGTGTGTGTGTCTGTGGTTTGGGGTTTTTAAAATTTTTTTAAGTTGCTGAATCAAAGACAACAAAAGACCTTCTAAGGGAAGAAAATCAGAGTTTTAGTTCTTCTTACCTGTTTCTGATCAATATGAATACAAAATTAGTCTTCAGCGTGGGGGAGTGTGATTTTGCTTTATCTTATTTCATCTTTTTGCCTTTGTATTTAGGAAGTCCTTACCTATGAGTGGAAAATTTTTAAGCAACTTAGTGAGCATATATTTTAAAACTCATGCCTTATCTCTCAAGAGTTATGGTCCTCCATTTTGTCTTTAGATTAAGATATAAGTTAAACAAACAGAAACCAAGACTTTTTTTAAGTGCCTGAGTGAGAAGTTTCTAGACTAAAATATTTCTAGACTACTTAAGATAATTAAAGCAGTGTGTCTCTGCACTTTCATTCCTATCCTACAAGTATAGGTCCTTTATACTAAAACATAGACTTTTTTGCATCAGAAAGATAGTAAATCCCATAAAACACAAGGCATAATAATTTTATTAAAAATAGAATTAGCATTTTTACATAAAGATCACAATAAAATATTTTGGATTTGGGTTTCTGTCATACAAAATTAATACAAATGTAAGCTTTTTCTATATTGTAAGTTTGATGATTAGGAGCAGATGTTCAAGCACTTGGACATCTTACCCTATATATAATTCCTAGAGCTGTCCTCCTAATCATAGCATGCAAAATTGATCACTTACCATACCTAATTAAAGCAATTTTTCCTCCTAGTGCAAAGCCATGAAAATACTGTTCCCTAAATTCTCTTCTGAGTGGCTTGCTAATAAAACTTACACAAAAGATTTGTTTTCCTCTCTTAAATTAATTTTTCTAATAAAAGTCATCTATTTTGTAGGACATTTGCCAGATGTTACTCTGAGCAGCAGTGCCTTATTTTTAGTTTGGCTGCATAAAATATAAAATACACGTTCACGTAAAGTTATAAAACTGATAACTCATACATATAAATAGTTGTAGTGCCAACCTTGTAACAAAACTGCAGTTAGTTTGTCCTGTACACAGTTCTAAATGCTCTCATGGCAGGGCAGAGGGTTTGATCTATTTAAAATATTACTTTCTCTTTTTTGCAAAGAAAGTTGAATCAAAATCTTGACATTCATGCATTTCTGAGGATCTCGTGGGTGGCTACCACTTGAACATACATTTGATTTTCTGATAAGCAATTTTTTCTTATTGCAATTTTTTTCTGCCTCGAGCACTGATAGCAAGCTACCCAGCCACACAGTAGCAACAAAAATCAATGCTATTGGGTGATTTTCATAAGTTAAGAGTTAACAGCAGAAGTCACAGTAGTTATTGATCACACTTGCACAGCTTTCAGCTTATGTTAGCCAAATGCTGTGCTATTCTTCTTAAACCTGAAAGTCCTTGTCCTGTTGTTTAGAACAGTGTGGACCAGGCTTTTCCATCTCTGACATGGAGCTCCAACTGTCCGTGCTGGCCAAATGACATCACTTTTCACAAATCACTTTCAACTTGGCAAAAAAAACAATACGTGTAATTAAAACCTGCCTTTTCAAACATACTTTGCTGTTTCCAATAGCCAGTAGTATCTTTACCCAGCAAAACTTTCTAAAGCCAACACAGAAAATTTAAGCCTTCATGTAGTGCATAAAAAAAAAGAAGACTCTTAAAGAAATGATAAGTACTGTGGAAAAATACTGACCATATTTTTTTCATAAGAGTTGAAATTATTTTTGTGTCCTATGGGAAAACTTGAATGGAATTTATGTTACAGGCACAAGATAGTGACTGTAGTGATAGTTTGGGGGGTTTAATAGAGAAAGGCCTTGCATAATTACTCTTGCCTAATTAAAGCAAAAGGAGTGAAAAATATCGTAACCAAAAGAGTTGACCATTTATTTCATTCATATATATTTAAAGCATTGGTTTTTTGGACAAGCCAATGTTCCTACACAACTCAAAGCAAGGATCCAGTTACTCCTAATTTATTGTCAGAATGGATTAATTTACTTTAATTTATGCTTTTCATCATTCTTCCATAGAGGTTGATGTTAATATTTTTTTCACTGTCTGTTTGTCTATGAAATTTTAGCATGTCAGGATGCTAGTATGTTCAAATAGAACACTTGGATGTTGCCACCATAATCTTTCCTTTGAAGAGGGATATTTTTGCCACCAACATTTTTTTTCATGAGGGATCTTTTGAGCAGCCTTTCCTGAACAGACATTGTAGTAATTAAACTCAGTTCAAAATGTCATTCTTACTTAATAAACAGATCAATCTCACTTTGTAGTTCCTTCATTGCCTTTCTGGGGATTTCTAAGTCAGAGGGTAAATAGCTATTTACTGCCAAAAACCTAATGGAGGTTCAATAGCAACCTCAAGGAAGTCAAGCCTGGACATCACAGAGCAACAGCACCTTTGGGAATGTGGGTGCTCAAACCAGAGAGGAGCAGCTGGTATCTTCTGTGGAGATTTACCTAGGTTAAGATTATTTGAGCAGATACAGGTAGTTACCTTATCCAGAGACTGGAGCAGCCAGGCACATCTTCAAGGCTTTATGTCTATGGTAAAGGAGCCTCTTCATTCTTTAGCAATTTTCTGAGAAAAATATCTATTTTTTTTGGATTTATGAAAGAAATACAAACAGAGAATACCCATGACTAAACTTGTCTCCGGTTTGTGTGGTTGTGAATGGAAACTTCATCTGGGCTCTTATCTGCACTGTTGTGCTCTGAATGATCAGATAGCGTGGTCTGAAGAAAGAAATCCCATCTTTAAAATTGTTCCTTTTCTCCCTTCCCTAAGGAAGAAAGAGGTGTTTACGTTTTGCAAAGAAAGATTTTTGGCAAATGACTGCAGCCTTATTTAACTAGGAATTACTGATTATGCCATCTGGCTTGAGGAATCATATGAAGAGATCTGTGCCACATTGCAGGGTAATTTTAGAGGCTGATTACATTATTTGCTTAGGCTTGGTCTAGGCATGAGTCTATCCTGCGGTCCCAGGAGAGTATTCTTAAGGTCATGTTATATCCCAGGAGCTAATCTGCCTTTATAAATAAGAGCAAACTGCCTGACAAAAAGCCCACTGAAATCTTGCATGTGACCTCAGTCAAGTCTTGGGGAGGGGGGGGAGAGTGGTTTTTTTCTAGGAGATTTATTGCTTCTATAGAGGCCAGATTATCAATAGGTTATAACGTATTGATCCTAGAGTGCATTGATTCATGTTCATCTTTTTTCTTGACATTTTTGTTCTAAACTTCTGTCTTTTCCATGAAATACAGAAAAGATAAATCAACATTTTAAAGATAGTCTTTAAAGTAAGCTTCTGTTTCATCAACAAGCTGAGTGCATGTGTATTATTAAATATGTGACCAGGAGTAGATACAGCATCAATGATAAGGATGGGTTGATTTTATAGAGAAAACTGGATCATCCCGTTAATCTGTCTAGGACCACAACACACATTTTAGTGCAAATGAACTATGCACTAAGAAGCAGAGAACATAGATAAGACCTGGGTCTCTGTGTGCATGTATATTTAGGTGTATAATAGCTAGACTGTATACTATTTTATGCTCTGGGATCCACAGTGATTTTGAAAAGGCCTTAAAGGTCAGGGAAAATAAGTTTGCTTTGCAGGGCCATGGCTGAGAATGTGATGCAATCACAACAGAATTGTTCATCTGAGCACGGAAATTATGCCATGAGAATTTACTTTGCTCCAGTAGAAATGTGTGTGCATCCCACCCATATCTATCTGGCACTGACACATCCTGCTGACACTTTGGCACACTCTTTTCTAATAGTGCAAACCCCTCCCAGTGGGCTGCATCAGAGCAGTGGAAATGGTGACTTACACTGATAAAGCCATCTCAGGGCAGGTCACATCCCACAGTCACATGTCTGGTAAATGTTCTGAATGCTGCTATCCATAATTCAAAGACCAAGTGATATTAAAAGACTTTTTATATTATAATATGCTACATTCCCACTTCTGTTCCCTGTCAATGAACATGAACTACATGGTCAATAAGGTGCAGAGAGGAAGTCATGGATTGTCTTGGACAGAAAGGCAAAGTACAATAAATTGAAACCCAGCATTGGTCCATGTCCAACCCTAACACAGAGACGGAGCCCAGAATCTCACTCAGATGCCTGAACTTTTATTACTCCACAAGAAACAAACAGCTAAACATTTGGTACTCATGCTCTCTGTCAAAGTCCTGAAGAATAACCTTGAATTCAAAGTAATGTTTACTGCACTGAAATTTTGAGTAAGCATCTCTGCCCCCACCTTCCAGCTGATAAAAACATGTATGAGTGAAAATGTGGGAATCTTATCTTTCTTCCAGCTCATTCACATGCTTTCAAATTATCTTCCATTTCCTCTCTGGCAGGATTTTTTTTTTCTTCTGATTCTCCACTATCCAAAACAAACAAACAAACAACCTCCAAAACCCCGAAGATTTTCCTGAAAATAGATCATAAGTTTCCTCAAACTCACTAAAATCCTCTTTTATAACAGTTCAGTAATTCCCAACAAGTGGTCTCCTCGACCCTTGCATAACACCCAAAGGCAGCTAATTATTGCCAAAACTTGAATGCAAGAGCAAAAGGCAGTGCTTGGGGAGGCAGCATTTTCACCTCAGTGATAAAGTACACAATAATTCGTTGATTTTTTAAAGCATGTGATTCAATCCATTAATGAAAAATACTTAAATAATATGAAGTGTGTTATGTAGCATTTTTACAGCAAAACTAATTTTCTGTAATGCTATCATATAGAAAAGTAGAGGAATAAATTTTATGATAGATGCATGCAAACCACACTTTTTGATTATGTTACATGTAGTGTGAAATGCGATCACACACATAAGCAAATAAGGAAAAAGACATCTAAGGTCACTTACAGAAATTCAATTGCATTATTTCCCAGATAACATACGTGGGGTTTAATTAGAACAGGATTTTTTTGTCTGCTACAAACTCAGTCACAGGTAAGTAAACTTGTCTTGTGTGTGCGTCAGAAATCCCCCTTTTTTGTTCAGATGCAGACTTGAGTAGTGGATTGCGCCATGCATGTTTCAGGTCATGCTCCATCTCTCTTAACACATGATAGAAGTACTGCAAAGGCAATATTTATTCCGGGCATTGGAAGTAGTGGCATCATCTGCAGGATAATGTTACAGTGTTCTAAGGAGCCTCTCAGCCACTGGGGGTCTGCTCTGATCCCCCAGTGCAGGGGCACGGTGATGAACCATTAGTGGAGAGGGAGAGGGGAGGGAGCTACAGAAGCCTCTTGGCAGAAGCCTCTAACAGCTCAGTCCTGTAGTTTATAGCTGTGGAAACCTATTAGCACTCATGTATTTAAAGGCAGTATTTCACAAGATGCTTAACATTTTGCCAGCACTTCACACAGGAGGAAACTGAATGTGGCAAGAAAGGAAAACGTTCCTCATATTATTCTACCAAGTCTTCTCAGAAGGCTGTAAAATATATTGGTTTAATATTTTCCCAGCTTGTGTCTTGCCACTTAGGGATTTCTCTTGAAAGATGCTCCCTCAAGGATTGTCTCGAATAGTTTAACATCCTCCACTAACTACTTCTTCTGCTTACCCTTCTCTGTCCCTTTAGATCTGTATTCCCAGGAGTTTTACAATATGCTGATCTTGCACAGTAAAGAAAAAAATACTCAACACCCAAGACCTTAAAAGGAGTGTTTGCTTCAAGGCCCTAATAAAGGTTTAAATATATGTTTTTAAGTGGTGAAATAAAACAACTAGGAACAATTATATGTTCTTTGTTTTTTCAGTTCATCCATGACTTCAAGAAGCAAATTTCTGCGATCTCTTACTACCTCTCTGAAAAAATTCTGGTCAAGGTTGGAACCATGAGAGAGAGGGGGAAAAAAAGAGTGGTGAGCATATCTTTTGTAATCTTATGTCCAGAGGCCAATAAAACACCAACAGAAGTGGTAAATCCTATAGTATCTAGTGCTTCACAAGGAGTAACTGGGTTTCTTCTCCAATCTAGTATGGCCATTCAGCTGGAATGGCAAAAAAATACTGAAAGACATGTAGCTGGATGCAATCTGGACAAGGAAATACAAGACAGAACTACTGTAAATTGCAATAAGGAATATGCTGGCAATGGCAGGAAATATAAGCCCAGACCTGTAAGAGCCAAATCATTGCCACCAGCAAATGCATACACTACACTCTATTAAGTCACCTCCTCCTTCTTGTCTGGAACTCTCAATTGACTTCATCATCTTACAACAATGCCTTGTTAATAAAGCTCAAGTATTTTCTAAATCAATGCCCTTTTATTGTAAGCAATAACCATAACAATAGATAGGAGATGAACTATACAGAGAGTAGAGATAAGCACCAGGGTGCAGCCTTAAAATCACTTTTATATCATGATCACCTACTCTCAAATTAGTGCTGCATTCCCATCACCACCCAAAATGGCAGTACACCTACATGCCAAAAGTGAAGTTCATAAATTTTATGTACCAAAAACTAAACAGGGGGAGTAGTCTTGTGTATATTCCTTGTTGTACTTAAGCCATATTATAAGCCATATCCACTTGCCTATTGACTTCTTGCAGAACAGCTCCACACCCTCTGTGATCACCTGCCACTTGTCTTCCTTAGCAGGAAGAGAGCAGTGCATTACATCAGACTGGAAAAGAAGAGAGACAAGCAGGGACAGTTTTTATCTTGATTAGTATCATGAATATCAACTAGGTCATTGGGGAAGGGAAAAGTCCTTACTAATAGCTTTGCCAAATGCTTCCTGAGTTGCCTAATGCTCTTCTCCACCCCAGGCTGATGGTACTGAGGCATTCCCAGTAACCTGCTAACATGGGAGTTACTAACTCCCAGTTATCTCCCTGGCAGGTGGGTGAGGATGTCTAAAAATAGCAGCCACAATCAATTAGGACCTTGGAATGAGTGCTTGTGGGAACTCTAGTCCCCCTGTACATTTTCTTGCTGAAAATCCACAACTCCAAGGACATGATGCACCCAGGGTTTCTGTTTCATTGCTGGCCAATATAATAACCAGATTCACCAAATTGTTCATCTGCCTTGAAAACACAGCACTCACAAGCAGTTATGCTTTATTCCTCTCAGCCATGTTCTCCACCCTTGTGCATAAACACTTCCAGAGTCCTTCCCATTACTGCAGCATATGTGCTGACCTAACAACAGAAAAGTCCTCATCCATGCAGGTGGATGGCTCAGGAATGAGACAGTCAAATAAATTAATAGGTGAAACAAAGCAAAAGTCAGTGTTTGAACCTCAGCTCCCACTATTATGAGGAGAGCTGGTGTACTGGCAGGGCCTCAAGATCATCCCTGCTCCCAGAGGACTGGCTGCAGGGTCTCTGGTGGCTGTGGGGAGAGACTGCCAGACAGCACTGCTGGGAACCTCAGCAAGGGCTGACCTCCCTTTCCATGGGAGCTGCTTTGAGCCAACTCTCTACCATTTGCTTCCCACCTGAGCTTGACGATCCCAGGGCTGCCTGACCCTGGTTCCCCTCACTAGGCTTGATCCTGGCCCCCATCCACAGGATGGATCTCAGCCTGGCCACATCTCTGTCCCCTTTGCTCCCCAGCTTGCCTCAGACACTGCCTGTGGGTGGTGGGATGGCCCTGTCTGGGACACCCTGCCCTACCTGCTCCCAGGACCCTGATGCCCAGAGTGGCCACACTGCTGACCTCTCTGATGGACACAGCTGCAGCAAGATCAAGGACATTGATCATTCATGTCTGATAAACTTCTGCATTGAGAAGAGCTCAATGAGAAGAGCTGGGACATAACAGAGTCAACCACTGTACCAGTAACATTTTTTGGGTGAGCAAAATCAACCACCTTGTGCCTCAACAGTTGCATTTTTAGCTAATTTAGCAAATTCTGCAAGACAGAAGTATTATCATGTGATTTGTGCTAATACAGGTGTATCTGATGCCACCGCACACCACAACCAACAGACCATGACTGGAATTGTACAGTCCAGTGTTTTGTTTCTGTCTAGATCATTCCTAAAGACAATGTAAAAGAAAAAATGAAAGGTTCCTAAATAGAATAATAGGAATGTCAAAAAACCTGCTTTATATGGAGTCCAGTGAGACTGTGTTACTTTACAGGGAGAAAAGTCCTTACTTTGGTATACAAACACACAGAACAATCCAATGGCTAGAAGCCAAAGCTTCAATTTCAGATTGCCAATAAGGGGCACAGCAAAGGGAATAACTTACTCAATGCAGAAACGAAAATTTCACCATTTGAAGTGAGCATCAGAAACCTTCCAACATCCTCTGTCTTGACCCAAGCTAGGAACTAAACTAGAAAACACCACTGTGAAAGTTCAATGGTTTCTGCTATGCCTATAGGCAGATGATACTTCCCAAAGGGCTACTCTAGATGTCAATTTACAGTTATTAAATTGTTTGCTTCTCCAAGAATTTGATAAGTAAATATTATGTTAGGGTTTTTGTAAGAGTAAATACCTTTTACCGAATTTGGGCAGGATGTTGGACAGTACTTTGCCCTTGATCCTAGTTTGAGAAAGAAAACAGAAGAGAAAGGCAATGGGAGGTGACCCTTCCCCTCTACTCAGCACTGATGAGGCCACACCAGGAATACTGGATCCAGTTTTGGACTGCCCAGTATCAGAGAGACATGAACGTACTGGAGACAGTCCAGTGAAGGGCCACAAAGATGATGAAGGGACTGGAGCATCTCCCCAGAGGAAATGCTGAGAAAGCTGCAGCTGTTTAACCTGAAGAAGATAGGGCTTGGGTACATCTTGTCAATGTGCACAAATACCTGGAGGGGTGGTGCAAAGAGGACAGAGCCAGACTCCTGCCAGTGGTGCCAAGTGACAGAAGCAGATGCAATGGACACAAAATGAAACACAGGAGGGTCCATCTGAACGTAAGGAAACACTTTTTATACTGTGATGGTGATTGAGCACTGGCACGGGTTACCCTGAGAGGTTGCAGAGTCTCCATCCTTGGAGATACTCAAACCCTGACTGGACATGGTCTGGGGCAGCCAGCACTAGATGGCCCAGTTTGAGCAGAGGGTTGGGCCATGTGAGCTTCAGAGGTCCATTTCAGAGGTCCTTCAGTAGTTCTGAGTTTCTGAGAACACACAAATCTGACTGGGTAGCCATCAGAATTGCTTGCATATATTTTTGAAAATGACATTCCATTACTATTTTTTACTTGTATCAAAGGTGGTTTTTTTCTCTCTGGTCTGTGAAGCTAGAGTTTCCTCTGAGTTTTGTCAGTAGAGACTGAAGCCAGATTACCCAAAGAACCTGTGAGATGTTGTCCTTCTGCTAATCAAAAATTCATCTTTTTGATATGGTGCCATTTATACTTGGGAACATAATGAAAGGAAGCCTATGTGAATTGTTCAGTTAGTCTATGCCAAAGCTCTTTCCAGGGTAAAAGTACTAACACCTTTAAATGGATGAAAATATTTTATATAAAACACCATATCCCATCCCTGTTCTAACACTAAAAGGGTTAAGCCTTCTATTCTGTTAAATTAACAAAAGCACTGTTAACTCTTTCCTCCTTGCTTGCCAGCATGGTTTCCTCTGCAGTAATATCTGTGACACCACAGAATTTTTTCAAGACCTAATTAGTGATGGTAGAAAATGTTAGTTCAGCAGATAGGTTGGGGAATAATATAATTTTTATGTACATATATATATATGTTTGTTTAGCATCTTGAATCTTCCTCACGTCCTCATGAATCTTGTGTGGTAGCAGCCCTGGAATGCAAAAATAATCTAGGGAATTTCTGAGCACTAAATTTAGCACTGAAGAGCCAATGGTTTCAGTTTGCTGCATTGTTTAGATGTGAAGTTAAATTCAAAGATCAGACTAAGTTGCTTTTCTGGAAAGCCAGCCTAAATAGAGTTAGGGTGTGCAAGTTCCATTTTTGTTGCCTGGCCTTGGACTCTGGAGGCAGGACCCTGGAAAATGCAGAACAGTTTATTTAGCAGAGGAATAGCTTGGCTGGGAAAGAAAAAGACATTAAGTCAGATTTTATTTCTAATTCTCCAGTCATTAAAATATTTCCTGTCACCAGAAGAAGCGTTAAAAAAGATCACTGGCTTTAAGGAAAATACATTGATTGAATGCTTCAGAAAAACAGAGCTTATGTGTAAATTTAATTCCTACACCTTCAAAGGAGTCATCTTATACAAACTGTCTTATAGAAATTAAAATGTTCAAAGGATCTAGTTCACTGTAGCTGCTTAAAAATCAAATGTATCCTGCTTCAGTTTTATAAATTGTTATATCTAGAATTTTCTTTTCAACCCATGTTAATGTCTCTCTTGTTCAGCCCTTTTTAATCTCCTGACCTATTTTCAATGGATTAGAAATTGACTTTTAGTCATATTCTAACATCGCTGAAGTGATGTTAAAGATCTTTTCCAACCAAATTGATTGTATGATTCTTTGGTTCTATGACTGCTCAGTTTAGCCAGAAATCTGTGCCTTTGGAATACAAGGGCAGGAATCTGCCATTAATGGCTGTAGCTATGCCTATAAAGACTGTGAAGTAAAACCAGAGTTCTGCAATCTGCTAGACTCAGAATAAGAATAAATGTATTACTGTCACTGGGAATAGCAGCCCACCACTGGGAAACAGAATTAAAAATAATTGATTTTAGCTATATTTTTAGGGGAAAAGACACCTAAATCAATAAGATATTTTAAAAGATTACTCAAATACATTCTTCTGTGACCTGTGCTAGATTCCAATAATGAGAACAGTTTAACAACAAATATTGTGACATGAGCTAAAGATATACACCCCCATCTCCATCTGCTTTCTTTTACCCAATCTTTGTAATCTTACCAGAATAATCAAATATGATGATGTGAAGATAATCTGGGAGTTATAGAAAGTGGTTCCCATAACACAGCAGTACCAATTACTCCACACCTTTTCCAGACCAGCTAGTATTTTAAATGGCTTCTCTTGGGTAAGCTGAGAAGGTTCACAAATGTATAGTATAGAATATTGTTTTCTGGTCTTTCATGCAAGACCTCATGATGCCTTATATTTACCTAGCATAACCTTTGAATATGATTCAGTAGTAGATCATAAGTTTTCCACAAACAATTTTTAAAGCCCTGTCTTTATGAAGCTGGTGGCGTGTTTATAAAATTGTGTAGTATGGATTTAATATTGTACATAGAACTGATAAATCAGTTTGTATGAGAAATACAAGTTTTCCTACCTATGCTATTTAATTTGTGTTGAGAACAATTACAGTTAGGTAAGGAAAAGAAGAAGAAAATAATGTAGGTTTTCCAATGCAATACACCTTTCTCAAAGCAGACTTAGATAGACACAGTGCAGAATGTGAACTCCTATTGACAGTAAGCAGAAGTATAAAATGGCAGTGAAACTGGCAACTGAAGCATTTCCAAAGAGATTGCCTACTGTTTAAGGCAGGATACTTTCAACAATCAAAGAAAAATCTAGGCAAGTTCATTTTGTTAAAGATACTGTCATTTTCTACTAGCAAGATGTACTGCATTTTGTTATTTTATGGCCACTGGTGCTATTCCATCATTCTCTAGAAAAAATCATCTACAGAATTGTCCTTTTCTTTTTGTGGTAAGGACAAAGCAAGCTTTCCACATAAATTAAACTAGATTGAAATTGTATATTTAAAGAACCCAAAACATTCCCTTCTGATGCTATCTGAAAACTGCAGCAGGCTGCATCCACTATTACCACTTTTTTACATTGAAAATACTGTGTGTCTAGGAAAGGTAGCTGACAATAGTAAATCAGTTATGTTATATACTGAAACTGTAAGCCAGAATTACATAAAGAAACAGAAAACAAACAAAAAAAATCCATAAACTGCATTTTAATATGACAAGAAAAGATTAGGCTTATGATGACAAAGACCAAGCAGAATATGAATACTAGCAACTTTTTAGTAAATGTGCACTAGGGCATAACATGGAAGTTGTTTTGTAATGACAAAATTTCTTTCACCCCAAGGTGAATTTGATGCTGAAAGACACTTCTATGAAGAATACTGTTTTCCTGAAAAAAAAGAAATAATCATAATGACTCCTTAATTATTAGCTGAGACTTATGACAAAATATGTCTGCACTCACAGTTGCTAATAGCACCCAGTTGATGTTGGTCTTTGTTCCTTCCACACAGCTCAAGTCACATGAGGATAACATTGACTTTATTTCAAGGAAGAATTATTCATGTCATTTCTTTTAGTTATAGAGGTTGTTCACCCAGTCACGCCTGACTGAAATAGAAAGGATGGATTTACAAATTCAGTGCCAGACACACTGGGTTGACAAAGTATTTCATTTAATATGTAAAATTAGTTCCAGAGTTATGGAAGATAGAGGAAGAGACAGATCCAGCATGCTCACTGAACTCTATGATATGAACTCTACTATCATTTAGGACCTCAAGCAGTCACCTGTCAGTTTCTATAGTCTCTTCTCTGTAGACTTTTTCTCTCTATCCTTAATACACTCCATATACTTGTCTATACACACTGTTCCATTAGACATTTCTTCCCACTTCCACTATCATCTCTGCACTGCCATCTTTCACACCACAGAACCTCCAAAAACCTGGCATTCTTGAAGATGCCTTTAGAGAATTGCTCTCTGAAAAGTAGACTTATTCCCCACCCACAGTCACCAATCCTTCTCTTTTCTTTAAAATCCCAGGAAAGGAAACAGAAACTCTGATATGCCAAGGTGACAAAGGGAAGCTGTGTTAAGCTGACAATTAAATTCAAGATATCTACAGTCTTCACAACAGGATATCCTTCATGTCTTCCAAGTCCCCTTTCCCTCTTCCTTAAGTCCAGCTTTACTGTTAATTGGAATTTAGCCAGGGAAACTACTTGTAAAATAATTGGCTAAAATTACAAGGAGTCCAAACCTTTTCGGTCCTGTGAAATGAACATGTGAAATGAAAACCATCTATGCTTCTTACACTTGGGACACAGACCTTGGGATAACTCAGGCTACCTCTAAATCCCTGCTCGAATCTGGCCCTAAGAGAAGAAATTGTATTCACTTACTTTCATTCTGAGTAAAGAGTACCCATCCAGTAGGACAAATAATGTTCAACCATTACATTTTGGAGTCTCATTCAGAGTAGACAAATATTCCTATATACAGAAGGTTTAATGGATTTTCCATAGCAGGTACTAGTCCAGCCAAGCCCTTTTCAGCATCAGAGGTGTGCATTATATTCATAAGACACCTTATTTTGCAGATACATGTTCTGTGTTGTCCACTTTTAGTAAGATATGCTACGGGGCATAGCACTGGGTGCCAGTTGTCTTAATATTTATTAAGTGACTCATAAAGGTCAGCAAATGACAAGAGCTGCTTGTTCTGTCATACACCATTACTTGAATGGGCATTACAGCAACCAGCACTTCTACTCACATTTTAGTCCAATATTACTGCTGTTTTCCACAATGATACAACAGTAACAGGTAATAACTACCTCATGACAAGCTTACTTTGCAGAACTTGAGAGCCCAACAGTGAAGGGATTAGTAGTGCTGCTTTTATAGGTCATTTTGATATTGGTATGGAGATAGCTAAACTAACTAGATGGCAGTTTTTCACTTAAGTACCTTTCCATTTCATCTCTTTTATGTAAGTGCATCCATTTTTGTGTTTATTCCATCATCTCACTAATACGGGAAATAATTGTAAGACTTTCTTTCAAATAGAGCTCTGCATCGTTGACTCTATTTTATCTTTGCTGTAGTTATGCTAACAAAAACAAGTAAATGAGCCATGAATGGTCTTGTCACAGCCATTATCTTTCTCCTGATGGCTTTTTGCGTTCAACATGAACTATTTACATGGAGCTTTAAGAATCACAGAAACCAGGGCAGGGAAGGACCTCAGGAGGAAACCCATTGCCTTTCCCTAGTGCAGAGCCAAAGAGCTAAGCCACAGCCAAACAGATCT
Organism: Eopsaltria australis; assembly: GCA_034509425.1. Taxonomy (NCBI): domain Eukaryota; kingdom Metazoa; phylum Chordata; class Aves; order Passeriformes; family Petroicidae; genus Eopsaltria; species Eopsaltria australis. The sequence continues at coordinate 1,013,803 of JAVTVJ010000116.1, read as the reverse complement.
AAGCTCTCCCTGGCTGCTACTATCTGCCCCATGTCCACACAATAGCTGCTGGTGGCTGTTTACCTCAGCTTCAAGATCTGATTTGTTTATAGCTGCTTTAACCTGAATAGATGATGTGATCCATACTGGGCATTGCATATACAGCTCTTTTCATTCCATGCTCTTACAGTCTCCTTTCACAATGCTCTGTGTCCTCTGCAGCTCTGGAAATCCACACATTGCAGTGGAAAGAAGGGCATTTCCACTGTCCCTATAACCATCCTATGATCTACAAATAGTTTCATCACTCCCCCTGTCCTCACATAAATCCTCTGCTTACACAAGCCTGAGCAGTTATAAATAGCAAGACATGATATCATGTCTTTAAAAAGCCACAAAATTTCCCAAGAAACCAATTTCCCAGCAGAAAATGACAGGAAAAGGGCAAAACTGACAGGTAAGCAAAATGAGTGGGACTCAGTTTCCTGCTTTCTTTCATTTGCAAGCCGCTCAGACACAAGTGTCATTTTGAGAGCTGACAGGTAACATGACACACCATAGCTGATTGAAAAAGACATTTTTGGGGAAAAGAAATTAAATGTTGTGAATTAATTTTAAAGATCAAAACCCAGCAAAGCACAGGAGGCCTACTGAAGAATAGATGTTTTCAGTATTTAATTCTTCTGCTAACAAGAATATAACATACAAAATGCAGAAGAGCAAACTAAATTCTTCATTACTCAGGGAAGAGTAATTAAACTCATCAAGATTATTTCTAAGAATGGTAATTTTGGATGATTTAGGAAAGTTTAGCTGAAACCAAAGCTGCTTCTTAGATTTTAAGGACTAAAATGGGATTTTAAGGACTATCAGATGGGATAGAGTTAATTTTTTTCACAGTGGCTGTTATGGGGCACTGTTTTGGATTTGTGCTGAACACAGGGTTGATAATACAGAGATGTTTTTGTTATTGTTGAGAAGGGCTTACACACAGCCAAGGCCTTTTCTGCTTTTTGTACTGCCATGCTGGTGAGGGGACTGGGGGTGTATGGGAGACTGGGAGGAGGCACAGTCAGGATAGGTGACCCCAAGTGACCAAAGGGATATTCAGACCATATGACATCATGCTCAGTATATAAAGTGGGGGAAGAAGGAGGAAGAGGGGGACATTTGGAGTGATGGTGTGTGTCTTCACAAGTAACCATTAGACATGATGGGGCCCTGCTCTCCTGGAGATGGCTGAACACCTGCCTGCCCATGGGAAGCACTGAATTAATTCCTCGTTTTGCTTTGTTTGCATGTGCAGCTTTTGCTTTCCCTATTAAACCATGTTTATCTCAATCTATGAATTTTCTGGCTTTTACCCTTCTGATTTTCTCCCCAGTTCCACTGGTGGGGGAGTGAGTGAGCAGCTGCCTGGAGTTTGGTTGCTGGCTGGGGTTAAACCTTGACAAGGACACAGAAAACTTACCTATAGCAATCCTAAGTACCTGGACAAGCTCAAGAAGTGGGTGTACAGGATTCTCATGAGGTTTAACAAGACCAAGTGCTGGTGCTGCACCTGGGTTGGGGCAACCCCTGGTATCAGCACAGGCTGGATCTGAACAGATGGAGAGCAGCCCTGCCCAGAAGGACTTGGGGGTGCTGCTGGCTGAGAGGCTGGACATGACCCAGCCATGGGCACTCCCAGCCCAGAGAGCCAAACGTGTCCTGGGCTGCATCCAGAGCAGCGTGGGCAGCAGGGAGAGGGAGGGGATTCTGCCCCTCTGCTCTGCTCTGCTGAGACCCCACCTGCAGGGCTGCATCAGCTCTGGGGTGCCAGCACAGGAAGGACATGGACCTGATGGAGTGAGTCCAGAGGAGGGGCCACCAAGGTGATCAGAAGAATGGAGCAGCTCTCCTGTAAGGAAAAACTGAGAAAATTGGGATTGTTCAGCCTGGAAAAAAGAGATAGCTTAGGGGTAATTTAATTGCAGCCTTCTAGTAGCTGAGGGGAGCCTATGAGAAAGATGGAGAGGGACTTTTTAAAGAGCATGTGATGATAGGACAAGAGGAAGTGGATTCAAACTAAAGGTAGTAGGTTTGTATTAGATATTAGGAATACATTTTTTACTCCTGGGGTAGTGAGGCACTGGAGCAGGTTGCCCATAGAAGTGGTGGATGCCCCATACTTGGAGGTGCTCAAGATCAGTCTGGATGGAGCTCTTAGCAACCTAGTCTAGTGGAAGGTGTCGCTGCCCATGGCAGGGGGTTTGGAAGCAGAAGATCTTTAATATCCCTTCTGACCCAAACCATTCTATGATTGTATGACTCTGTGAAAACAAAAAGGGAATGAAACTTTCTGGAAATATGTTTAACAGTTCGGTTGGGAACAGAACTGTGCTTTTAACTGCTGCCAGTGGAAGACTTAATTAATGCTGTTCTTTCTTGCTCTGCAGCTATTTACTTGCACACAGATATGTATATACCATTCACAGCAGTACTGCTCCTAGGAAGGGAGACTAAAGCAATGGTTCCTGAGTGTTACAGAGTCTTGTGAAAAGTTAGATTTATGCAGAAATTGATTTATGATTTTCAGAAGGAAAAGATGTGACAGCACAATATCTGCAGAGGGTGCTCAGCTTTGGAATGATAAGGATTATGAGTCTGCAATTTGGCTGAGGATATACAGTATGAGGGACCAAGATTACTCTTCTTTCCTAGGCTGTACCTGTCTCATAGGTTGCAGACATCTCCAACACCAGAGCTAGAGCCTTGCTCTGAGCAGGTCTCCTCAGTAAGCATTTGAAACTGCCTATGGCGTCCAGTGATTCATCTTATATAATGACTCAGTGTTGCAAGCTCATGGAGCTTAGCCAGACTGAACAACAGTGGAAAGTTTTCAATTTTTTTCTTTTCTCAGACAAGATTTTTGAGGCTACTATCTACTTCTCTGCTCACAGATCCCTGTTCAGAGCCCACTGACCATCCTTTTCACAGATCTCACTGCAGGGTGCTTCAGTTTTGAAAATTGCTCAGTTCCCACAGTTATTCTATTCCTAGCATGTGAACAGCATAGTTACAACATTCTTCCTGGGGGATGTCCCTCAGAGCATGTGATCTTTAAAGGAGAGACCCGAGATGCACAATCAAATTATCAGATATGAGCTTACAAGATTGTCCTTATGAGGAAGTATGATTCAGCGAAGGAATTGCTGGTTTTAGAACAGTAAAGTTTATGTATGATATTTGTGTTGCAAGGCAAAGCTCCATATAAGCAGACATTGGGTAATGAAGGTTCAGTGGGGGCTGTACAACCCATGTCTAACATTTCCCTCCCCATTACACAGCAATAATCATGTTACACAGGCACAGGCCTCCTGGAAGTACAGGCAGGCTTTGTGTGATGAATTGCTGATATTCATGCAGAAAAGCAAGACCACCAAACCTTTGCACTTGTCAATATTTGTACTCTAGCAGTTGGTGGCTAATGGCTTAACACATTGATTATTGTTGCCACCCTCCCCCCTGTATTCCAGGAAAAATAAGATTCAGTTTCCCAACTCAGGGATTAGAAAAAAATCGAAAATGCAACCCAGGCCCAGCCTCCAAAATAAATATCCTTTATTCTAACAGAGTCCTGTACCTCCAGGTACACCCCAGGCTTTTCTTAAAAACAAAACCAAATTAAATACAAAACCAAAACCAGAATCAACCCCACCCACTACCAGCAACAAACCCAGCAAGGACAGTGACGTATACTTCAGATGCAAAGCCTTAGTTTAGGATGTGGAAAACAGGGGATTTCTACTTGACCTGGAACTAGAACCTAAGGCTTACAGACTCACATTTCAGTAGCCCATCAGCTAGGTCAGGACAGCCTACCCAGTGCTTCCCCACCCAAATCTTGCTGCAGGTATTTGCATCCAACTTGCAGCCACGTCTTGGTGGAGGTGGGGACGGGAGGTTCAAGCAGCAGTGAAATATCACCTCCTACATCTCTGAATAGAATTACATCAGCTTAGAAGAGCTGCTTCTCACCAATTCCACTTAGGTAAAGGATGAATTAAACACAAACCAAATTCATCCTCTGCAGGAGCATGGTCAGCACAGGCATACCTCTGCAAAACAGCCTGCAAAGGGCAAAGACCTGGTGGTCAATTCCTTTGTCTGCCAAGATCAGGCATGGTCTTCCCATCCACTGAGCTCAGCATAGATCATTACAGATCATGTTACTCTTCTTGTTTAAGAAAATGGCTGTTTTATTAACTAGGAACTCTCTGCTTGGCAAAACCAAACAGATTTGTATTGGTCTAAGTGGGCAGCCACATTTTATGCTACATCAGGGTGGAACTGACTAGAAATTATAGTTTGATTTCCATAATGAATCTCTGAAAGTATTTGGCTTCAGTTTCACAGGTTTGAAAAGAAAAAAATGGAGATGGGAAAGGGAAAATAAATATGGCCCAAGGAATCCTCAAATTCTTTTACGCTGTGAGTTTTCTGCCATGGCTATCCACAGAAATAGAAGCAAAGGAAGGACATTTATAGTAAAGTGGTGCTTTTGCAGACTCTCCCTTTAAAAAATTGATATTACTAGAAGCCTTAGCACAATTCTCAATTGATAGCAAGATTGTGGCAAGATTACAGGAAGAATACAGGGCACTCCTTCAAGGATCTCATTCCTAGGCATGGTGCTGCCAAGAGATGCTGTGTGAAACCTATTCCCTCTGCCTGTGCACAATCCCAGAGATGACTGATGCATTTCCCATAACAATAGTCAAGGTAAAATCCACAGATGTTAGAAGCCAGAGCTGAAACTGAGATCAACAATCTTCTTCAAAAGTATCTTCATTAAGCAGCAGCACAGCAGATTTTCAGCCTACATTTATTTGTTCATATGCACTAGCTTGCTTATTTTGTTGTCGGTTATAATTACCTTTACCTATTCCTAAAGGCAGTTATGACAGTGACACAAGGATAAGCCAAAAAGTATACTTACTTTTTTACATGAAACCTACTCAACTAAAATAACTGGTATTGCAATGGAAACATGTTTGTTTTGTTTTGTTTTGTTGGAGGTTTTTTTGGGTTTTTTGGGTTTGTTTTTGGTTGGGGTTTTTTTGAGAGAGAAAAGATTTGTCATTGTTGCTGGAAATATTTTTTCCAAATTTAGGTGAAATAAATTTACAAATCAGTATTTTGCCTCAAGACTTACTCAAATCTAATATATTTTTGGAGGATCCTTTTATAGAAAACTACCTGACTACACAAGATTGTGGGTTCCTTCTTTTTTCAATTATTTTTAAAAGTTTATTTCACAGAAATCACTTACGGATTTGCCAGAAAAATAATGCCTGTGAATATATCAGCCACATTCCTCAGGGTACCACAAAGACATTACTATTCCTAATCCAAGGTGTTGGAACCAGATCTCTAAGGTACCTTGCAAGCCAAACCATTCTATGACTCTAGTGCCAGGTTTCTGGCTTTTAAGACAGACATCTTAAACTTGAAACAGCAATATTTAGCTACAAGTCCTCTGCATTATTTACAAAAGATGGCCAGGTTGTAGAGTGAAACAGGTAAATTATAAAGTGGTAGAAAGCTCCAGGTGAGGCTCCAAGATGATGGGATGCTTCAGTTAAAAAATAAAATACCTGACCGCTTGAGCTGCTACAATATATTGCCAAAATAAACTGCAATTATTTATTCAGATGATATTGCTTGGCATTCCTTTCAGGAAAACTGCCAGAAAATAAATGAAGTATTCACTGAGTCAACAACACAGAAAAGACACTTACAGAAAGATCTGAAGTCAGAATATGCAACACACTTCATTTAACTAAGCAATATACTTAGATAAAGACTAGTTTTTCTTTAGCTTATTAGGATTGCTATTTATCATTTAAAATTTAATGGGTTTATTTAGAACTAAAATAATTAAATAGTGGAGTGAATTATGCCACCAACATAAAAAGCACACAAAATAATAATTTTATTTCCATTTATGAGAAATATTTTTCTCTCCAAATTTTCTCATTTTTATCAGCACTACTTGGCCAGTTTAGCCTCTAGTGATTTTGTCACATGATTTATTATACATGGTGGACAATGAAGTCAGTCCTTACCTTCTAGTCATCTGGGGATTTTTCATTAAATATGTACCTAAGAGTCTGGTTTGTGGGTGCAATAAATACAGGTAGGGGGCAGTGGTCTAGGGTTCATCAGCCATCATCAGTGTGGAACCCCACAGTGTCAAAAGCCCATCAGCCACCATCAGTGTAGAAACACACAGTGTCAAAAGCCGGGCAGCCTGAGGTGTGTGTGCTGGCTGCTAACAACTGCTGCCTTCCATGGGAAGTGTATGGAGATGCTCTGACTTGCCTTGGGCCACCTTCTGGGAGATGGGCACCAGTGGAAACTGGGTCTCTTGTCCTTTACTGCCAGGATCCATCAGCTTCAGGGAGGGTGGAATGGTGGTGGTGACAGCCATGGAGAGCCAGGTGTGGGGGCTCACCGACAGAAAGGCACAGAGGACGTCAGGGTGTAAGACCTGAGAGTCCATGGCATGCCTGCCTCCAGCTGCCATCCATGTGTCACTGTGTGCTCCAAGTAAAACAGGCACTGGAACGGAAAGATAACATACCCAGCTGCTCTAACTCCTGTAGTGTTAAAATACTTTCTGGGTAAAATCACTTAACTGATACATCTGATAGGGCAACCTGTTCCTTAATATCTGAAGCCTGACTAAGGCAAACAACATGAAGATAAACTAGATTAAAATGTACCCTGCCGACAGTTCATATGTTTGTTAAATAGATTAGCTCATACATACAGAAATAGTGACATAATTCTCTCCTCTTACCTTTTTCCTGGGGAGGTCTATACCTTTGGAACAATTGATGTAACCCTGTGCATGTTTTTCACTAACTGTCTGGCAGCAAATGAAACTGCCAAAACTGTCTCATTAAACCTGACTAACATTTGGGTTTAAAGCACTCCAAATGAAGAGTGAGTCAATTTCTCTGAAAAAGACCTATTAACAATGAGAGAAAACATGAATAAAGAAGTTTTGAGGAACCCTAACTTGCATTCTGTTGCTAAGGGATACACTTCCTTGGTATACATACTCCCATGCTCTCAGCAAGTCTGACTCACAAGAAGTCTGGTTTTCAGTAAATAATGAAAACCCTACATTAATGAAAACAATGTAAGAAGGGTCAAAAATGAAGTAAAATAAAATAATGTGCAAATTAAATATTACTTTGCACTCCAGACAGTACATAGGATGCTTTACCATCAGAGTGCTTTCCGTAGGATGCATAATGGACCTGGAAAATTTATGTTGAGATAGACTGGACTTTATTCCATTTGCAAAGTGATGTTTTTACTGCTCTGCTCCCCCTTCTATTGACCCCAAACAGCTATTTGTGTCCTTTTTCTTCCTTTTTTTCTCTGCAGCAAATGCCACTGCCAGATATCTTTCTCCCACGGTATCTCCCTGTCCCTCTCACTTTTGGTAACCTCTACTTGTTACATGGAATGATTTTAGAGACACAAAGGTTAAGGCCAGAACTTACCCAAGTGACTTCCACTTTTGGATGTCTCCATATGGGGTATCTGAACTTGTGACATCTTGGGGATGAAGTTTTTTGTTCCCATGAAGTTCAGAGAAAGCTACTGGTAGTCATAACTTCTAAAATTAGGAATTATTTCTGAAAATTTTCACTAATCTTCTTTACCCTAAAGATCACTGTGTGAGGCAAATGCTGAATCCTAATGCTGGTCTTGGCATTTGTTGGGGGTATTACAGAGCAAAGCCATAACCAACTTGTTCCTCCATAACTGCAAGATTCTCTCCCTCATTCTGTTATGTTTCCAGCAGCCTGACCACTGGAATGACTGGCTCTGGATTTCCTATGGTATTTCTCTGAGTTATTATCTTCACATGAGTGAAGATAATAATGAGCTTAGAGACTGACCTTAACCAGCTAATTCAAAATATCTTCAATTATGGAAGCTACATGCTGCAAAATGCACAAAATATCTGCATTTTAAAACCAACATAGAATGTATAGCTATATTATTACCTATATTATTATCTGTATAACTCTATAGATTAGTAATCAAAATATACAACTTGAAAATCTGAGACAATTATAAAAAAGAGGCAATCTATTTCAAAAAATGTGGAGAAAATACAGAATAGGAATTTTACCTTTTGTTCACCTGCAAACAAGGTTAAGGGAAATTTTTTCCTATTTTCAAAAGGTCATATGCACAGCTATTAATCCTGTGACTCACAAGTCAGTAAAAGGTCAGTGGTTTTTTCATGTACACACGCTAACTATTATAATATAACAAAGTTAAAAGAAAATCCCCATTGGGGCAGGATAATAAAAACCGGAAAAGAAATGTGAGTAATAGGGGAAGAAGAAAAAATTTAAAGGAGCTGGCTTTGAAATGCAACATTGTTTTTGATTTTTACAACACAGGTGTTACAAGAGAAAAAAAAAACCCAAAACATTAAAAAGTATCTGGGATAATATCTTTATGCAAGCACAGGAACTGTCTTACAAATCCCTTATCCCAAGTTATTTCCCCTTTTTCTGTTATTGCACTTACTACTAAACTTCCCACTAAAATAAATAATTTCTATGAAATTCTGTGTACTAAATCCTGTAGTCCTTGTTCAAGCGAAAGTTCCTGCTGACTTTAGTGGAAATTGCATTTGAGCGAGGCTTTGATCAAACATTTTATATTCTAGACTGCTGTAAGTGGAGCAGTGGGAAACTGTATCAAGCAGGTGAAAATTTGCATTTAACAGCCGTCCTTCTGTAATCTGCTCCTCCTAACGCACTTCACATCTGGAGGGATATCACACTAACCAGCATTTTGTTAAAACACCTCTGGAGTCGGGAGTCTTCATAAGTCTCCTTCTTTGCCTCTGTATACAGTTGAATAGAGAGGGATGTGGGTTTAGAGAGTATTTTACATTATGTGTAGTTAATTTAGCCATGTCTGTTATCAAGTTTACAAATGCTAAACTCTGGAGTCTTTAATGTAAAATGACTTTAATGTAAAAAGAGTGCCTGTGGCTTTATGAAAACGATGTGTGTGAGGTGTTTCTGTTTACTTTGAATTCCAACCAAAACTACAGCAATGTACCAGTGTTGGACTGGATCCCGCTTTGGCTGGAACAGTGTAGACTGAAGTGCTCTTTTCAAAGGTCTCAGGTCTAGCATTGTCTTACACTTCATACCCAGACAAAATAAATCGGTACCTTCCATGCTAAAACAAGAAGAGCAGTATTATAAGAAACAGAAATAAGTCCTAATGGCTTAATATGAAAAAAACCTGACCCCTGGATTAAATGCTGTTGGCTGAGGTTAACCGATACTTTGCTTTTGGCTTAAGTGGGGTCACCAGTTGACTTAGAAGCATTTGCTCCAGTTTCAAAAAGCAAATTTATGGTTTCTTGTCTGTAGATGAAGCTAGTAGAGTGCTGTTGCATTAGTGAGTGGACACCAGAGACAGTCAGGAGTAACTTGTTCCCTGTTTTGAAGTAAATTTTTCCCACAGTCAAAAAAGTCACTGTGTGACTACAGTAGCACATAAAGGCAGGGGAAACTTAAGAAATTCACATCTTCTAAGTAAGATATGCTACTAAATTTAAAAACTCCACATAGTGCCAAAGGGATACATTGAACTGTATGCATGCCACTAAGAAAAAGCTAAGGCATATATAAGATGTTGCCCTTTCTGAGTGATTTCCACATATATGAAGGTCTATCTTTAGATCCTAGATGTTTCATAAATCAAAAGGAGGATCGTTAGTCACTGATACTGTCTTTTTCAAGAAGCATCATGAACAGCTCCTTCTATCCTGAAACAGAGTTTGAGTAAGTGACCATTGTGCTGTTTAGCTCTAGAGTTAGGGGGGTTCCTGAAGCTTCCCAACCTACACACACTGAACCTCAGTGGCTGACTTGATACCTTAAAGATTTTGCTCACAACTCACTGGGATGAAAGGCTCCATATAATTGCACAATGACATCTTATTACCATGACACGCAACTGGGAAATGATTCACACAGAAAAAGCATTCACCTGGACTCCTCAAAAACCAGTAAAGAGCACAAGGGTATCCAGTTTCGAAATACTCAAAATAAGGATATTTACCACCATTCAGAGAGCACTGTAGTTCTGTTGTCACAGTAACAAGTAGCAATACCATTACTGAACCAAATCACATTTGCAGTCTCCCAGCATTGTATTCAACAGAATATATCTGAATGCTTTCTATTTCCTAGCAAAAAGAAGGATGTTAGCCTAAATGAGAAGCAGGGATGCAGGGTTATGCTCTTATTTCATCTATTATTTCAAATGAAAGCAACATAGTGGGAAAATCATGAATGCATTTTTTAAAATATTATACACAGCGTATTCTCTAATGTTCTGCTGCAACTCAAGACAATTCAACCTTAATCAAACTTCAGAACTCAGATAATTAATTTGCAAATGCTAAAGTTTTGGGTTGTTTCTTTTTGGGTTTTAGGGGGTTTTTTTAAAGAAATCTGTGACTATTGATATAATTAAGAACTATTCAGCAGGTTGCCACACAAAACTTGTTTTTTCAGCTAACTCAATGCCTCTACAGATATTTGAGTTACCTAATGCTTCACTGGAAGTAGAAGATGAGTCTTATATTTAAGAATCAGCATGGATGAACTTTTTAATATAGACAAAATATTTGTCATCATTAAAAACAAAAACAACTTTAAAGTGTCTTCTATCACAGTTTTGCCAGGAAAAGAAGTTAACTTGCTCTTATATTTATCAGGTACTTGCAGAGGAAAAAAATGCAATAAAAATACTAGAGGAGGAATCCCAATCTGTGTGAAGTGAGAGTTTGATTAATTTCTTCTCTTTGCTTGTGTCATTTCATTTTGATTGTTTCTTAGAAACATTCATCTTGGAGGAGGAATGTTCACTGCCTGTGACTGGTTTTCATGCTGAGTCACTGCACCATCTAATTTGGAGACTTTAAAAACAAGCATCTTCACTTTGTAGTCTGGTCTACAGGAAGCGGTGGAACTGAGTTTGAAAATACGTTTTCTCAAACACGTACTGGAAGTGGCTCAAGGATGGAGAAATCTCTCTAAAATGTATTCCACAGTTTCAGAATGAGCTTCAGGAACTTTCTATACTTTAGAGAAATGTATCTTTCTAACAAACCTTCCTTCTAGCGTGTTGATAAAACACTGTGCATGTGGTCATTAAACACTGTTAGGTAAGACTTGCTCCATTCAACCACACTGATTTAATGTAAATGTTGTTGAATGTCACTGACAGAGCATCAGCTAAGCCCTGTCCCTGCTGCTCCTATCTGCAAAATCTCCCCAAGAACTGGCTATCCAAAGTGAAAACTCTCTCTCAAGGTAACAGAAATCTTTAGAGCCACCTCAGGCAGACAGGGATTTAACAGTCTAAAAGAGAAAGCAATAAGAGCTAGTGTGGCCACAGCTACTGGTGACCAGTGCAACCTAAATCCCACTTCAGTTCCCACACTGGAAGTTCCCTGTTGGCTGGAGCTAAGTATGAATGCACTGTCTAGGCTATTCACAGATTCTAGATTAATTATTCTTAGTGACCAAATCTGAAAGGAGACAGTACTACACCAAGTGTCCCCCATGTGAACTGCCTGCTTGTTTTCATCAGCTGTATTTCAATCAGATCCTTTGAATGTTAATTAATCATAATAACCCAGAACGTGCTAGAGAACATATTTAAGATGAAAAGTCATGTTTGGGGCCATGTAGATCTGATTATTATTATTATTATTATTATTATTATTATTATTATTATTATTACCTTGCCGAAATCCTCGTCTTTCTAAAGTGTTTCACCTCTTTGGTTTCTACATACTCCAGGACTGGACTTCAGCAAGAATGTAATTCCCCTTCTCATCCCTCCCCTCCCAACTCACCTATTTGGTGTTGAAAGCACCCCAGATCAGTTAGTAAGGAAGAATATGCATCAATGCACAGCCATCTCAGCAATACAGAAGCTGCATCCAGTGCTGCAGTAGCAACAACTGCTCTTATTGCAAACAAGTTTGGCATGATTTGAGCAAAGAAGATTCAACAAATTTTCCATTTGGCATGCATGTGAAGGAGAGAAAAGTTTTGCACTGTATGATTTCACATCACTTAAAATTATCCTGAGATTTCAGTCTTGCCTGTAATTTCAAGGTCAGTCTTAGTTAATGCTCTCAAATAGCACTCTTGTAGAGGTGCCTTACAAAGAACTGTTGTTTAAAATATCACGTTCAGTACTAAGTAGTTCAGTCCAACTATGCAAGAGTTTGAAAAGTCCTAATCATACAGAAAAAAAAAATAAATCCAAAGTCCATCGTTAGTAGGGAGAGGCAAGCACAAACAGCAGTTAGCAAATGCTAAATAGGACATGCAAAAAGACTTCCATCACATAAATAGAGATAATTATAGGGTTACAGAAAATTCCCACAGAGTAAATTTGAGAAGTCATATGGCTAACAAGGACAACTACTGAGAGAAGACCTTTTTGGTGCAAGAACAGAAAGGTAGACAAGAACAGAAATGAGATGTCAACTGACTTTTAAAGAATACAATAAACATGCAGCAGTATTGCAAGGATGAGATGGAGCTAAACAAATTCTAGTCTGCATTTGAAAATAGGATGTCATTAGAACCAGCAAAAGTAATATTTCCAGCATTGTTTTTTAAGGCCCCATGACAGTAACCATGAGGACTGGCTTTTGGACATTTCAGTATTAACCCCAACAGACCTTCTAGGCTTATCAGGTAGTACTTACTCTTGCCTCTGTACACCCCTTTCTTATGTTTTTGGTTTTTTCAATTATATGACTTTTTAACTCTCCACCATTAACTGTTGAACTTGCAATAAGAGAAGAGTTCAAAGTCAAGTGCCAGAATGCAAGCAGACAGGGCAAAGACATAACTGTAAAGACAGATGAAGATGCTATGAAGTTGATTTTAAAAAGGGAAAAAAAAAGAGCAAAGGAAAGAGAATAGGGAAGCAATTATTTTTTTGGAGCTCCAGCATAAGTGGGAAAGGAAATGCTGTATATTGGTATGTATTTTGATAGGCTTAATCTCTGTATAGCAATGTAATGCTGTAACTCTTAACACAGCGACACAGAAAAGGGAAGTATGGGATGTAATTGCTTGGGCAGAGTTATGAGGTATGCAGGCATACGTGAGCTCTTGCACACAGACCAGAACAAACACGAACACTTATTGTTGATTTGATAAAGAAATACAGCATATTTTGTGGTGTGCGCCAGCCAGCTGCCAGCTCACTGCTGAGCTGAACGTGCCTCCAGTCTGGGCTGAGTGGTCTTGCTGCCCCACACAGCGTCTGAACTGCTCATTACTGGCTCTCCCAGAGAATAAAGGAGATCACTGGGAGTAGTCAGCAGTAAATGATCTTGCTATTAAGCATTCCTAGTTCACCCCTAATGAGAATCCAGGTGCCCGGGATATGATTAAGGGTCACATACCAATAAGCTGTTAGAGCCTCCACCTTCTCTCCCTTGACTTAAGGAACCCTCGCTTGATTATTAGTGGCACTTTCTCATTCACACAAAGAACTCACAATTTTGGAAGAAGGCCAGCAATACTATCATAACTCTTGCATGGGCAACTTCTTCAAGCTCTCTTTTGCCACTTCGCTCCTTCAGTATGGAATCTTTTTCTAAAAAAGTCATTAGGAAAACAGGATCACTAGTGCAGCTGGCATAAAGCAGCAGTGCTTATTTTTAGCAGACCTACAGATTTCTACCAGCTGTGCAATGCCAGTATGAAGCATGGAATATTGCTATTTGTCTATTCTTCTTGGAAAACATGGGCACACCTACAGATAAGCAAGTAATGGCAAGGTCCCAGAAGCAGCCAGCCTTGTACCTGGAGGCCTGTGTTGTGAAGGATCCTAGGCCAGTTTAGGGGTGGTCTGATAGCTCCAGTTGTGTTTGTACTCTGAAAACAATGAAAAAGTGGTTTGTTCTCACAGACAGTGTTGGGCTGAAACTCAGACCTGTGCATCTGCCCTTACTGAGAGAAAGTGGGAGGGAAAATCCCGAAGGGAACTTTTGCAAGCAAAGCCCCTGCATTTCCCAGTGCTGTGCAAACGTGCGTCTTCTTCAGCTTCTGGCATCACACCATTTCAATTTCCTGCTGCACTCAGGCAAGAATATTTCTGTCTAACACATTTCAAAGAGGAGTGTCATTAGCATTAGTGCTTAAGGTCTTTGAAACTGCAAAGAAAAGGCAGGTGTGTCAATACAAAAGGCATTAGGAGAGGGCAGCAAGGTTAAAAAATTTCTATTTAAAGTTGACCTGCTTTAATGAAGAGACTAGATCACACGACAGACACAGATTTTGTGAAATGTTATAAATTCTGTCTTCAAACCAGTTTGTCTCAAGTTTTTTCTCAACTGTTCAGGTTTGTTGGAGTCAAAGGGAGGAAATGGTATTAAACAGCAGAATGATCCTGTAAATATGTTTGTCAGCCTCTTCTACTAAGTAAGAGAATATTTTAATTTATTAGCTAAGTATAACTCTTTGTACCTTATCAAAAGAAATGGTTTAGGATCATTTAAAAGCATTTCTCCATGGAACGGGATATAGGTAGCAACCTATATTCTAAAAGTAGTCTGTGAAAACCTTCCATGCTGTCTCTCAAAAATTGTGCCAACCATTTTCACAGACAGAATACAAAAGACTATGGAGGTGTCTGGCAGGTAAGAGTAACATGCACATTCTGCACGTTTTACCTAAATAAGTTAACACAAAATAGAAGAAACAGAAAACCCCTAAAGGGACAAATTGAATTAATGAAAAAGTCTAAAGCCCCCAGAAAGCCAATGTCCTCTGGCCACTGAACCAAAATGCATCTCCTTCTGCAGCAAGCCCCTGGTACAATTACCTGCTTTTGTCCTTTGTGAATCACCTTTACATTTTTTTTCAAAGGTTTTGTAATCATATTAAACAAACTGTATAAGCTGTATGATTCTTTTATTTTATTGTTTTGGCCAATTTCTGGACAGAGTCCAGAAACTTGTCTCTCTGCCTCTGAAGTATGAGTCCCATCACATAGCACAGTAAAAATAAATCATGATTTGCATTTCTCAATAGCCTTCAAATAACTACATGGAGTAAAGCCAAACCCAGCCTTCTCATTGAAGCAAACAGCTTACATCTTCACATACCAAGATTGTTTCTCGTTCATGTAAAGAATAATTTCTGCCTCCCAATTTCCACATGGGCCACTGTGTTACTTACTGCCAGTCACATTTCTCCCTGGTAGCTCACGTAGTAAATGCTTTCAGTCAGCACGTCCAACCACAACAGCAAACTTTGACAGGATTTGCTTCTACCATTGAAACGTTCTGGCATGTATTCAGCTCATGACTCAGGGTGCTTATCTGTGAAGCGAAACTCCCTCTGGGATGTGAAGCACCATCATCTCAATCACTTCTCCTTTTCCTTCGAAAAAAACAAACATCCAGCACACTTCTGAGTCTAGGTCCTTCCTTCCTTCTCATCCCTTACCCAACCCTAGCCAGGGGCAAGCTCTGGAAAATGTGAAGAACACAGGCAAAATTGTTCTTAGCTTCTACCCTATGCTTGTTATATTTGCAAAGTTCAAAACCACTTGCTTCTGCAATTGCTCTTTCAAACACTGTAGCTCTAGAATATCAGCAAAATCCCAGCACTATTCTTTGAAATAGGTTCTTGCCTTATATTTGTCGTGCTTTCATTCAACAAATGTATCACCATGCTCTCATACTTATCTGGGAGATTATTATACATTCAGCCCTTAAAATAACATGTGTCTTCAAAAGGGAAAGTTCTCCCCACACCCTTACTTTATTTTTTGACTGTAAGCTCGATTTTTATAAATGTAAAGGAGTCCTTCCAAAACTTGTGTGAAGTAGACAGCAAGGAAACGGGTCCTAGAGACACTTTAAAAAAGCTGCCCATGGTGGTTAAGTTACAGAATTTAACAGGGAAGAGGAATAAAGAATGGGTGGATTTGTGACTGCAGAATGACCTATGTCATTTACTTTTGTTTTTCTTTTCTGACAAACAACCCAGGTAAAGGACAGCCTTATTCATTCATAAGGTAAGTAGACATAAGACAGAGAGTTCATGTACACACAAATGTTAAATTAAAAACCAATTCTAGTATAGCTGAAACAACACCCCAGCATAGCTACTCCCATGCAGGCAGCAGAACAAAACCAAAGTGGAGCAGGCCATGTAAAACCACAGTCACTTTTAAAGGCTTAATTGTTTTGATGAAAACCTCAATGGTTCAGCTGAAATAGTTACTCTTGTATGAAGACATGAAGTTCATAGCTGCAGTACAAGATTTGGGAAAAGCAGGAATCCTGAACCATTGTCGTTCAGTGAATGTATTGTCTTCAATAACTTCTCCCACCCATGTTCTTTCCTTTGCTAAACGTATGCGCCAAATGTAATTCCAGAGGAATTCCAGATTTTGCAGGGAGATTGTATTTGTTAAAACACAGAATAAACACATCCTTGTAAAGAGTTAGCTTGACTAGTCCACAGACTAGCTTGGCTATTTTCTCCAAGACTGCTGGCCAAAGAAAAGAAAGAAATGAAAGAAGCTGTCAGGAAGAAAGCCTGGGCAAATAGCAGGGACAGGCAGGGCAGAGACAGAGATGAAGAGAAATATAGTGTGGGTAGGGAAATAGAGAAGTTTGAACTTCAGAGGAAGCCAAGGACAACCCTTGAGAGAGTGGTAAGAAAGGAAGTTTCTATACGTGCTTAGAATTGCACCTGCTAATCTACACAATGCAAACCCACAGGAAGTGACTCAGTGGTCAGAGCCTGACACACAAAAGGAAGCATCCTATATTCCAGGAAAAGGTATTTGGCTTATGCATGGACATAATGTTTTTGTTCAGGTCTTGAATCACAACAGCATTTGGTTGTGTTCCTCATAAGCAGAAGTTGCCCTTTCTAACTTGCTATTTTTAACTCAAGTCTATCAAAGAGGAAGGGAAATTTTGAAGGAAGATCCTTCATCCACATTTAAATGAAGGACCAGAGTCATAGTGCTCTGAGCACCTAACGTGGCTCAGTTTCTCTGTGCATCTTTATCCATAATGTGTCAGCACATAAAAATTAACAAAAACTCACTTACTTGACATTCCAGGCCAGGCCCTCAACACTGAAAGTACTTTGTGTCACATCTTTTTTTATCCTGATGCAACAAGATCACAATATAGTGCTGTCACACCAGATACACAAATCCTGAGGACAGAGAAGCAGTTGGGCATCATGGCTATTGAATCCCACTAACACCCAGAGCAAACCAAAGGGATTTCAATGTCTAGTTCTCTTTGCTTCCCCTACTTACAATGGCTTTAAAGGAGAAGAGACGGCATGAATGAGCTGGAGTAGCTCCTGGTTAACAAAGTTACTGCAAAGTTGTATAGGTTGCCATCATCTTTTGCAGACAAGAATGCACATAACTGGAATTTTCCTCCAGCCAACAGCTACCCTATTACCTTAGAACCTCTGAATGCACCACTTGGGAGGTCCTTTTCCTGGAATCTGGCAGGACCAATGTCCTATGGGCCCACAGGAGCAGCATTTAGGAGAAGGCCACCTCCGTGCTACTCTGCAGACTCGCTCCAAGTGCCACTTGGCAGAACCATAGCATGCAACCATCAAGGTTTGTAGTAAAAGCAGAAAGGTTTTGACTCATACAGCACAACTTTAAGGTCAAAACATACCAATCACATCTTATTCAATTGCATTTTCTCTCTGTGAGGAGTAAATACAGCCTCTGTGAAGCCTAGCATACTGTACACAGACAATGAGGGGTTGCTGTACAGGCTCACTGAACTGTATTTAACGGGAGTTCACCCTGAGGAGGATAACTAGTCACTGTACTTGTGAGACGTGCAAAATGTCAGGGGAGTATAGAGAAGTGTTGTGCTCAAGAAGCATGTGATGTGACTAATAGAGTATGACAAGGGGTGTGGTTATCATGAGATATTTACCTCCCTTCAGTGCCTTCATGAGACGTGAGAAAATAAGTATCTCCCTCCTCTCCCTGTCTCTCAGGAACATGCTTATTCACTTAGAACTAAACTTCCAAAATTCATCATACTGCTCTTATTAAAAGCCCTTTTGGGGCAGTTTCTCAGGAAGGAAGTTTATTACAGGATTCTAAATTCCTGCTCCAGCTGAGTAATGCTGGACACAGAATTCTGTTTATTTCACAGTAAATAGTTTATAAAAAAGCTAAGTTCTTGACCAAAACAATGTATTTTAAGCAAGTGTAAAATTTCTTTGGTGTTTGAATATGAGGTCCACACATAGGATGGGCCACTCCTATCTCTGATTCTCTCAGGAGACCACCCAGCTCCCTGTGTCTGCCTTGGTGTGAAACCTCAAGGCAGGTAAGAAGGAGTGAGAAGCCAAGAAGCCAATTAGCAACTGCCTTTAATATTTTTTTCTAGATGCAAAGGTAAGAGAAAAAGAACATGCTACTCTGAAGAATATAGAGATGAAAGAAAGAATGGGGAAATCAGGGAGAAGAGCATCGGAGGGGTGTTAGAGCAAGGGCATGAAAGGTTAAGTGTTGGAATTTTAATCAAAAGATGGAATGGAAGAAAATGAGAGGGCAAGGTAGAGAGAGAGGAGAATGGAATGGACTTTCAGGATGGAAAAAAGGGAGCCCAGAGCCTGGAAAAGGAAACAGTCATGTTAGACAACTGAGGCACAACTTCAGTAAAAAAAGGGGCAAAATCAGGTAAAGGAAATGCTAATGGAAATTAACAAACTGGGCCTGACAAGAAAAAGAAGGGTAAGGGTAAAGAAACTGAACAAAAGATAATAAACATTAGGAAGAAAAAAGGAATGAGAAGTAGATAAAATATTTTACCCATTACTTTTTTCTTTTGGTCTTGTTTGTCTCCCACAATATCTCATGGTGAAATAAATGGAATTTTATTTCCCAAGGAAAACAGCTATTTAAAATAGAAAGAGTGTTGTGTACATAACCCAAATTTTACCCTTCAACTCCAACCTCCAATCCATGAGCGACCTTTCATTTCCAGTAAATATCACCATGCAGACTCTGGTCTAGATAGATTTACACCTGTAGGCATCTCAAGCCACAAAATACAGCTCAATTCCTCACAACAATAAAGCCAGCAAATAAATTCCTTCATTCATTCATTCACAAATTTTCCTGTAGATTTTGCATAATAATTCTGCAGAACTGAATATCAGGTTTGTTTGGGGGTTTTCCCTTTTTACTCATTGCAACATCAGGAGACACGTATAATATGTGACAAAACCAAGAAGCAGTTGGTGGTAACAGACAACTCTATCTGCATCTCTCTCCCCCTCACACCACGTTACAAAACAATTCTCATCACTATCATCAGCACCCATATTTTCATATCCATGTTGAAAAAACACAGATGCATCTACACAGCATACCCAACAGTTGTTAAATACCCAGATGCAACAGCCAAAGAGTTGGGCTTCAGGACCTCAAGCTCATGAACATGATTAAAGCAAGATGAGATTAAACAATCTCATGAGCAAGATAAAAAAATAAAAATCGTGCTGAGGCAAATAACCATCACTACAGAACTCTGAAAATCGTTGCCTTCTTCAGGTTAGAGGCTGTACTTGTGGGAGAGAGCATGGGAAGTTCCAGATCAATGGAAGACCCTGGCAGAGAGGCAGGCAGCTTCACAGTTACAAAGACAGAGCCTACCCCTCTTTTCTTCCTACAGAAGCAGACCAGGCTTAGCTGTAGCAAGAACACCCCTTAATTACAAGATATGTATTTTGAGCCGTGCTCAGGTCTAATTAAGGTAAAAGGGCTAAATTTGTATCAGAATGTTGTGCTAAAATCTGTACCAGCAAGACTGCTTACAGTCAGTAGCATCCCAGTGCTTTCTTCCATACAATATTAGCAAACCACGCCTGGAAAGTGAATAACTGAGGCTACTTCCCATATGAATCATTTCTTGAAATAAAGACTGGTCTGTCTTCACTGGAGCAGAAACCAGATAGGAGCAATCATAGAACCATATCTATCACAGGAGATTAACTACTACTGTGAGGCATTAAGAAATTTCTGAATGTTCTTCAGTCTGGGACCAGACCAGAACTGTGGCAGAGAGCAGAGGCTGATACAAGGAAATCAGATCAAAAAGCCATGAGCAAACACATGCTAAACATGTAAGAGACATCCACATTTATGCTGAAAGCACAAAGAACTTAACTTGCAATAGCAAAGTAAAAAAGGAAAGATGCAGCTTTTAAAAAACAATCAAATGAGAAATCTTTGGGTTTTTTTATTAAATACCTACATACAACAAGACAGTTTCATTAATTTTTTTTCTTGAGAACTGTACCTAAAGCACTCAGAAATTAATAATGAAAACACTGGTTATTAAGGAGAATTAATGCAATAGCAGAACCAAATGGTTTAGTGATAGAAACCCTCATTACAGAACTACCCTGAACAACATTGACTGATCCCATATTCAGTTATCCAAATAAAATATGGTATTATTGTGTTATCTGAAACTTTCACTGGCTCAATAGACTCCTCAGACAGGGCCTAGTTACCTGGTTAGATTGTAATCCTTCAATAAAGAATGGCAAGGCAGAGCTACGCATGTGCATAGAGACCCATAGATTCAGAAATTTTTTATGGGATGGGACCTGAGTGCCAATTTAATAATTGTTGTGTGTGCTCAGCTTGAAATATAGTTTTTTAAACTCTTCTTTAACCAAGCAGTTCAGTTATCAGGAAATTAAATGCTCTGGTAATGAGGAGACATAACACATAAGTGACACACAAGCTTCCTATCATGTTTACACATTACATCTGTAATGACATGGAGCTCTACAAGCAGCACAAAGGGTTTGGCCTCCTATGGTGCAGATGCTCCTGACTGGAGTTTATTGTGCCTAATATTTGCCTGCAGAGTTTGCCCTGAGTACTCATCAAATCCTCCATACAGATGGATTCTTTGATGTGGAATACTGTTAGAGTATTGCAATCTTTTCTCCTGAAGGGTTATCAGTAAGACTCACTTGGACTCTAATAATCTTAAAAGTCCTACACTTCTCCATTCAAAGTGGCTAGCCAGTTCAAATTCTACTGAGTATTCTCATGTTAGAAGTCTAGGCTGATTCTACTAAAAAATTTGTCAAACTAAGTTGTTAATTCCTGAAGGGATTGCTGTCTGTAGATTCTAAGACACTATTAGAGATAGCTATTTCCTTTCACATGTTATATTGTAGAGCTGGGGCCCTGGTAATCCATACTGTCTATACTCCCGTCTAAATAATCCAGTCCTCTTGAGAGAATTGGAGAAGTTTTGTAAAGAGGATCTAATTTTCAACAGGATCAGGATGACTTCTACTGGTCATCATGAGACAAGGCACCACGTATCTTTTTTTAAAAAGCACTGCCACAAAAAACATTAGGCATGGAGCAAAATGAAAGTTATGTATCTTTTCCACAGCTTAGAGTTGATAGAAATGTGAAACAGAATGGAGAGAGAGAGCAAGAGAGCATGTGATCTGTGGTTTCAAATAGACACTGAGAGTGCACTCAGCTGCACTAAAGCTGCCAGGAATTTCTGACCCTATGTATCTCCAGTTCCTGGAAAGTCCCACCAACAAACAGCAAGAACACATTCCCTCTGATAAGATTCTGTAATTTAGCAAATATTTCTCTGTGTGTCCAACAGTTTCTACTGTTTGTTTAATGATGTTATAGAATACTTGGCTCTGCACCTAAATTGGGGCAAGGTGAGCAGGCTCATTGCCCAAGTACAAATGTGCTCTCATTGCATCACATACCCCACAGTTTCTCTGAGTTGGGATCCTGCTGAAACTGCTGCCAAAGCACATGGAGAGGCTGTCAGCAGTGCTGGGGACAAAGGTTGGAGGTATCTTTCACAATATCACCAGTTTGTTCATTGAGAAAAATGTAGGAAAAAGGCTATCACTTCAGGTACCTTTTGTAACAGCTTCACTCATTAAAGTGTTCATTAGGACAGTAATCTGAACTTCGGTACCATGGTGGGAAGCTCTGGAAGGAATCCACCATAATGAGGACTGAAACAAATACTCAAAACTGAATATTTTTTTCTTCATCAGAAAAAGTTTTTGACTGAGTGAACAGACTGTAGATATACATTTTGAGAAATAGATTGACTTCCTTCTCAAATATAGTACAGGAAAGTCTGTCTGCACACTCAGTTGCAAGGCACAGCAGTAGACTACTATCAGCGTGAGGAGGTATTTACACAATTTGAGACACTAATCTCTACAGTCAGTGAAATAGTTCAGTAACGTAGATAACAAACCGTATATCTATTACTTCATCATTTTTTTAGAAGTGTTCTTCCATGCATGCCTTTGTTTAGCTAGGTAAAGATGCAAGAAGCAGAAACCTGAGGTAAGGTCATATATATATATATATATACATAAACAGGCTAAATTCCCACCATGAAGTCACAGCCATGATTTTCATTTAAGGCATGCAGTTCCATGCATACCGTAAAGCTTTGGCTAAGTTTGTGTTACAAACATTACATTTCTTCAGGCTGAACTGTGCAGAGAAAAACAGCTTCAATCAATACTTACATTGCTTTGATTGGGTCAATAAAACAAAAGCTTGATTGATCCACCTTCTGTTTACTCATGTAACAGTCAATGAAATTAAGAACGTCCCTTAAAATAAGTGAGATCTGGTCACTCCATTCATCTCAAACCTTGATATTTCTTATTTCTAGACTAGAATCAGTGAATCATTTAGGTTGGAAAAGACCTCCAAGATCATCAAGACCAGCCTTTGACCTAGTCAACTAAACCATAGCACTCAGTGCCACATCCAGCTGTTTCTTGAACACCTCCAGGGATGGTGAGTCTACCACCTCCCTGGACAGTCCATTCCAATGTCTGACCACCCTTTCAGTGCAGAAATTCTTCCTGATGTCCAACCTGAACCTCTCCTGGCACCGTTTGAGGCCATTTCCTCTTGTCCTGTCACCTCCTGGGAGAAGAGACTGACCCCCACCCAGTTAAACCCTCATTTCAGGCAGTTGTAGAGAGTGATAAGATCTCCCCCGAACCTCCTTTACTCCAGGCTGAACACTCCCAACTCCCTCAGCCCCTCTTCACAGGACATGTGCCCCAGAGCCTTCATGGTCTCTGCTGTCCTTCTCTGGACTCACTCTAACAACTCAAAGAACAAATCAGTCCAATCTGAAGAGGCCAGATGGAAGGTATTCCCCCATAATTGTATCTCTGCTGATCCTTCAAGGACTTTATGTCGTTGGGGTCATTCCTTTCAGGCTGGATTTCTTTGACAAAGTCTCTGATGTAACAATGCACAGTCAGTCAAGATAACGTAATATTACCATGAAGAGCATATGGTCTTTACAAAAGAACACACCAAAACTCTCCTTTCACACTGTTCAAAATCATCACCATTTTATCTTTAAAATTCTCACCCTTTTCCTTAGGTTAGATAAAGTATAATTCACTTGATTACAAAATATCAAGACTGAAAGGTAAATTTCACTGGTTCACTATGCTTTCCTAGTACAGTTACAATTCCAAATTGTTTTAAAACTCCCTTTCTGCAACACCTATAAGGCAAACACCCTGTAAAGGTAGGGAAGATTAACATTCAAAATGACATTGGGTCATAAAAAAAAATCTCGATGCAAAACTAATCCAACTTTGCTACAGATTTAGGAATGTAGACCAAATTTGCCCAAACCCTTGAGGTCCAGCTTTCCTTTTAATCCTAAAACTTATGTATGACCTTGCATTATAGTAGGGGTAACAAAGTGAGGGAGGGATGGGTGCACATTTTGGACTCAGAAATCACCTAATGGTTTGGGTATTTCTACAATTTTTCCACTTATTTGTCATCCCCAGTTCCCTCAGTGGAGAGCATTTGAGGTCAGTCACGACCCATGATTGAATAAACACCATTCTTGTCAGCTATTTTGCCCAGGTTAATGTTTGGCATCAGAATGAGTCTCATTCTAAGTTGTTTGTCACCATGACTGCGATAACATTACTTTGGCAGTACCTACGGGTTATCATTTTTCCAATGCACACAATAGTCTGCATATAGTTTGTTGAAGGGAAGGCATGTGGGTTCAGTTTTAAAATTCAACATGGGGTCTTTGCTTTAGCAAAAAGTAATAAAAAGTTCAGTGTGAGCAATGAGCACAAGTAGGTCTGCGTCTATCTGCTTATCTGATTGTGCACAAACAAATTTCTCTTTCAAATACTCTCCTGCATGCACTGTAATCAAACCAGTTCACAAATAAATCAGCATTGTCCTTGATTATTTTTGTCCTCCCTGCTGCCAGATATGTGCCCTTCACAGGGACCTGAGAGTGATATGGCCACTGATTTCAGTGGGGCCCAGATTTCAATCTTGATCTTCTCTAGTCCAAAGAAAAGAACCGTGAGTGTCTTCAGGGACTCAGGTACTCACAGAGAAATTCAAAACACTTAAAGACACCATGGCAGCACACAGGGTTGTCAAAGTAGCAAAGACCCTTCCATATTGATTAGTTCCATGTTTAATGTATACATACTCTTGCAGTGTTTGCAAATAACCTTTTTTGTATGAAAACAGCACTGGCTTAGTCAAAGCCAGATCAAAGAGGCACGCATGATTCACATCCACTAAATAAACACTGATGCCTGATGGCAGTAATACAGCTATTTATATTCATTGCTTGATTTAACCAGTGGCATTCCTTTAATATGATAATAAGCAGAGGCTGTTTGCTATGAAAAAAACAACGAGAGACTTGAGTGCTAAGCTTGCTCTTAACACCAAATGAAAGTGATATTGGTGGGCAAGTTGAGATTTGCTAATTAACTTCCCCTACAGACAAAATCAGAAGTTTAATTTTAGATTATGTTCTGGAATTTCACAAAAACAAATAAGCAGACAACTTCACTGAGAGATAAGCACTTGAATACATTGGAGGGTTTGTAACCAGGTCCTATCAGTGACCTCTGTGTTTCACTGGAATCACAGTCCTGCAAATCTGTCACTTCATCTCCTTTGTAGCACTTGGTGTTAGAAAAATGAGGGCAGAGGACTGTTTTAAATAGCATTATCACCAGTGACTACAGCCCTCACACTTAAAAA
Organism: Eopsaltria australis; assembly: GCA_034509425.1. Lineage (NCBI taxonomy): Eukaryota > Metazoa > Chordata > Aves > Passeriformes > Petroicidae > Eopsaltria > Eopsaltria australis. The sequence goes on along the minus strand of JAVTVJ010000116.1, from coordinate 988,567 downwards.
AATATCACTAAATTGTTCTGAAACCAGCAAATTGTTCTCAGGAGCAGCAATTAGGTGAGGACAGACAACCCCCTCTACTGAAACAGAACCTGAGCTGGCCTTGTGCTACAGACACTCGCAGATGACCTGCACTCAACCAAAGGCACTTCCAGGTCCTGCTGTTCCACAGCCTCTTCTGATTACTGTCATTTTGCTGGCAGTCCTGTGCCCTGTGTTCATCATCCATATTACTTGACCAAAAGAAGAAAGAATGTATGAGTATGAAAATCTTCTAGAATGCTGGGAAAGGATATGAAAGGATGCTTTGTTAGAAGGACCATCACCCACACTCCAAGAATATGCATGCTTACCCAGTCTGCAGTAATAGCTATCTGATTTACAGTGGTCAGTGGTGCCTTCAAGCAACATGAAATTGGTGGTTAAATCATTAAAACCACATGCACAATGAGATGGTATCAGAGGCATCACAGACTCTTTGAATTTGACCATGAGATTGATAAATACAGTATACAAATAGTAGAAAACCAATTCTGTCCCAGAATGCAAAACTGGATGGATGTTGCAACCAGAATGGTACGCAAGTATTTTGAGAAAGTCTAGGACTCTATGGATCTCTCTCTTATTCTTTGGGAACTAACCCAAGGTAAACAAAGTGGACAGACTCTTTAAATCTACTAATGTCATCACTGGAAAAAATGAGATAAATGTAATTAAAAAAAAGGCAAAACCTGTCCATGTAGACAAGGATTCAGAGTTTCCTTGAAGAACATATTTTATCCTTGTTTTCTTTCTTTATTGTACTTTAGTAGTAAGAATGCTTTCTCTCCTGTGAATATCTGAAGATTTGTAAATACTATTTCCATTTGGGTTATAGAGCAATGTGGTGAATTTGTTTTCATTCAGTTCTTTCATCAAACTTCTTTTTCAGACTGGAACATGTTACAGCAGAAGCATGTTAGATTTGAAATCTGGGACTTCTTCCTCTACTTTCATGTGTATTTACCTTTCTCCATAATTTCTATTAGTTCATCTATTGGTAAAACTTATCTGATTTGGATGAAGATTGATTTGGATGGCCCCATGTGCCATAAAATAGCAGCAGAATTCTATTTCCTGCATTGCAGACAAGGCTGCTTCAGTTTTAGAGCTGTACTTTGACTCACTTGCCGATTTTCCTGATAAACATAATGGCTTAAAGTCTTGGAGAGAGATAACTACATGTGCCAGAAAAACACAGGAACAACAGGGCTGCTAGTACTTCAAAGACAGCTTGTACTTCCTTATTAAAGAGCTGCAAGAGAAGTTAATTCATTATTTTTCCAATAATTAATAAAGAAAATAGCTATTGCTGTAACCAGCAGTTTTGAAAGAGATTTCAAATCCTTCTGTGTCCAACATACTGATAAAAACCAGTATTAATTGCAACTTGAAGGAAACACTGATCTCTTAGGAAATTTTTGCTTGATAATTGAGAGGTCTCAAACTAAAATGCTGCTTACAACTCATATCATCAGCAACATCTAATGACTCAGATCTGCTTCAGAGGTTGATTTCTTCTGTCCCACAATCCCAAACATACAGATGTATCAGTGCACTTGCTGACCACAAAATGTTGTCTAAGATCATAACCATATTATCTCTTGAAATGGCACCTTGAAACTGCATCTGTTTCTACAGCTGTCACCTGGTTAACACTAGGGAGATCCCCCACTGTTTCAGTCAGCTGCATTCCTCATTCATTAGGAAACAATTACTAGTTTCAGGTAACTATTTTCATCCATTTAGCATCAATTACAGATTCTTTACAAATCCAATGTTGAGCTGGACAGCAAATTAATTTTAGGGTACTTAATATTTAAAGAATTTTGGAGGTAGGTTATGTAAATTAATTTTGTTCAGTTATTCTCCCAATCTGTGAAGAGATTGCATACTGGTTTTTCTCTATAAATGTCTGAAGACTGTTTTCATGGCCTTTATGAAATCATTCAAATTGATAATTATCTGTAAGCAGAAAACTCCCTTCAGTGTAACTTTGAAAATATATTGTATTCTGCAGGATCCTGGTTTTACTTGTCTTTTATAGCATTTGAGTGCTGTTTTCCAACTTCTATCTTGTTCTACCTTGAGATAGATGGTTATTTTACTGAAGATAGTATTCCCACCCTTTCCAACAAACCTCTGTAAAAGTGATCCTAATTTTGATAATGTAAACTTGAGCTGCCCCCCAGTATGAGGAGAATAAGGCTGAATGTTGGCTGAATTTCTTAGAAGTGACTGAAAATGCAAAGCTTTCCATGAATGACAACTGCCTGGGAGTCTGCACCAGGTTCTCTCAGTCTATGAAAACATGTTGCGTAACAAGTGGTGCTTGTGCAGTCTGATTCCTGTTCTCACAAAAGAAACCTGGACATCAACTGCCTTAAACTGTTGTGACAAAAATAAAAAAGCATAAAAAGCAGAAGCCTGATTTTCCTAGCAACACTCAGCAGTACCACCCTTGAGTCAGAGAGGAGACCAAGTAACACCTGCAGAGGCTAAAACATTCAGAGCTAAACAAAAGTGGACATTGCAAACCTACTTCTTCTTGAAGAAATGTTACACATAGAAATGAACAAAAAAAAGCAATCCATTACAGGCTGCAGTTGTTTGGCATGCTTGGGGAAAACACTACCCATCTACAGAATGGCAGTCCTAGACTAGTCTCATGGACATTACTCTGTTTTTATTGCTTACCTTGGTGAAAGGACTTTGTAAAGTCACAGATACAGTTGTTCACAATTTACAGTTTAGGAAATTTAGGAATAAAGAAGGTGAGACAATTAGTCCAGGTAAATCAATGACAAGAGTTGTGAACACATCTTCATTATCCCCACTCTTATTCTAGTCACTAATCAGCACAGCCTCCAGTCCTAAAGGAAGAGGGTATTTTGGGTGGAGCAGCCTAGCCCTCCGTCATACAGCTGGAGAATACAGAACATGGGTAAAGAGGACATGTTTTCTGTTGTGGCACTCTTCCACCCGCCAAAAATGTCCTGCAACCCCTGTTTCCTGCCAAGGCAAGTCTCCTCACATTAGACAGCACTGGAGAAGGTCCTAAGGCCAGTTGCTGAGGACCCTCCCTACCTCTCCAGTTTTGGTTCTCAACACAAACAATCTTTCACTCTCCTACTGGCCTGTCTAGAGAAGAGTCTGTCTGGAACAGAGTCAAACCATGGAAATCATGAGGAAAATTTAGACAACATCTCTGAATGCTTTATTTTAGAGTGACCTCATTTGTCTGTATGCTTATTCCTTTATGGAGAACAGCTATCAGATTATGGAGCTGCAAAAAATATATGTATTTTAAAATCTATTCTAAAGAAATTAACACTTTTCTTAATGAATTCCCCACATGGAATTTCCGAAGTTTATCTGTACTGCACAACATACTCACCAGTAAGCAGGCAAGTAATAAGTTCTAATAATGGCTCCTGCTATAAATCTGTCTTCTGCAGTTTTGTAGCACTGTCTGAAGGCAGGAAAAACTATATGACACATGAATACTGAGGACTCGCTGCACACCGGCACTGGACTGAGAACTCTGGTTTTTAACTTGGATGCAGCTGCTTCTCTGCTACATTTTACCTCCCTCCAAGATAAAACACAGAAGAGAAATTGTAAGAATTCTTTCAGATGTCACAGGCAAAAAAACCCAACACTGAAATGCCTTGTGTGTGTGCTCCCTCTGAATGGATAATCATCAATATGCTGATCTATATCAAAACAGTTTTCTACCTGTAGGCCAGAAATGGGGATCCCTTGGATTCTGCTGGCATCTAAATACAGCAGCCAGATGAATGCCCACCTGAAGAGACCCTCCCAGGGGAGGGTGACACTCTCCTGTCAAGGTACTATTTCCATAATACTGAGTTCCTGTAACTGCAAGTTTTCTTCCTGTAAGATACAAGATTTCTTTAGTCTGCTGGACTCAAAGCCAAAGAAAAGCATTGGGAAGCTTTGAAAACTGAGGGCATATGCTATCTATCAAAGAGAACTTGGGACTGGTGCACATTCACAACAGCTATAAACAGCTGCTTCCTAGACAGAATGCTTTGCTTCCACAGTTTTTTCTCAGCACGAACTTGAGCCAAAACCTCAGTGTTCTGCTTTTCAGTAAATTCACAAAAGAATAGGATTGTGGTTTAGACATTCCTACCAGTTTCAGAGGCACACAGTAAAACTGACCAAGCAGGCAATTCTGTAGACCAGGGGGACTGGCACCTCCCAGCTCTCAGTTCTAGAGTTATGTGGTCAGCTGGGGTCATCACTTTCTCAGATTCCTAGCATGCCATGACAGACATCCAGCTCTTTCACCATTCCCTTTGATTCACACAAAGCACAGCAAACCAGGAGGCTCTAAACCAAATGCTTCCTGCTTAATTCTTTATTGGGAAAACTTTTGGCCCACTTATCCATAGTCTCCTTTAAGAGCTCTGCACCTTCCATTCCAGCCCCCCTTGGGATGCACGGTGTTGGGTCTAGAAACAGCAAGGTGCAGACGGCAGCTCATTGTCCCCAGCCATGTGACAGCTCATGCTATTGCTTTTCTTCAGCTTATTGGCAGAGCAGGGAGGGGAAGGAGGTGTCAAAAGGCCTGTTATTGCTCTGTGCAGCCCATGAGCCAGAAGGGAGCCCAGCTCTGTTCCCTTGGTGTCACCATGGCTGGATCGTGCCCCAGGGACTCCAGGCAGGAGCTGCAGTGGGGACAGCGAGGGCCCAGCCTTCCAACGCTGAGCTGGGCTGTGAAACAGAGAAACCTGCAAAGCTGTAAAGAGTGGGACCCAGAGGAGCCATGCCAGACAATTTTTTATTTTCTGATTTCCTTTTTCAATTAAATTTGACATTTTTGAGAGCAAGCTCGCTTACAGACTATTAATCTGTGGCTGAGGGCCAAGGAAGGGACACACTGCAGTGAGAACTGAACACGGTAAAGCTTTGTCTGCAGTACAGCATGCTAAGATAATTCCAGTGAGTTTTGAGAAACAGACAGTGACAGTTCAAGCCTGAGTGACACAAACATGTTCATACAGTATTTTCAGAAGAGGAAAGGGTGACATTTTAATGCCTATTTCTTCCTTTCATTTACATTCAAGAGTCTACCATCTAGAGAAAAGCGTGCACTAATTGATATTTGCCACCAACTGAGCAAAATGGTCATAATCAACCTACAGTGAAGGGCTTACAACACCTGCAACAGACTGAGAACTTCTAACTGGACCTTTGGTAGGAGCTGAATTTTAAATTTTAAGCATATGAAAATCAGATGACAGATTCAGAGGATAAAAATGAGAAGTGCTATGATTTTTACCTGAACCCTGATTATCTACAGCAGCTAGAAGAGATTTGCATTTGAGAACCAGCTCATATCTGATTTTTTGAGATATAATGCTAAAAAGAGGAAGAAAGAAAAAAAATTATAATGAAGTAAAACTATCACTTAGTTGTACTGCATACTTTTGAAGCTAACAATTTGATATCTAATCCTTAGGGTTCTTGTTCACATGTTACTCAGGAAAATAATATTGCATTTCAGCAATGGAATAAAGCAAAATATTGAGCTACAATTTCTGGAAAGATCCAAGATCTGGATTTGAACATTACATCTTGGATGTATCCCTTAAAACAAATAAATTGAAGGAAACTAAAGCCACATGTGGTGGAACTTAAAAAGCACCTGCAATCTCAAAATGAACAAGTGTTAAATGAGTACTTCCTCTGGAAGTTTTGGGAGCAGTTTTTTTCTATCATGTGTCTCTCACATGCAAGAAGTAACCCTGGAAAATATTGCAAGTCAAATAGAAAATGGGAAGTTTTTGGGAGCAGATGGAAGGAATCTTTGCACAAAATTTTCACTGCATGCTAAGGCTTTGATCATACCCAGGCAGTAACCAAATACAAATTGCTATTAAAAAAACTCAACAGTGTGGGAACCTTAGAGCAAAATGAAGGCAAAAAAGTGACTTCACTGGTAAAAGTTATAATCCCCTTTCAATGCCAGTCCCTTAATAATAGTTGTTTGGATCTCAGTGTCTTAACGCTTTAGCTTAAGCTGTAATTGATCATTCCTGCTGGAGGTCATTCTTGTGGTGGTGAGGAAGGACTGAAGGACTCCTTTTAGCCAGTTTGTAGAAGGCTTCTATTCATTTGCTGTTCAGTGACTCATGATTATATATGGTAAGATAATTATGATAGGTTTGTTTAACAGAACAAGAAATAGAAGGGTTTTAAGCATTTAGCCATTGCAAGCCATATGCAGAGATAATAATTTCAAACCTACAGGCAATCTGATTTCAGACTTTTCTGACTTTTTTATTTTATATTGTTTTGTGAGTTTTCTACCCAGACCCTGGAAGATGACAAAGAAAGAAACAAGATGTAAGGTTGTATAAGTATAGCAATTTGAAGATTCAGAATGCTACAGTAGTCAGAAAGTGTACACTCTGAATTACTCTGAAGTTTGTAATTTTAAGTAACATTTTGCTCAAATATTTTTAGCAGCACGTAGGGAGACTGGGTAAAGCCTCAAAGAGGAATCAACAGCTGCAGTGACTGCTCATCAGCTATAGATTAGATCATTTTCAGGATGTGAAGAGTACACTGTGTCTGCACTCTTCAAAGCACAGTGAACTGCCCTACAGGACCACCAATCCTCCTGTGGATTGCTTCCATGCTTCTTTATCTGGGCTGATAAGAACATTGCCTCCATCCCACTGCTGTCCCTTGAGTAGCACCCATTGCCAGGCTCCCCTCCCCAGCCTGCTGCCACATAAAGCAGGCAACAGGAGCTGTCATCAGGACAGGCCTGGAAGGAGGAAAAGGGCAGAAAGGGGAAAAAAAGGAGGGGAGAAGCAAAGCAAACCTGAGTTGAAAGGGACCAGCACTACTCTGCTGTGACAGGGGAAGGAGGGAGGCCAGGGTCTGAAGACAGGAAGAGGTTTTTGGCAGTCTAGGCAGCATTTGCAGCACCAGCTGCAAGTATTTCATGGATTGGATTCCACGGAGACATGGCACTGAGTCACTGAAAAAGATAACTACAATAAATGTGCTTAGATGCAGGGCTTTTTCATTAAAAGCTATAGGAATCAACAGAGGCCTCTGATTGCTTGCTTTTTTCCTTAATTGAAAAGTTTCTCACTTTGCTGTAATTCCCAACAGGTTTTCATTGTGCTCATAGAACAATTAGAGGCTCCCTCCTCTGGCTGTGTTTAATACCTATATTTATAGGTATTAATATGGGAATTTTCCCATCAAAATCTTCGCAGGAGAGGGACAAAAGAAAAAAGACTGCTTTATAGTATTAAGTGGGCACTTGAAATCCTACAGAAATTGTATTTCTATGTGAAATTATTCATATTTTTTTCTTTCTGTGTCAAATCACTGACTACATTTGCAGCACTTAATTGAATGTCACAGTTTTAACTCAAAGCCAAGCAAGATAAAGTGTATCAAGAAGAGGCAGCAAAAGAATTCTCGTTCTCTTCTCTTTTTTCCCAGAAAGATCAAAAACTATAATAAGATAGGCCTGAATTTCATGAAATTTGGGATCCTTATAAGCTAGGAAAATAGTTTTGTTTGAACTATATGGCTCTTATGTGCAGTTTTAGAATAATATATTTCTAAGTCCCTTACAACATTAAATACAGGCTTCTGTAATTGGAGCTTCTGTCTCACTGATACTTCCACGACATTGTGTCCAAATCCTGATTACATTTCATTTAAATTGTTAATAGCTCAGAGTCTCTGCATGTGAGTTTCTGAACCTAGATGAGTCTTAGTGCTATATCTCTCTGAGGTCAGGAAACTACACCAGATTCTGATGGCTAAACTACATAAATTACATTTATAGGACTGAATTGGCTCAATTTTACTTTATATTTCAAATATACAGTATCTGTCATAATGCTATATTCAAATAAGCATGCCCAGGATGGTCACACAAGCATTGTGAGGCTCAATGTCCCTCACAGCTCTGAGGGCACTGACCATCCTGGCTGTCCCTGCCCAGCTCCTGGGGCTCCCCACACCCCACCCATGGCTCAAAACCCCACATCAGCCCCTTGGGGATCTGCTGATCTCCAGCTGCTCCCAGCCTTGCCAGGCCAGGGCCCTACTGAGCCCAGCTCACATCCCAGCCTGGGCTCTGCCCATCCCCAGGGATGTGCCCAGTGTCCAGGGCTGGGACAGTGGGACAGCCCTGGCTGCCTGTCCCTGCTCTGTCACTCCACCTCAGTGAGCCCCCCTGCTCCTGGCCTTACAGCACCTTGGCATGTTTATATAATTTTGGAACAACTCAGATGAAAAAGCTGACATTCATTTCACCAGCCATTTGACTGAGTGTTATTGATGTAAATTAAAATCTGCCCTTTTGCAGAAAGAAAGCCTTTGTGATAATTTATGCACCACTCCAACATGTGTGTGTGTGTTTGTATCTCAAAACTGCATTTAAACACATTACTTAAGAAATCTTCCCTCAATCATTCCTGAGGTCTTTGGGTAGGTATTGCTCCTTTTTCCTCCTGTTCCTCTTCCCAGGTTTCTCTGGACTGTGCCAAGGGCTGACATGTTCTAACCCCAGCTGGCAGCAGAGCACCATACAGCTACTCCCCCAGTGGGATGGGGGGAGGAGAACTGGGAGGCTTAAAGTGAAAAAATCTCATGGACTGTGATAAAAACAGTTTAATAATTGAAATAAAATAAAAGAATAATAATTCAAAATTGTCACAAGAAAGAAAATAACAAAGAAAAAGAAATAAAACTTAAGACAGACAAGTGAGGCAAATTGAAACAACTGTTCACCACCAACCAATGTGCACCCAGTCCCTGAGCACTGGTCTCCAGACAACCTTTCCCCCCACCCAGTTCTATTGCCAAGCAAGATGCCATATGGTATGGAACATCCCTGTGGTCAGCTGAGGTCATCTGTCCCAGCTGCATCCCCTTCCAACCTTTAGTGCACTCCCACCCTTCTCACTGCTGCGCGGTGTGAGAAGCAGAAAAGGCCTTGACCCTGTGTAAGCTCTGTTCAGCTGTAACAAAAACATCCCTGAACTACCAAAACCAGTTCCAGCACAAATCCAAAGCACACCTGCACCGGCTACTGTGAAAAAATTAACTCAGCCTCAGCCAAAACCAGCATTTGTTCTTAGGTAATAGATGTAAAACAAGGAACAGTAGCCTCAAACTTAATTCAGTGTTAATTATGAGACTTGGATAGGGGTGCAAATAAGATAACTGGAACTGAACAGAAAATTTTCTTATCCTGTGAAAACTTCACCATTTCATAAAGTCTTCAAAGTCCCAAACTGGAGCATGATGGATCAACACCAGGTAAAAGCTTTTGTTCCCAAACTGATCAGGCAGCCTTATGTCTGTCATGTCTTTCTTCCCCCCGTTCTCTCCATCTCAAACAATGACTAGTCTGTCAAGCTTGCTTTAGCTGTGATATTAGAAAAAAATCGTGCCCTTATTTTTTCTCCTTTTCTTACCTGGATTTGCATTCATAATCAGGATGCAGTTACCTTGAAAATCATTTGAATATATAGTGAACTAGAATATATGTAGCAAAAATCTACCAAGGAAGTTGACTATTTTTTTCCTTATTGTTTATAGGTCTGTGATTTGTGCCACAATTGATACTAGCCAAAGAACACATCCCCCCCACTCCACCACCTCCCCCCAAAAAATCCTGTTTATTACATTTTCTTCCTCTCTATGCCTTCCACAAAATGCTGGAAGACTCTGAAAATACCTATGGACTATGCAAAGAATTCTCCAAAAGTGAAGGGAAGGGAAACACTCAACATATTACCACTTTCAACTTCCAACACAGCATCCAAGAAGATAAAACTCAGTGATCTGACATGCTGTCTTTTTGACCAGAAACAAACACGTGCTGCTTTGATGCCATGTTCTTTCTTTTGACAGGCATTTTAAGAGGTAAAATCTGAAAATTACTGACGTCAAAACCTTATAGGAATAATTCTGCTAGCAATTTTATTGGAAGTCAGAGAGAATTAGACGATGCAGAGACATTCCAAAAGGCATCAATGAAATGCTCAAGAATATAAATAAAAATAAAGTACAGATGGGAACTGAAATTGTAGTAGAGTAGGATAGAGATTAAAGACAGCTACAGTTTAGACTAAAACTCAAGTGCTTTCATGTCAGTTAACTCACGTATATTGGAAATATTGAGTGGGGATGCACAGGGAGAATGGCTAAACAGAACAAAAATAGAAAGCACAAGTGCTGAGTTAGAGCAGAAAGAGGCTGAAGGCTTTCATACATTCCAACTTGCAAAAGTCTGGGTTACGTCCAAGTCTCAAAAAGAAATAGCTTCTGAAGTTGCAGATCCACTCCATAGAATTCATTGTCAAATCTTCCAAGAGTTCAAACAGCCAGAGGACAGCAAAGAGGAAGAAACATAATAGAGGATCATGAGTCTAACCACAATTGTACACAATTTTTTAGAGCAAACTTTGATGGAGAGAATAATTAAAGACATGGGAGGAAGTGGAAAGAAATGCTGCACAGGTTTACTAAAAGTAGAACAAGCAAGACTAAACATGAAAGTAAATAATTATTATGACCAAGGAGAGGGAGATGATTCAATCTACCTGAACATTGGTAAAAACACTTAGTCATGTAGCATGAGAGAGAAATCATTAAGTCAAAAACTAGAGATTAATATAATATTAGATTATAAATTAGAAGAAAAACAGGCTAAAGGGGAGATTACAGCAAAATTAGAAGCCTGAGATGAAGGGTAATTAACAAGTAATGTCTCATTATTTTTCTTAGAATAAGTTTGATTCCTTTTTTTTTAATGAATGTGGTGCAAAACTGTGTTTGCAACATTAAAATTTGTTGTTGTTTCAGAACATAAGAGTTCCAATACAGAGGAAGAACACTGAAAAAAGTTGAAGGATGTTAAAAGGTGGAGTGTGACATATGGGATGAAAATGTCATTTTTACCGAGCACAAGGTTATACATGTGGGTCAAGCCTTCTTGCTATAAATACATCTACTGGTAAGAACCAAAGAGGGAGAAAATCTGAGATGGATGGAGGCTCCAGAACAATGATGCACTACCAATATAATTCAGATGTGAAAGAGTCAGATTGTAGGCAAAGATTCTATTAGGCAAGATTTTTGGAGAGATGCAGAAAATTATTGAAATTACTTACAAAACACTAGTGAGATCTAGCTGATCCATTCTGTGTCTGGAGACCATGAACTCCAGATAGAGCAGGTGCTATATATTACTTTCACCAGCCCCTTATCATTCAATCTGTTTAAAGAAAATCAAGTTGAAGTTGTACTGCAGGAACTTAAAGCATGCTTCATGTCTTCAGCTTGTAAGCTCTTCCCCTTTATGTCCCAGTTCCCATGAGTACAAAGCCACATTAGGCCTTACTTCCCTCTTTCTCTCTTATATCCCAGTTTCCATGGGAAGGCAACTAAGGTGGGAGATAGAAGGAAGCCAGGACATGCTGCAAGTGGTTCCCCAGTTTGAACAGAGAATGGAAATACACAGCAGATATCCTATGGAGCAGCATACCTTTTGCCTAAGAAAGACAACTTTGTTTTGCCCAAGAGCTTGATGACTGAGAGGTACACTGTCTATAGAACACAGGCAGCAGAGGGAAAAGAGAAAAAAAACAAAGGAAAAGAAGCCATGAAATAAAGAAAATATTAGCACAGAAGCAAGCTGAATAAACGAGCAATAAATTTCAAAAGAACACATAAGAGGTCAGCTGGGATAGAGGATCATCCCTCTAGCCTTGAAAGCAGGAAGGCCCTAGCACAGCCTTTCAGCAGGAAAAAACTACAAAGAAAAGCTAGATTCAATCAGAACTCAATCAGTTGTTGGAAGAGTTTACGTGATCTGGTTGACTGTCTATAGCATTTCCAGTGATTCAGAAGTTCCTTTCCAAAGCAACATTCCTAATTATAAGGTTAGTATGGGTCTAATTTCATCATGCTGTATATTCTTTTTAAACAGAGTTGAACTTCCAGAAGCAGGCAAACCATGGGCAGGATGTTTTCTACAGTTCTTGCTCTGCAGTGTTCTATAAGAAATCCTTGCAGTGTAAGTGAATTCCTTCTATCTCTAATGCACAAGAACTAGTTCCATGAAATAATGGAGACAATTCTCTTGATCCTAAAGAAATGTACAGCTTCTGCAGAGTGGGAAACTATAGAGGGAAGATGGAAACACTGAAAAGCATTTGGAAATGAGTCAAGGAATTTCTCATTTCAAATTGCCACGTTTGATATTGTTTTAGTAATTTTTTAAATTTTGTCCCTGTTCCTCTTTTTACAACATCTCCAAAGCAATCAAAGAAAACAATACAATTATAATAGTGCTCAGGAGTCCTTTCAGACACTATACTGAATTTTGTCAGCTGCAGATTTTGTAGCAAGAGACAGAAAGCCTAGAAAGGTAAGATATGAAGTAGGACTGAAGATTTCTGACCCTGCTGCCAGAAAGCAGCTGACTTTTAATAATTCAATGAAGACTACAATTTCATGTGTGGATCATGTTCCACTTTCTTTGAAGAGAATCCCCATAGAGTGTCAGGGGCTTTTTCCACTGTGTGAGATAAGAAAGGCAGACAGTACAACTGAACTTCAAAATAACTGTTTTACTATTCCTCTTTGAAGAAGCTGTAAGTTTCTGTAAGCTTTAGCCTTACCAACTTCCCAGGAAACTCCATACTATGTAAGAGGCCATTATAGAAATTTGTAATCATTCTCAAATATATTGGATGGGGAAGATAATAGCAAAATAGCAGGTATGTTGTTATAACTTAGCATACCACATATCCCAGCATTATCAATTACATGCTCCTTTAAAGAAAGAATAAATTGAAACCAGTGTTAAAACTGTCCATTTGCAGATTAAAATTTATCAAATATATAGTGAAGGAGACCAAAACGTAGCCTGCGACAATATGTCAAATGTTTTCTAAGATAACTGAAACTTGGTCTAGTGCTAATTAGCTTTAAATGATTCTGCCCTGTGGCAGCTGGACAGCTCTTTGGATGTCAAGAACTCTTCTGAAATTGCCGAATGAGGAAGAAAGAACAGTATTTTTTAGCTTTATGCAACAGGCAAGCATGATGTAGTTTCTCAGGATATGATTTCTGTATGATAAGATGCTCCAGTTCTCATTCCCATGCAAATAGTCAAGGTAAACTTCCATAGAGATTGCCCATGGCCAGATAAAACAAGGAAAACCCTGAGTATTTTTAGGCTGAGATTATTATCTCAACTAAAAAAAAAAGTGTTTTTTTTTCCTGCAGGAAAATTGAAGCCTAAGATGCTTATTCATTGCAGGAAAACAGATTGCAATAGTTTAGGTAAAATAATAGAGAGGGGGTAACAAGAGCTATCATATCACCATCTACTGCATCAGTATTAGAATTCCTCAACTGAGATATCTTTTTTATCACTTTTGTTTACAGAGGTAATACTCATAATTTTTCAACCAGAGTGAACTGAACATTTGCCTTGAAAAAGAAAAGAATATTACCTATTTGCATGGCTTGAAAAGTTACTTGTGAATTCTAAACGTCAAAAGTTTGCAGGCTCATGTAGTTTACAGCACAGCACAGATGAATTTAGAAGGATTTTTAATGGCTGACCAGTTGCAAACTTCATTATAAGGATTCAAGTACAGACATTATCTATTCAGACTGTCCTTGTCTGTGACTAAAGAAAGATCTTGTCTTGTGCTAGAAAGAAAACCATATTTCCCTTAGCACAAAATCTTGAAGTATGTTAGACAACTACCTTATTTATTGACTCTATTTACTGCATTGATGGATTGAATACTAACACAATGAACAGTGTCTTGAGGGAATGAAAAGTATTTCTGCTTTCGTTAGGGCTCTAACTTTCTTCTTCTGGAAACATTTTCCTTCTAGGGTCCTCAAGGTGAAAGCATTCACCATTTGGTGCCTTGCTATAATAAAGTAAATACTTCCTTTTTCTAATCATACTGACCTTGTGATCTAACACTGCTGGAATTTATATTCCTGGGAAACTTTGAGAAGTTGCAGTTTTCCTTTCCAGGAAAACAGATATTTTTCTGAGCTCTACCTGATTCAGAGCTAGTTTAAAATGAACAGAGAGTTTTCTTGGTATCAGATTCCATATCCAGAATAAAAAAGGTGAAATTAATAAAATGTCAGGGATAATTGATATTATATTCCAGAAATGCTATTTCTGTCAGTCTTCTGATGAATTCACATAAGCAGCCTTGAAACCAGGCTGGACATTCCTTGTTTAAGTTAGTTGCCAGCTTTATATCTTGTTTGGGAGCAGAAGTTATTGGGAGAAGACAAGACACCAGTGATGGAAGGACAGTCTCTTGAGTCAGGAGAGAGAAAAAAGCCCAGGGCAGAACAGCTTAGCAGGAAAATCATGGCTCTGAAAAGGCTGGTGTTACAAGAAGAAAATTAACCAGCTATGAAGTCAGAGCTGTGCTCCAGCATGTACCCGGCAAGTCTCAGGACCCCAGGGTCATCTGTTCAGTCTTCCCACAGGCACTTTTCCCATCTGTTTTCCCATGCCATTCTTACACCCCTTCCTGTCACAGCCTTTGCACAGAAGGAGATGAACATGGATCAGATTTTAACCTCTCATTCACTGGGCAGTAGGTCCTACTGTGTTCTGCACAGGGGTTGGCATAAAGCTAACAAGGTGTTGAAAACATGAGGCCGCTTAAGTAAACATCAAATACTGGATGATCAAGATTCATAAATTTTCCATGAAGACTGGAGTACAGTGAGCCAGCTTAGCAGCCAAGGGCTTTAATACCTTTAAGGCCTGGTAGTCAGTCATTAGTATCTGTAATAATGGGTCACCAATGTCAATATGAATTTCCTGTACAGTAGCCTCCAAGATTGCTGCAAGGCATTTCATTCACAGAACAAAGAAACCAAACAATAGTGGGAGCTCATATCTTCAGAGGTTTTCTAAACTCTTTGCATTGTGTAAAATAAATATTCAAAAGAAATCATAGATGCAGTTTGATCTGCACTAAAGTTGTAGAAAAGTCCAACAAGGATCCCACAGAGGCATGAGGAAGAACAGTATTACCTTTGCATCCAGACTCACAGAAAACACACTTGTTCCTATTTCAGAGCCTAACCTTATTTTTTCTGAAGTCTGGAACAGTTGGTGGCAGACAAATCCCTATTATTGCCTGTAGGCATTCCTCAAAATATATCAATTATCCTATCCAGTTGCATTTCAGATGAATTATTCTCTTGTTACCAAGGCAACCAAATACATCTAACAAGAAATAACCGTATTTTTTGTCCATGCATACCTGGGTTGCCAGAGCAACCTTAGAAAATGGATCACCTGAACAATGTGTGTGCAGTCCCAAGGGAACATGGTTCTTATCAGCTGTGGGACGTCCACCTGTGGAGCCAGGAGCATCACCTCCCATCCCAGTATGCCCCTGGTGTAGCACTGGAAAGACCCAAGGGCTTTGGAGACCATCACACTTCTCAAACAATATGAGAGGAAGTAGAAGACAACATTCTTGGGAAATGCAGAGCATCCTCAAATGTCTGCAATTAGAAAACAAAGCTTGTAAAGTCTGTACTAAGAGATCTCTGTATTTAACTGCATTTCAGCCACAATTCCTGCAAGGAATAAAAAATGGTTTATCCTGGTTGACACTTGCAGACAAGTTATGTTCATTACCAGCTCAACTGCATACCTTGCTCACAGGCCATCAGTAGTAATTTTCTTTGGATAGGCAAGACTTTGAAGCTAAGTGGAAAGACTAATCCATAAGCAGACATAACATCAAAATACTTTCAATATTCTTGGTATAAACTTATGTGTAGACTAGCCCTATGTGATAGGAGAAAGAAATTTAAAAAATTATTTTAAAAGCTTCTTGAAATAATCTTTCATTCCTGAAGTCAGGAAAAAAATAACAGTAAAACAGTGACCTGAATGGTGACCTGCAGTCAGTATATTTATTATGAACATCACTTGCCTATCTGTACAGTAATACTTCCTGTGTTGGATTTTTATGTTTATTCAGGAAGAAGTTCAATAAATAATAAAACTCTTCCTGTGGCAGTACACTACAACACAGTGTGAAACATAAGCACTCTGAACACATTAATGAATTCCAAGTTACTAAACAATTGAATAGTTTTACACGCACACACACAGAGAAGGAGTACAGTATATAATGTCTGGTCATTCTACATTGTAAAGAAGTTTCCGTTTTCCAAAACAGCCACAGCTTGGAAACAAGATCAGCAGGAAATAAAGGTAAGAAGCAGATTTTTTTCTGCTTGATACAGGCAGAAAGGTAGTGCTCTAAACCCTCGCTTGGAGGGAGTTTAGAAAGTTGTGCCAAAGAGTGGCATGATTGCTACTTCTCACCTCCAGTTACAGAAATGCTGTTGAGCTGTGTCAGGAACCGAAGTATACCCCAACCATAAAGCCACTGAGTAAGTCTCAGATAAAGACAGAAAAAAATAGTGTATTTAAATATGTATCTAATCAAACAGGAATCTATGACGTGTTATTAAAGTTTGTTGTGGAGTCTGTAGTCAGGACAACAATTCAGTGCAGCTCTGGGAACATTAGGATCAGGTACTCTGACAGCCTGCTGGGTAAATCACATGTGGGATGGGAGGTGAGTATGGACAGGAACCTCATCCTATTCCCATCCCCTCATGCTTTTAGCTAAGTTGCAATGTGGATGGTGATATAACAATGCTGTGAGCCAGTGGGCCCTCAGACATACTGAATAAATAGAGGACTCTTACAGTTTATAATCCAAGAACATTAATAGAAAAGTAGGGATTAGAGGGTAGAAATGGGAGAGTCCAGAAAAAGGTTAAGATTTGAGTTTCATATGGGCCAACAGTCTAATATGAATTACTAGAGGAATAAAAGGGATGATCAGTTTCTCCCTACAGCAAAGTGTTAATTTACATTATATGTAGTTACCAGTCAGGAGTGTCTATCTGACTTGCAACCCAGGTAAAGTATAACAGTAACTTTATATGCCTAGCACAACCCTGAAGGTTAAAACACCATCTCTATTCAGACCTGGGTAAAGAAAAAGGACAAAAAAACCAGTAACAAAGCATAAGGAGCAATGCAATACAGTGTCATGGGAAAGCAGCAAGCACCTCAGGTATTTCACAAGCTCTTAAATAAAAATCTTCCCTCTCTTTTGCAGTAATTTTCAAGGTTTTTTCTTCCCCCCAGCCCCCCCCCCCCCCCCCCCCCAACCTCTACCATGGAGGAAAAAAAAATCCACAGCTGACAGCCTTTTGCAGAGAGTATTTTGATGACTTTTTCACTCAGAGAAAAACCACAGAGGAATATATTTGTTTAGGAGACTGACCTGTAAAGTTGCTAAGCCAACTTCATGTCTCAGCAGCTCATTCCCAAAAAATGGTCACAGTCCAGTGACTTCATGACTTAAGCATAAAGCACTAGAAAAACTCAAAGTTTTCATCTCTCCAGCCTTATTAAAACCAATACATTCCTGAAGAATATGCTGCATTTAACAAAATAGCACACTGCTTTGCAATTATCCTGATGAGGTCTACCTGCTCCTATAAGAAATCACAGGAAGACTCTTCAAAAGCATCAACTGAAGCCAGCATTAGTAAAGTAAATAGCTAGAAGAGTGTTGTATTTTGCTGTCACTGTGAATTTAGCTAGGTGCTAGAAGGTTTCTTAAAAAGATGCCCACGTGCTGGAGGAAAACAGCTCCGAAAGGTGACCCCTGGATATGTACATTTTCCACATCACTAATGTTTACTAGGAATTGATTTGTTTGTAACTGTTAAAGCCCCTCCACTAAAGACAGAAATTGATCTTTGCTACAGTCACCTCTAGAAACCCACCATCTGCTACAGGCTGTCACTTTGAGCAGTATTTGTTATTCTTCTGAAGGAAAGTTAAAGATGCTCTTTGACTTGGAAACACATCTATGGTACAACTGGGACAGCAAATTGACTTTGATCCTTTTGCTGTGGTAGCAACAGCTGTGGCAGTCACATGAAGGCCAGGTATAAATCACACCCCTGTTCACAACCAGGAGCTTCTCAAGAGGACTCTTAGTCCATAATCTTTCCTCTCCTTCAGAATAATCAATCCATTTCTCTATGGTACTCTGAAAGTGTAAAACCTCCAGTGACAGGGACTGCACAGAATCCATTCCAATACTTGACTATACATAGTTTGAAAAATAGTTTTAATACCAAGTATAAGACCCCCTTGCTGTGTTTTAGCCACACTGCTGCAACAGGCTGGGACATGTGCAGGTCCTTTCCCTCTGCACTCATACCACTCATTTCTCTAGATTAGAAAGACTCAGTTCTTTCAAGATTTCCACACAAATCATGGTTACTAAACCTCTGAAAGTTCTTGCTGTCCTTCCTTAGTCCCTGTTGACCATCCCCCAGAAGTGTAATTTGTTCAGCACACACAGGGACAGACCCTGCCTGCAAGATCCTTTGGTATCATCTGCTGTTAATGAATGCTTTCTCCTTGTCTACTTCCCCATCTAGAACTTTCAGGGTTTAAAAATGAGTCAACTGAGCTTGGAGGCCACAGGGAGATTTGATCATGCCTTTTTTATGTTAGCAGTTAAATAAGAATCATTTCAATTAATGAGATTCTCATTTACTGTACTAAGCATAAGAGTTTTGGTCTACAAGTCTCTTGGCAGGGAGTTGTACATTATGGTAGCAGGAAGTGTCACTGTTTCATTTGCAATTAGGCAACAACAGAAAAAAGTTCCAACAAAAACCTTCTGTACACATCCTATACTACTCAAGAATCTTGCAACATAAAGCCCATACACATAGATTTATGTCTGTGTGTGCAAGAAATTGTTTTTAAGACAATAATGAGGCTACTTAGGAGGACACAATGCTTCTTTTTAGATTTCTCTCTTCCCAAAAGTGTAGCTTTTCTGTAACCACAAATTGCACAGCAATCAGCACATCTTATCTGAAAGATAGAGAAGTTATTTCCCCACATGTAAATGTTAAACTACACATAAAGCTGCTGGGAAAGATCTAATGCAGTTTAATGTGCGAGGAACAGGAGGCGGCAGCACAGAGGGAACCATGCAAATGAAAGGGGACCAGTTGCATTTGCTTCCTAAAGCACACACTAGACAAGTGAGCACAGCATGTTTCATTAGAAACAATGAAATCTCCTTTTCAGCTAGCTGGCATTTTGGCAAGGCTGCTGATAGATCAGAAACCCAGAGCACAGTTTGTTTGCCATGCTGTAGCCTACTTTTGTTTAATCAGACAGCCACTGCTGAATGTGACCCTGCTGTCAACAACAAACCTCCAGACCCGCATTCACACGTCAGAGCAAGTGTGTTGTGTGCGTGTGTGTATGTGTGTACGTGAGCTCTCGCTCATGCTGTGATTAAAAATGTAAGCACCTACTATTTTCAGTCTGAAAGGCAGCCAAAACTTTTTGTTCAAATTGGCACGGGGAAGTCTTCTCATGCCCATTCCATCGTATTAGCAGCACTCCATAAAATGGCAATGGAGGATGGATAATTTTGAAAGTGTGACTGGAATGTGATGGTTTGACTTGCAGCGTTGAAGCGAAGGCAAAACACGCCTTTGTGCAGGGTACATTTGGAGCATAATTGCAAGCTCTTTCCAGGAAACTGGTCTCCTTAGCACTAAAAAGTCTCTCAATGCTTCTAATTAAGGGCCTGACTCAACTCCTCCAAAATAAACTGAATCAGACCCCACCAAACCTGCCTCTCAGTAAGGTCCAAAGGCTTCACCACTGCTCTGGTAGGAGTGTAGATGAGTTTACCATGGGGCATTTGGACATTCATTTTCCATCTCTCAAAAATAAACTCAGTTTTAGGCTGAAAATTAACACTTTCAAACATAAAAATGTTGGCATGGAAATACTGTCTCAGTGATCAATTCAGATACTTCTTTGTTCCCTTCATCTTCCAGAGGACAAGTCTGTATCCTGTGATGTTCCCTGTTAACCGAGCTGACAGCATCCTCCACTTGGAGACTCTCACACCACGGTAAAGCAAGGGCTGCAGACAGGAGAGGAGGATCCATCCATGCATCCATCCAATAATTTCTCTATAGAGATCACATAATAATGCCTCCACTCTCTCCCACCTTCTCTTTTTACTCTTAGAAACTCCAGCAGGACTATCTGAATGCAGCATGTAATATCAAAACTACTTCATAAAATGTTAATATGACTTAATAAATATGCATACATTTAAATATGCTCTGTGCAAAACACTCATACTTAAGAAACCAGTCTAAATATCACAAAAATAAAATAGCATCTTCACAGCAGAAACACATTATGCATAACTAGAAATTGAAAAGACTGTTGAAGACAGTTTATTCCTTGATATCGCTCTGTTCCTTCTATTCCACTAACACGTTAGAAAATGCATTAAAGTAATATAAATTATCGAAAGAAATCTCAAGTAATACCATGTTTGAGAGAGCATGTCTTTGTTGCCAGAGATTTCTTAGATCACAGTTCATACATTTTGTAAATGGCTGTGTCTCACTTGCAGGAATTTGTACCCTTTGGATTTCAGTTTCTGCATGTTCAACACTTCCCAAAGCTGCTAAGAAAATAAGTGCTGACATTTGGGGTTATGCTCTGTGAGACTGTGGGATTGAGAGTGAAATGAGGAAGGAGCTAAAAGCAAAACTTTTTGGAAAGGAAGGGACCCATAAATGTATTAAAACATTGCTGTTTCCTCTTAATTGCAGTAAAAAATATGACTGCAACCAAAGTGCCCAGAGAGGTGAAGACATCCAATCTTACTAACCACACAGGCCAGTAACAGGTTGCAGAAACCTCTGCAGGGGTCATTGGCCCAAGCAAGCCCAGCAGCCCAATGCAGCTGAACCCTCCAAACTTACAATTTAAAATAATAAATGCAAAATGATCCAGAACAAAAGCTATGGGGTTCCAGCCAGTTACCACTAGGTCCCAGTAATTCTACTGAATTTTTTTTCACACACTCAAAATATAATCCCTTTTAATTTATTCATGTTCTGTCTGGAGTAATAGATACTATTTTCTGCCACTATAAATTGCCCTTGAACTTCAACTGAGTAGCACATTCTGCTTCCCCTCCTGATTAGGACTGTTTAGAATTTCTGTGTCCTGTTAAGCAGCTGGCCCATTTCCCCTCATAGCAAGCAAATTGTTCTCTTTCCAATACTTGTTATTTTTAGAAACAAGAGGTTTTGGATTAAAAATAAATAAATCTTGCATATTACAAGACATCACCCTTGCTTTCAAGGTTTGTTTTTCTTTTAATCCTTGTGGTAAATCTGACTCACTTACCTTGCAACTATCTCTGTCTCTCCCTTTCACACTAGGGTTGTCTTAAAAACAGCTCTAACCTTGTAAAGAGGAAGATTAGAAAATAGTCAAAGGTGGGTCTGTCAACTGTATATTAAAGTCGGGTGTATTTGGATGCTACATGTCAAAACTCAGCATATGATTCCAATCAATTTTTATCCAGGACTGAATCAGAGAAAGGTGTTTTAAATCTGAAGGTTACATAAGACCCTAGTACTTTAGAGAAAATCAGACTCAATACACAATTTGCAGAGCTTGAGGTCTGTGCACTATTCCTAAGGAATTTGTGCAACAGAGAAGAAAAAAACATTATTTTTCTTTTAAGTTGAAACCAGCTTTCTTTTAAGCTTGAGACCACCAAGGCATCCAGAAGCTGGAAGAGACCACCAGCGGGACTGTGACTGCATCTCTTCATGGGGGAATCACTGACATGTGGCAACATCTACAAAAGTGTTTTTGCACCAGTACCCACACCTCCCTAAAGGTTACACTTCTATGGTATGCTCTCAGACAGTTTTTTCAGTTCTCCTTCCATTAACTTTGGAGCAAAAACAGCCTTGAAGGAAAAAAGACAGAAATAAAAAGGCAAAGCATTAACATGAGAAAAATGAAGTACAGTTGCTCCCAGCTATTTCAGCTGATTGGAAGCAAGGAATCGCTAATAAGGGGTGCAGTTTAAAGCAGGCTGTGCATATGTTAAGCAGGAGTTCTGATGTGCATTTTGCATCCTGTATTACATATCTGAGTCCAGGAAGAGAGACAGAGCTGGGCAATCTTAGCACTCTGTGGAGCATGTATTAAAAGGGTCCCAAAAGTAATTAGATAAATTGAATGAAATCGGACTTGACAAGTAGGGGTCATCCTATTCTATGAAGGCTCAAGATGGAGACCAAGGGGGCAAATAACAAGTGATTGAAGGGCACAGCTAATTAAAGTGCCTGCTATATTAATATTTATGTTAAAGTTTCCTGTAGCTCTGGCCTTGACCTGGCAGCTGGGTATACAATGTGTGTCCTTAATTTTAATAATTTTCAACATTATTTCTCATATGGTTATGGAAGTACTTTAGACAGCTTGTTATACCTGTCTCTTCCATGCTCAGACTAAAATGGCTGAGAAGTGTAAAAACTGCTGAAAAGAAGTTAGGTAACAGGCTCAAAAACAAGTCCCTCTGATTTAGTCAGCAGAAAAAAAATAAAGGTAGGAAACACTGCCATTTATGAGTGCTTTCTGTTCAAAGCTGTCAAAAATGCTCTTCCATCTTCACGATACCTTGTCTTCATTTTATAGGTAGGGAAACTGAGGAAGAGCTGTGAAGGCTCACTGTGAGATGCATTCACTAAGCATCCCAGAATCACTGCAGCCTGGGATTCCTACACATCAGCACTCCAGAGGTGCAGAGTGGTCCAGCTGAAAGCAAGAGGAGCTGGAGATGCTTTGCATTTATGTACAGAGAATTACTTTGTTACTTCATCAACTAAGTGTGTGAAAGAGGGACAGTAGGGAGAAGCTGCTATCTATCAAGCCACAAACCCAAAAACCACACAACAACCCCCCTCCTTGTTCTTGATGAACTGACAAAAAATAAAAAAACAACTCCTTTCTCTCACCTCACAGAAAAAAATTAGTTAACCTGAAATTACAATTTGGCAATTTCTCCCTCATCTATAATGACCAAGACATTATCTTTCGGACAATAAACTTTCACACACACACAAAATAAGCCAACTAATTTAAGCCACTTCAATCTTTTCTTTGAGGAATGGGAAAGAGAGAGAATGTCAAAGTGCTGCTTGTTCTACAACCCAACTGCTGTTAGCAAGACTGTAGATATCTCTGGCTGGACAATTAAGCATCAAAATATTCACTGCTAGCAGGCATGTTGACTTACACAATTTGCCTGTGTTAAGACAGATTTAGGAATTGTGTCCTGGTCTTCTTTGCCTTGCCCTGATTTGTTTCTAATGTTGAGGTTTTGCAGAACAAAGGGGTGGGGGAGGATGACATTTCCAAGCCTCACATGAGAAGCAAGGCACAATTCAGGTTCCATTTAAAATTATGCATGTGGAGGGATAAATAAAGGTTTTCCAAGCTGGATTATTTCAGTGCCAAATTTCAATAACCCTTTTAATTACATTGTTGTATTTCTACTTTAGATAACAAGAATGTATCTGGTACTTTATGTAGAGTCTGCAGAAGTAGGTGCAACCACTGGCTTCCTGCCACCTTGCCTCTGTGTCTGAGAGAGTTCTAAAGCTTGGGCAGCCTTGCCAGCACACACCATTGTTTGTACCTGCTGCAATTCAGTTGTTACAGCAGCAGTTGTAGCAATTTAGCAAGTAGAACACCCATTTTACTGTCTGTTTTATTACCAAGACAGATAAAATTTGTACAAGTAGTGCTCAGGGAGCCAGCATATAGCAGTACATCTGAATTAAAACCAAAAGTATTATCCAGCTGAACTCATTAGCATTTACAGGAGTGGCTGAACAGATTTGTTTCCCCCATCCGTCCTGCAGCTCCCTGCACAACAGCCATTTGTTCTGAGTTTCCATCAGCAACTTACCAGAAGAAAATAAAACATAAAAAAAAAACAAAACAGCAGTGCTGACTGGATGAACAGCTCATGGCAAACAGTACTAACACCCCCACAGAACACACAAGTATAATGTAAGATTTATCTGCTATGTACCTTCCAAGAGTTAGCTCAGCAGATTTGATGCTTCATGGAAGACAACTCTTCCCAGGCTTTGTAAAGAGAACACAGGAAAATCACTTTTCTGTCTGAGACCCAAAAAGGGACTTTAGCATCCCTAATTCCTATTTCAGGTGCCACTCACCTCCTACATATCTCAATTTTAAATTTACCCTTTTTTTTGAGCACCTCAAACATATTCACTCCAGGATCACACAGACAAGGCAGCTGTGTCCACTCCTTGCTTGGGGAGCTGTTCTCATTCTGCAAAGCACAGTCCTTCTACAGACACACATAGGACTCCAGCAGGTAGTGCCAGAGCATAAGGATATCTTCACTAGATGCAGCACTTACAGTGCAAACTTTAGAAATCTTCCCCAGATTCCCTCATGATCAGCATTCCAGCAAGAAGTGGGCTCATTTCTAGATGACCAGAAATCTAGAGTCAAGGAAGGGAGCCAAACAAGTCTAGTTAAGCATAAGCTATGGAAACATTCAGGTGAGTCCAGAAACAGATAAGAAGTATTTGAGTGCTGATTAATACATTTTACATTACCAGATATTGAATAATATTCTGTGTAAATATTACTCCATCTTCATTTGCCTCCCACCTGCAATGCAGGCCAAACTTCTGTCTTTCCAGACAACTTGGGGAGGTTTTCCTCAAGCTAGAATTCAAAACTGTTGCACATAATACATAGGGAAGGAAGTGTTTCTGTTTGTCAGTATACTTTAGAACTCTCTGTTTCTTGTTAAACTACATGCAATATAGTGGGTAGTATTCACAATTCTATGGGCAACTTTCAAACAGAAATTTTTTTCAAAAGGTATTACTTATATTGACTCTTTTGGTAGTACTATATTGTCACATAATTTTTTATTATTTTTCTGTCCTAAGCAAGAAAAACACTGGCATTACAATCTAGTTAATGAGACATACTTTTTTAGCCATATTCCAATACATGAACTGTGTCATTGTGCTGTTTGGCACCTGAGAAAAATGGCATCTCAGCGATTTCATGCAATTTGCACACTTTTCCAGCAGAAGCCCTTCATTTTGGAAGTCCTTGAGAAACCTGGCAGTTCCCAGTGACTGAAGAGATAGACCTGAAACCTGTACCTACACACAGCCATGCCAGCAAGCATTCAAGCAAGTGATTCAGTAAGCATAGTTCAGTTCTGCATGAATTAATAGCAAAGTCAGATTTGGTTTCCAAAACTTCTTCCACGTCCAAGCATGGCTCCAGCCCATTTACAGTCCTGTCTTCCAGTATGTTTCTTTGTAAATAAATAAATGAACAATCATAGCAAGCTCCAGGGCTGATCCCTACATCTCACAGGCAATAAAAGGGCACCCCAGATGTGACTTGGCTCCTCCCTCTGATGTGTGTGGAAGCACTCACACAGCTCAGTTCCCACCACCTCCTCTTTCCTGCTCTCTGGCTCTTTGGACCAATGAAACCATGTTACAATATTAAAAACAGGGCATTACACATGTAAAATCAAGCACAGTAATTTGATTTTAGATAAGAACTAATGAGTTATGACAAAGATTACCCTCAAGTTAGAGCCCTGTGCACAAAGTACTTTTAGGAAAAAAAAAGCAGAACTGCAAAATAAACAGCCACTCCCTTTGCTCTAATGGACAAGAATACTTTGCTAAAAAAGAACTCTTTTCCCCCAATCTTTAATTTAATTTCCTTCTCATATATTAAAATATCTCAACTTGGCTGTCTGACGAGCTTCAGATGCCTGCCTTCTAGCTCCTCTTAAATGCCTGCTTTTGCCTTGAGCTCCTGCAGACAAGCACACAAGGAATATGATGGATCCCTTCAGGAGCTCAGCACACTTTCAAGACTGCAGAATATGCAAAATATACACTGCTACAGATACCAGCATCAAGCCACTGGCCTAAAACCACCACTTAAGCACACTATCTTCCCCTCCTGAAAAGTCCAGAAAGAATTGCAGGGGATGTTAAAGCAAGCAGTTAATTCCTTGATGGAACAAAACTTTGAAAAGTGCTGAGCCAAAATTTAGAGAGGTCTCTAACTTTTCCCACTGAAAGATTTCCTTGTCTTGTTTTTATTTCTCTTCAGCATTCTAAAATAACAAGCTGAAAACTTAAAGGCCAGTACTGATGCTTTCATTTGTGATATAAATCATTTAAGTATCTACATATATCTAAAAGAACAAAGCTGTCACCACATGCTTCCCACCTGGTGAGTATTAGTAATGCTTTCTACAAACTTCTTTTTAGAAAACAATTTCTTGGTTATATAAAGAAGAGTAAAGATTTAAATCTATTGTGGAAGGGAACAAATAGGATTCTTTAACCTTTAAAGAATCCAATCATCTGCTCAAGTACTTGAAGCTAAGTAGTGCTGGCTGTCAAACAACCCAATTAAAACCAACCAGGAGGGAAAGTCAATAGGTTGTATATCAAGGAAAAAAAACCAAACGCATCATTAAGGAATGCACATCTTGTGGAAACTGGGAACAGAATGTGCAAAGGTCAATCATTTTAAGGTATTAAGTACCAGGGTTCAGAAACTGCCTGTATAAGAACATGGCACAGTGTTGAAGATTCAGAAACCTGCATATCACAGCATGAAGGTAGGGCTGGAACAGAGGGGAAGGTACCTGCCTCTAAACACAAACAAGCCTGACTTGTTTGGCAAACAACTATATTTGAATGTCAGCTTTATTTGACGTTTTCTGGTTTCTTCACACAAGTAAAAAATTACACTTCCACATCTTCTGCCCTTATCATCTTTCCTGCTCCATTGCAAAGGCCAGTTGTTTGAAAGACAACAGGGAGAATAATAGTGAGATATGACTGGAGCTACAAACTTCCTGATGGATGTTTCTGCATCTCTGCTGCTCATCTAATTGTAGGAGAGAAAAGGAAAACCAGGTTTTTCAATGTGTTAGGTTTTGAAACTTAGGAGGTCTTGGGTTCAAGTATTTGTCAAAAGTTCTGCCTCCTCTCAGTGGTGTTTCTTGCCTGCTAAAAGATGATAAATAAATACACCTGAGTTTTGAGTGGCTGATAGTAAACAACCACCCCATGCAAGAACTGCCTGCAATCTTAAGAGACAAATTGTTGCAATGGAGCTGAAGATCATATGAGAATTTGGCCTTACTTCTCTCCCCTGCTAAATACAAAAAGATATCATGTCAAATCCTTACCAAGTTGCTAATTAGCAAACTTATGTATCAGTCTCTTAACAAGCAATATTTCCTCTTTAGACATTTATTTCTTTAAAACTGGCTATTTAATCCACTAAAAAAACTAATAAGGTATTGGATTATATCATCAGTGCCAGATGCAGTCCAATTCACAAAATCTCTTGGAACAAATCAAATCCTCTTTTTATTGCCTGTCTGATTCACGCTGATCTCAAGGGTTCATGTTTCCATTCATGTTTTCATTCTGAATTTAACATAACAGCACTGTGCTCACTGTTAAATTAACAGGACATTTAAGATCTCCAGTGAAATCCCAAATTATGCAGTGCTGCAGCAGGTAAAATTTTTGACAACTGAACATTGAACATTTGCGAAGCAACTACAAGAGCAATCCCCTGGAAGGAGGGATTTGAGCTTCCACCTTCACATGGCTGTGGCCTCCCAGCTGAAGCCACGTTCAGGTTTGGGAGGCAGACTGATCAAAGAGAACTCCTCTCTCCCCTCTCCATGCAGAACTTGCCCTCTGCATGGCTGACGTGCCTTCAGTAGCATCTCACAGTGATTTACAGCCATGCTGTAGGAGGAAAGAGTCAGTCAAACCTGTGCTGCAGCTCAGCAAAATTGCTTGAAGCTGAATAAACTGGTGCATTCATGCCAATAAGAGAACAAAATCTCTTTGCAGGCAAAACCACAATGCTTAGACAGAAACACGAATATAAACATGCTCTGAAGATCCTCCCCCAACCAGAGTGAAGCATTCACTGTGAAAGTGTTATTGCCTGTAAGTAGATATATTTTCACTTTTCTGTGCCACACAGGGAACATCTCTCAACATTACTTTTTAAATAGGTAGCTTGCAATGAACACCTGGCTGTCATTCAGAAAGAAAAAGGCCTTTTGAAAGTTCACAGAAAACACCAGCAGAACTTGCTTCAAAGTCTGTTTGAGAAAAAGTCATCTGTCGGGTAAAGATTTTATATTTTTCCCCTCTCTAACTTTCCCTTGAAGCTTCTGGTCCAGGCTCAGACCTCCCAACCCCTTCTCAATGCCAGCCCCTCGCAGTCAGCCCCGATGCCCTGCAGAGAGCAGCCCAACACTTCTACCTCAGCATGTGTTTTCTCACACGTGTCCCTGGCATGAGCAGAGGAGCAGCATGACCACTGCTGGTAGGGAAATGGGAAAAGGAATAAAGCCCAGCCACCAACTGGGCAGGAAAAAGCAATTCCTGGCTCTGGGACAGGAATTTGGGAGGGAAATCACCATTCTACAGCACTGCCAGCTAGCTCGAGCCCTGCTGTGCTCTCCTGAAGTTGCAGTCTCTTCCCCCCAAAAGCTGAATCTCTAGTGCAGAGCACAGAGCTTCTGACAGAGCTTCAGGTGTCCCCATTTCACAGCCAGCTCTGCTCCCTGTGAACAGGCCACGTGCACCCTCAAGCACACTGCCACACACAGATACTGGCCCCAGAATAGCTGCCAGGAACACTACAGCTGCATTAATGTGGGGCTGGACCTGCTCATTAGCCCTGGCTGACCACTGGAACCATCAGCCTTGCTTAAGAGGGGGAGTGGTGTGGCCAAGCACTGCCCTGTCAGGGCAGAGCCATCCTGCTCTGGTCCCAGCTAGCTCTGTACCGTAGCTGCAGACCTTTGGTAAGAAGATGAGGAAGAATTTTTAAAAAGCGCAATAAGCTGCCCCACACTCATTTACCACCACCCTTGGCAGAAAAGAGTGTGCAACTAATCTGAAAAATACTGGGGATTTTCAGACATGTGAATGAATAGTTTTCAAAAATGTTTAAAGTTCTTATTTTTAATTCAGGGGGAAATTCAGAAATGCTGAGACTCCATCTCATAATTTTTTTAAATAGAATTTTAAAGTAAAGATTGTTTTGGAAATGGAAATTGTCATTCAAAATGTTACCCTAGGGAAGCCCTCCTGTTGGTTGCATTCAAGGACTACCAGCTGACATTTCTTCCTTGCATGCTAAAGGAGCACTCTGGCTGCTTCCATTACCTACAGCAGCTCAAGAAGACAGAGTCAATTGCTCCACAGAGCTGCACAGCAACAGACTTGAGGCAAAGGTCACAAGCTGCAACAAGAGAAATACCAGTGGGGTATAAGGGTGGAAAGAACATCAATAGAAGTAGTAACACATTGCAAAAGGCTGCCTGGCGAGGCTGTGGGATCTCCCTCTGCATAGATGTTCATGCTTGATCAGTACAGGCTGAGCAAATCTGAGCTACTCATGATGTTAGCCCTGCTTTGAGCAGTGTGTCAGACTGAAATGACCTCTGCAGGTTCCCTCCAGCTTACTTGGTGGCTAAAATACAGCCCATTATGGTATGTTCAATGCTGTCAGCTGTGCTTTATTCCTCAAATGATTCTGGTCAGCTTTTCCTTTATATAAACTGAAACACCTTATTGCTTCTGTACAGCAAGTGTCTCCTGGTGGCTGAAATGAAGAAAGCAGATGTTTTCTCCTAATGGATTATGCGAACTATAAAACTGAAATGACACAAACAATTGCCAGTACACTCGCAGAATTTCAAACAAAAATTTTCCAAAAGCATGTAAATAAATTTCCAATTTCCCAGGAAATTTCTGAACTATTGCTTTTATGTAACATGACAAATTCCAAAATGCCAATATTTTCCAAATTTAAACATCTCTAATTTTAGTTCCTATCTAAAAACTATGATAAAACTTGTAAAGGACTGGTAAGTGCAATATACATATAAGAATTCAACAGGTTCAGAAAATGTCTTTCAAATTATTAGAATCTTTTTGTTATGGCTGTTGGCATATAATCATATATTGCTCTACAGCAGTTCAGATAAATAAAAAGCCTTGACCTTATAGCATTGTTTTTCTGAAAGAATAATTTTAAAAATAGTCCTTACTGTTTATTTTACTTTCAATAAAAGTAGAAATGGAACAGACATCCTCAGTGTGGCTGTGACCTGTATCATTAGGGAAGGATAGGAAGCTCACTTGGTCTTTGCTTGATTGTTTTCAGGGAGTACTCAGCCTCTAGAAGAGGCTATGAGCTCTAGAGACTGTTTGTAAGAGTGATCATAGTTGAATATGGGTACATATAAAACCAGTACGTTTTTGGGGGAGCAGAGGAAAGAATAGAAAACATAGTAGGTAACTCAGAAAATATGTCCTGAAATTGCCTTTTTTTAAAATCAAAGCCACATTCTTGAATCTTAGTACAAGGGAAGCATCTATTATATAATTAAATGTTTCAGAAATATCTGGACTTTCATCTCCAGAATCAAAGGCAACAAGCTTTTTCACTACAAATCTATTAATTATATTAAGGGACATTAAAGACTTGGGAAACAAAAAAAACAAAAAAAAAAAAAAAAAGAAAGGCTGTTTTCTGAAAATTCCCAGCAGAATTATTCTCTAAACCTTTACTGACACTTGTTGCTATAATCAATCTGCAACTTCCCAGTGAAAAGGGGTTTCACTGCAAAGTGCTGAATTACTGCAACAGCAACAAAAGCCATTCTGAAACCTGAAACCTGGCAGAACATAAAAGGCTGCACCCACCACCTGCCAGGCTGCTCCAGTGCCCAGCACAGGGACACCCCCTCCTCCATTTGACACTTGCTCCAGCTGGCTCTGGCCACACCAGGGGTTTAGGAAGCCCCAAGAGCCTCAAGTGAGTCCAACGCTGACATCTCTTCCTCCTAATCATGCTTTCTGTCCACATATTTGGCTACCTAGGATTAAAAAGCAATGCAAAAAATGTAGTAAAAATAGCTTGCCATTCTCTTATTCCAAGTATTGATGTACTTGATGAGCCAGCAACAGGCTTGGGAGGTGACTGTTTGCCATCTCCACACTTTGAAGAGGGGGCTAAAATATAACTAAAATATGGAAATCCCAGGGCAAGGAAAATCGGCAGTGACTGAACAGACTCTGCCTTACCACTTGGGTTTGCTGTCCAGCAATCAGGGAACAGATATTTCCTCAATGTACCATTGAAATTAGACACACTTATTCTGTAATTCTATGTCAGTACCATGCTAGGAGCTGTAGAACTATCACAAAGAGTCAACAGTGCTTTTTGCTCAAGGCAATCAGAAACTGGGAGAAGCACATCATACTGACATCTAGAAGCAGAGGGCCATAATTCTGATTTATGGTGAATATCCCCAGCTAATCTGTGTTAGAAGATGAGCTGTGTGAGCAGACAAGACAAGACAAGTGTGCTTTTCCTTACTTGGCTGCGACAGCACCGGAAATGTGCTCAGAAGAATACCCTAGGCTGTACCATGGCTGCTGGGGGCAGAAAACAAATGCATGTCAAAAAACTCCACTGAATCCAGCAGACCACATCACTTCCCAATGGAAGACCCTGGATTTTCCACTGATTGCATCAGTAGGTACAAATTTTGCTTCTTCCTGCAAAAGCCTCCATACTTTTTGAAGCTCCTGTAGTGCTGACCTCCTGAGCCAGTTCCACAGCGTGCAATTCAGCATAGACTAAAATGCCAAGGACAGAAGTCAGCAGTCAGGAGAAAAAAAAATGGGTAAACATTACTGACCATGCTTTAAAATAGACTTTAATTCTATTTAGAAATTGCAAAGATCTCTTATTTTTTTGTTTGAAATTGAATTGTAGAGGTAATCAAATCTGCTACAGCATGGGTTCTTCATTTCCCTTTCCTTGACCCTTTAGGACTTTCTTTGGGCCATTGGGAGCCACTTTCCTGGAGCTGCCTTGCAAGAACCTGCTTTGCTGCAGTCCAGCCAACAACCTCACCCTTGGAAAATAAAGGAGGAGAAGGGAAGAGCTGTCAAAGATAAAGCTACACTTAATTGTAACTATGGTTTGCAGCTGCTCCTGCAAAGCAAAATAGCATTACTGTTATGAGGGCGGATACAAAATATAATGTAAACTGCATCCCTTTTAATAGCTGGTTCAGAATTCCTGCTAACACTGAGATTTAAATGAAAGAAAAGGAGAGAAACTTACTATATGTTCTCATAAGTATGGGAGCTGGCAAAATGCCATCATATATTTTAAAAGGAGGAGAAGTCAGTAACTCTTAAAAAAGCACAGAGCCAATGTAACATCTCAGAAAACAAGGGGGTGACTGTTTGTGAGAAAAAGCCAAGTTAGCACACTCGTCCTGAAAAACTCCCCCTGCCCTGCTAAAAACAGCTTCATTCCAGGGTGAACGTGCCGTCTTCTCATACAAGAACACAAAGAAAGAGCACAGCAAAGCAAAATAAGAATGCACATTACTTCTAGTCCATGAGAACAAATGTTAAAAGGCAAGCATTGTGCCAAAAATCCCTCTTACTGTCACGTAAAGACTTACTGAACAAAGACTGTTTGTCTCCATTAAACTTTTTTCCTATACCTCGTACTTGGCGTGTCAAAAGTTGTTTGGCAGAAAAAAAAAAAAAACCAAAGCAAAATCATTCAAAGCTTTGGGTTTTTTCTGCTTCCTTTTCATCTTTAAGATGTTGAAAACTCAGGTACTGTCTTTGCATACACCACTATTCATCTTTAATTTAATAAATGATCTCTTCAATGTATTAATGGTTAGCAGTGCATATAAATTAGCATTTATAAAAATCAATTACATTGTCTCATAAGACAGAGGAGAAACCGAGACCTTCATCACTGGATCATTTGTATTTATCTGTTAATTATAAACCTTAATTGTCTCTTCTTATCAGATTCATTTGCATAAATTGCATAAGTTTAATGTTTAACAGGTTTTAATACCAGAATACAATTATTATTTAAACATTCTTTGTTGAAATATTCATTATTAATTATAGCATTAAAATTAGAAGTTCTGATAATTGACCTTGGCTTCTCCTTGGCTCATCATCATCTGTCCATTGAGGTCATTTATCTCATGATTATGCATGCTTTGTGGCTCCTTATTACTGATGTACTCAGTTTTAATTGTACTTTATAGCCTGTCAAATTTCTCTGAATTTTGACTTA
The DNA here is from genome assembly GCA_034509425.1 of Eopsaltria australis. Classification (NCBI taxonomy): domain Eukaryota; kingdom Metazoa; phylum Chordata; class Aves; order Passeriformes; family Petroicidae; genus Eopsaltria; species Eopsaltria australis. The sequence goes on along the minus strand of JAVTVJ010000116.1, from coordinate 955,260 downwards.
AAGCAGAATATTATGCAGAGTTCCACAAAAGTGGACTTTTTATAGTATATTCATCCTCTTAGCATACCTACACATAATGACATGGTGGGTGAAAGGACTTTTTCTGTATCTGGATTATTAGGTACAACTATTTCTATCCTGGTGAGGAAAGGCTTCTTTTCATCAGACAACTTCTGAAGTAAGAGAGACATTTAAGCTCCCAGCTAGCCTTGGAAATAAAAAAAAGAATTAGCCAGGTATTACATTTGGCAGGTCATCTAATAGGCTCTTGTTCTTCATAACTGACCAGACTTCTCTAGCTGCCCTTTTCACTTTAAATATTGTTGGGTCTTGAGCCCAGGAAATAATGAAATAAGAGAAAACGTGACCAACACCAAATGTTGACAGAGATGTTCACCTGAATTTGGCTGACTTGAATGTAAAGATTTTTTGAAAAATCATGCAGTGCAGAGGTGAAAACAAGTGGGTTTTCTCCTCTGTCAGATCATCCACTAAGTTTCACATACAGGGATTTACTGTGCTGTAGTTTCCTTCCAGTCAAAATTATTCATGCTATTCAGTTAAGTAAATATTTTAGATAACATCAGATATATGTCCAAGGAGAGAGACTAATATTTAAAAAATATTAAACAAGGCTTTTTTATATTGCCTGCAGTTGCTATTATTAAAATGCTAGAGGTGCCTCAGGTCAATAGCTTACAGCATATTCTTCTTAAAGGAGTCTGGTAAGGACACACTGAGTCCAGTCTACTTGAAATTTTCAATATCTCCTTTGACTTACCTGTGCTCCCTAATTCAAAGATTCAAAGCTACTGCACTCTTTTCTGAAAAGCATCACTGATGTATTTCCAGGAAGTTGCTGGCACCAGGGTTTCCCCAGTTAAGTTTTCAAATTCAAGTAAAACCTGAGAGTTACTCTGTGCAAACCATCTTTTTGCACCAAGGACTTTCTCCTGCTGGGATTTCCAATGCAACAGTGTATGCATGAATCAACAGAAAACAAAAAATCAGTAATGAATGTTAGCATCATTACAACTGATTTGATGTATCTTCATCATAACTTACCTATCCTAGAGCACACAGATTATGACTCCTACTGATGGGGAGCCTAAGGAGAGCTGGGCAGGTTACTATCAGGTCATGCAAAGTAGAAGTAGTAGGAAATTGTCAATGCTTCCTCACAGAGTCTTACAGGTGACTAACTGAAGGAATGCACTGATCAATTGTTAGTCCAGTCCACCATCTTTGTAATAATTTGAGGTTGCTACTTGATCCCTCAAAGGAGACCAATACTTGGCACTAATTTGGAGAACATTGCCTTTTTTTTTTTTTCTGCTTGAAGGTCAGCTACGATTATCTATTTCATCTCAAAGCCAAGTTGTTAGACAATGCTTCACTTGATCAGCACCTTGATGCCTGATTAACTAGGTGAACATCTTTTATGCAAATATATTTAAAGGAAGGGTGGCAGTGTCTAGGACATGTTATCCTTTAATGCCCCCATCTTGTGAGAAGAGCCTGAAGCAAGCAGGAGGCCCCTGTGTTGCCTAAGACATTTTGCAGAAATTGTGCAGGAGAGAGTGCTCAGTGTGTGGTGACCAGAAACACGGCAGGGAAGCGGTGCCTTGCATGTGTGCTGGACCCTCTCCAGCCAGGGACTGCAGCTGGGCTCCTGCCACACTTGAGATTTCCTGTTCCCGCTCCACTCACGTCCCCTGGCCCAGCTCTCCCCAGGAGCATGACAGCAGCATTTCCTTGTGCCAGAGAAGTGGGAACAAACAATATACAGATACCAGCACTATGAGCGTCTGCTGCATCACAGGACAAGAGTTAAAACCCTTAACAATAGTTCCACCCACATTAATGGCTATAAACTACACCCTTTATTGTGCAGTGGGAACATAAAGATGTCACAGAAACCTGCAGACTGTCAGAGGTTATTTCACAGGTAGTTTTCTGTTACTCTCACCCTTTATTTAGTTTCCTTCTGAGGAAATCTAACTGCAAGACGATTGTATTCCAGGCAGATCCATTACCACTGCCCAGAAGTGCCAAGCATGTGGCAATTCACCACTGCAACATTCACATACTATGGAATTACAGTCAGACTAGTGGCTGCTGATCTACAGCAGATCTAATCCTACCTCAAATCACACACTGCAAGATGACAGCCACTCTCTTCAGCTCCAGGCAGCATAAACAGTTACAGGTAATCAAGTGTGATATTTCTAGGCTTTTATATACAAAGTCCACCTAGCAGAAAATGTTTATATGGAGTTTTTGGTTCAGGTTTTTGGGGTTTTTTTTGTGATTCTGTGTAGTGGCTGGCCAGGAATGAGGCTGTTAGTGGTAAGAGAATGAAGGTGGGCTGATAGGACAGCCCAAGTGCTACATTCTGTTCATGTTCCCTTTGATTTCATGAACCCTCTGTCAAAGCTGTCACATATAATGGGTTTTTTCAGACTACAGATTTTTCCTTCTATCTACAAAGAAACTCATTCAGCAGGCTTTTCAGCTGCTGGGTTCAATGCCTGTAATTTCATTTAAAAAAATGAAGGGGAGAATCCAACATTGGAATGTTTGGCTCTTTTTTTGTTCAGATCAGTCAAATCTAGGTTGCCCAGACTGTCTCCCCTGAGTATGGAATGAGGTTCCAGCCTCTTCCCCTCTGCAAAATACCTTCCTTTAAGTCTGCTGTCCAAGTCCCTCTGCTGCTATTGCACCTGTGTGCCAAGGAGCTGGGAATGTACCTCACTTCTACTGAGCTATTTATCTCTCTGCATATTCCCACTTCTTGTGAGTCAGATAAGGAGCAGATGAAGGATGCGGGGTTGCCTGGAGAAAAGGAGGCTCAGGGGTGACCTTATCACTCTCCACAAGTACCTGAAAGGAGGGTGGAGCCAGGTAGGGCTTGGGCTCTTCTCCCAGGAAACCAGTGACAGGACTAGAGGAAATGGCCTCCTGCTGTGACAGGAGAGGTTCAGGCTGGACATCAGCAAGAATTTCTTCACTGAAGGGATGGACAGGCATTGGAATGGGCTGCCCAGGGAAGTGGTGGAGTCACCATCCCTGCAAGGGTTCAAGAAATGACTGGATGCGGTGTTTGGTCAAAGGTTGGTCTCTGTCATCTTGGAGGTCTTTTCCCGCCTCAGTGGTTCTATGATTCTAGCTGTCTTTTCTGACTCCACTTCCAGGGTCAGCCCAAACTGAAAGAATCATTCCTGTCAAACTGCAAACATTTTTTGCTTCCCTTTCCCCTTTGAGGAACTTCTTTCTGCATACCCCTTTCGGCCACCCTACCAGAGCTCTTGCCAACATATTAAAACTACATTGTCATTGTGACTTTTCACTCACTTGTCAATGCTGCTGGAAACACCAGCTACCAAAATAATTTCCTTTTGTCATTGCATCAATTATGTCATCCCAGCCTTATTACTCTAAGTCCTTCTGCTGGTTTTCTTTCTTAATGGTCTTCAGTTGTGAACATGTCCTTCCTACTTGGAGCAGTCAGGAAGATAGAAAGTTACTTTATGCATAGAATTATCACCGAAGGAAACGTGGCCACATAATCACACAGCTTTTTTCCTCCCCAAACCTGTGCAATGCCACTACAGAAATGTAATGTCTTTGAAGCAAGAACTGCACCACTCTATGTACAGCTGCCAGGGTCAAGCCATGTGGGATATTTCCAAGAACAATCACTGACACAATGAGGATCATGCTGACAATGAAGGATAATTCCTCCAGATTTCATAAGGTTGCCATTCACAAATAATCTATCAAAGAGTACACCAGTATCAGATCTGCTGCAAAGAAGTCTGGCATTTTTTTCTCAGCTGTAACTTGGCATGAAAAAGCCTCTCACCATGACAGTCAAATCTTTGGAGAGGCCTGTTTCAAGAGGTAGAGCAGGTTAAGTCTCCAAACAAACTAGACCCAGGTGACTTTGGCTCTAGACTGTAGAACACCGAGGTCTTACTCCATTGCCAAAGCTGAAACACTAGTTCTCAAATTCCCTTGCAGTCAACCAGATTGAGTTCATCCCAGTGTAAGACAGGATGAACAGGTTTAACCCTGAAACCATATCTTGCTATCCTCAATACTAAGAGGTTTTCCCGCTTTGCCTCTAGAACATACTGACAAATACTAAATCCTTTTTTGTGACTATGTAGAGCCCCATTCATTACATTTATGGAGAAAAAAAAAATCCCATGCTGATCACTAAGAAAATTTAACAAAGCCTTAACAGAGGCCAAGTTTGTTTTCTCAGTATTACATCTATGTGACGGAATACTCTGATCCTTTTCTTTTCCTGGAATACAAGCAGGTTTCATGTTTCCCTTGTGTATCATGAAAGCAGTTACCCTCTGGCCAACTCAGATTGTTGCTTCTGAAAATTGTTTTTCTCTCTGGTTTTATTGGGCAATGTAATTATTTGAATTGCAAGAGAACTGTCTGAAGAAAATCTGGGATATCAAGCCCATCAACTCACAGATTTCCTAGACAGTCAGGGGCTCTAACAAAGCTTGCTACCTTTTTCTTTGCATAACAAGACAATAAAAGTGCAGTCATTTAAAGAACCGGTTTGTGATGTCGAGATATGCAATTTAAAACCCAGTAACCCAGTTATGGGGAACTTTAATATTTAATGTGCAGAATAAGTGCACATTTAAAAACTCGTGAATGCATGCAACTCATGCAAGCTGCAGAACATACTTTGCTTTAACACACAAGGTCCCTGGCACTTCATGAGGATGAAGTCAAGAAAAGAACACTCCTTGGTGACCTTGTAATCCTTGCAGCTGACAGGGATATCAGATTCTTCCTACATCACAAGGTAAGTTTACATTCACCTCCTATAATACAGTTACCCCTCATTCAGACCCTAACAAAGAAAACTGTCATCAAGAGAATTACAAACAAAAATGCTTTCCAATGAGCAGCAATGACAGCACTGTCCCCCGCATCACGGAAAACAGACAACCAGTCTGCATCCTGCTCTAGAAAAGCAGACAAAGGAAAAATGAGGGAGAAGAAAATCCAGAAAAGCCATCAGGCCTTGTTTAAAGCAGGTAATAAATATATCAATATAACTGGGGCAATGAAGTCACACTCTACCACTTCTCATAGCACCCTGCAGCAGGGATAGACATGATATTCTCTTTGCAAGAAGGGTCATGGTAAGAGGTCCATGGACACTTCTGATTATTTTGAGCTTCTCTGGTTCCTCCTCAGCTGTCCCTATGCAGAGCCCCTCTACTTAGAAGGAGTCAAAAAGTCCCCTTGTCCCTACACTCAGCAGTTACATGTCTAACAAAAGCTTTGGTCTTTGTGCTCCATAATGCATCAAACCCATGCTGGTTCTCTACACTCATGGCCTTAGCTGAGGCCTTGCATGAAACCTCTGAATAGAAAAGGCTAAGAGCTAAATGTTGCTGCCCACAGTTTCTGTTCTTAAGCCACTAAGAAACAATTGGCCTAACATTTCCAGGAATGCCACCCCAGGCTCCAGAGAAAGATGAGTCTTGTGCATAGTCTTTTTAAATTGAAGAAACAGCTTTTGATTGAGATAGCTCTGCCTTTTGATTAAAGTAAAAAAGCAAGTGGAGCAGAGCTTCTCAGTAATACTGAACTTTACAATCCATGCAATAATTTAAGAGTGTGCTCAGCATGCATGAAGTAACAAGCATTTAATATTAATGCTGTATTTGAAGTGCACAAATAAAAGATAATTGAGTCCAAAATTTAAAATAAGCCCCACACTTCTCCAGAATGCAGAGTTCAAACAGAGGTATTAAAAAGGATCTGAAGCTGATTGTCACAGCCCTCTCTTTGCAAGTATTGGGTAATAAGCCAGATACACCCCATGAAATTCAGAATCATGCCAGTGGCTTCAAAGAGGTTGCACTGATTCTAAGCATCTCACAACATTCATGCTTTGACACCTTATAACAAATATTTGGACTCTATTGTCTTTCATAATGCATGAACGCTTAGGTCCAGACTAAGAGTATTAAAGTTCCTAATGCTTCTGAAATTGTATTGATTTCAGTGGACCCTTAGACACAAGGGTGGAAACCACACATGAAAATGAGCCTTAGCCAGTTGCTACTACATGGCACCTAAAATTTCATTTATAACCAGATGGAATATAAGAAAATGTTACATAAAATGCAGGATGAGAAGAACAGAAAAGGAAATAAGTTGTGTGCATTTTGTTTAGACTTTTTGTTTGTTTTTAACTAAAAAAAATCTAGAGTCTCATAGGGAAGATTACTTTGTCAACAGGAGGAAAACACATTAAATTACATGATGGGACTCTGAAGTCGAGACAGAAATTAGGTTTTCCACAGGCAACCTTTTAAGCAACTATCAGCAACACGGTCCTAGCACCAAGGGTCAGTAATTTTGGATTTAACACACAAGAAAACAAGAGACCATGAAAGAATATTTGCACATCCCATTTCAGTGTGAGACAACTGAAGACATTGAAATCTCTATCAAAATTAGTGACACCCTAGAAGCTGAATTTTCCATTAGCTGCAGGAAAAACCTTTCAGCCGTATTGAATGGCAATAGCTATTATACATGCTTGGATGAGGCAGCTTCATTTCTCCTTTATCAAGCTGGTTTTCTCTTTACTAACAGCCCTCTATCCAAGTGCTCAGAAAGCTAGTTTTAAATACTCTTCTATTTTCAGAGGCTCATGTTAAGTTTTCCATTTTCATCCAAGACAGTAATTTCAAACTGATGAACCTTTAGCTATGAGGATCTAAAGGTCATTTAGGGAGTGTTGCTTTCCACATAGCTGATTCTCACCATATACTCAACTTCTATGCAGCTGATTTACTTCTGCACATAACCAATCCGTTCCTTCCTGTCAGAAAACATTTTTATTTTACTCCAATCATTCTCACATATCACTGACTGCTTGGGCTAAAGATTATTTTTTAGATGTATTCAGTCTTTCCATTCTCTGCTGTCACTATTTCTAGTGGAAAAGGATTCCAGAATCTGGGTAATTTAGCAATTCCCAGGGATTCCTCCAGATCACCCCAATCTAGTAGAAACACCAAGGAGGGTGTTAATACAAGTACTACAGACCACCTGAATTTATCACCACTCTTTCTGAAGTCACTAGTTATGTTTTAGCTCTTCCTGATAGTCTTGAGAATCATGAAGAATTTATTGCCTTGGTGCCATGTTGTGGCTTTAAAGATCTGAAAAGCAACTTAGTGTTTCTGAAAAATTTGTTCCACTGTTTTCTGAAACCTAAATGATCCAAGTTCTGTATTTTCATTAGTCACATCATTGAAATATAATTCTAACTATGTAAAAGTGTCCATTAGTCAAATTCCAGGAAAAAAACCAGCAAACAGAACAAAAAGGTCCCAGAAGTCTCCACTTCTAAACCTCTTATCAGCTTCAAACCATAATTTGTGTTTGGTCTTCATTCTGCAGACTACAGCTTGTCAAGCACAGTGTTGCTTATGTCATTTCCATGTTCTCATCACATTCATTAACATTTGAAACAGTGAAAAAATGGGTTTATTATGGGTGTGTTATGGAAATGAAATGAGCTTTTGTGCTCTCAAAGGAAGAAGAAGCTCTTGGGCTCTCACTTCAGCTGGCTGGGCCCTGGAGCCTCTGCTCATACAGACATGGTGATCACCTTACTTGGTTTTAGAGTTATTGTGACCTTGCTGCAAATTCTGCTGCTTCTAGTGACGTCCAGCACAATAGGAGCTGCCAGTGAAGCCGGGAATGCTCCCAGTCACAGAGCAGCAGGTGTAAATGCTCTTCTACCCCAACTCACTAAATACCTTAGGACTTGGGAAAATGAGAGTAAAAGAAAGGGAATCAGTTTATGTACTTCATTCCTGACTGAAGTGTGTCCTCAAGTTCCAGCCACTAGAAGACTCTATCCATTCTTCCGTGTTCTTTATGGGCACAGGCACCACTTCCAGAGGCAAGATCTTTCCCTCTCTAAATACAAAATTATTACAAATACAAATACAAAAAATAAATACAAAATCTCAGACTTGCCAGGAAAATATCCATACCAAAGGGTGATGCAAGAGCCTTCAATTTGCCTGACTTGCTATTTTTAACACCCAGGACAGCCTATGCCAATTAAAATTAAACGAAGTCTGAGAGTTTCCCACTGGCTGCATTTCAGGCCCAAGCAGCTTGACTCCCCTCACAGAGTAGCAAACCCTTCCTTACACACAGAGCACATCTTTGATATATTGACTGAATGCAGCACAGTGCTTTTTGCTTTCTCTCTCCAGCTTAAAAATAAATCCCAGAGAAGACTTGGTAAATTTGGTGGACATCATTTCTACATTCAAATCTTTACATTCAAATCTGCACAGCATGATAAAATACTTCTCCTTCCCAGGGCTGTATGGGGACTTAGGCTAAGGAGCAGTTTCTACTGAGCACATTTATCCCGTTCTTTCCTCTTTTGCTCAGTGGAATTCTCGGTAATATGTAAGTATTTGGAGGTCACATCAATTATTGCAATCTAAGATGCCATTTCTGGACTGAAAGTAAGAGCACCTTCAGCTTAGCAAGATTTAATAGAGGTTGTTAAGGGTGCCTGACATTTTTTGACCTTTGCTCTTCTCTTTCAGAGTTTGAATAGGTCTGATTTAATTAGGCAGAAACAGTTTAAGAATGAATGCAAATGTAAAGACTCATAAGGAAAGGGACATGCATAAGAAAAATTACCAATTCAGTATCTTCAAACTGCAGCCAAACAAATCATGGTTCACATTGATGAGGACAGAGTCAATGGGAGAAATTTGACTGGTTGGAAATTAGGAAGAAATCATGTCAGCACCAAATTATGGTTAAGGAAAGTCTAAAATTGAACCCAGCTCATGACTTTTTTAGCTGGAAACATAGACAGCCTTTGGAATGATCCACACAGAAGCACAACAGTTTTTTCTGTCTGGCCATGTCCTCCCCCTACACTGGGGGTTGTTTTCCCTCTGAAGGAAGGAGCCTTTTCTCTAAGGGAGCAGGAGAAAGAACAGACAAATTCAAATAACCAGAAATTCCCAGACTAGCAAAAAACCTTGGGGTCCCACGCATAATCTTTCTCCAGTTTGGCTTGGAACCTGGAAAACAGGCACTGAGATCAAGTTAAAAAGCATTTTCTGAAGCTGATGATCTGTGTAAGTCAGCTAAGAGCCAGCTGGGGGTGAGGGATTCAGAAAACATGTCCTTTTCTCATTGGAGTCGTTGTCCCCTACTGGTGTTAAAGGGGTAGTTTTGTCCCAAACATGATATTTAACTCCTGCTTCAAACCAGTACACTCTGTCATGACCCTGGCTTTTATTCTTGTCACCTGGCCTTCTTCCACACATTATTACTACTTCTGTTGTCCCATCTTTGAAAAATAAAGACACTGACATAAAAATATTCCTGCTCTGTGCCTAATGGAAACATACAGCACACAGAGTGTCCCCAAAGCTCCATGATGTCAGAGCTTTGAGAGGAAAACTATATTATATCCTAGGTCTAGGTTATTCCAACAAATGTAAACAAAACATTACAACTTCTAAAGTTAACTGACCAGTAGCCCACACCCCACTATCAAATGGCTTATTTATCTGCATTACTTACAATACATCCTTTATCAGAACAGTCATTTTAAAATAAGGTCATTATCTTGAGAAAGAAAAATAAATCAGAGTACAGTTTTATCATTGTTTTCAAAAGCTTTATGGAAATTATTACATCATTTAGGCTGTAGAATTCAATCTTCTAAACTACTGACATTCCTGTCTCCAGACCTGATATGTGGGTCTGCTGATTTACTACATGAATCTGATCTTGGGCAGGTGGGAACAGATGCACATACATGCACATAAATACAGGTGAAGGTGGAGTTGATATAGTCAGTGCAGGAATAAAAATCCAAGACATCAGATTATTTAAAAAAAAAAAAAAAAAGTAGTTTATGTATCAGGGTATTATCTTAAAAGGAAAACGGAAGTATATTTTGACAATGGATAGGAAAAATTTTACAGAACAGATAAAAATAAAAAATCTTTCTCTCTACATCAGGATAGGTAAGAGGCAGGGGAGGGAAGAATAGGAAGCCAATTATCACAAAACCCCAGGAGATAACAGTGTGGAACTGAAGGATGAAAGCTTAGATAAAGGCAATTAAAGTATTTTCTATGATACATTAGATTTGGACTTCATTATAGTTGGTGTTTTGGAGTCCATATTGATACAAGCCAAAACATGCTAGAGATATTCAAAGCAATCAGAACTATCTTTATAACTACAAGAACAGGTAATCTAGCTCATATCCACATTCTGAGGCTATTGCTCATTTTCCCCCTCAGCCACATTGGGGTGAACAGAGAATAACCTATGAAGAGAAACCAAGAAACTGCAGAGCTGGGAAATGAAGGACTTCTATGATGAAATTAAAATCTGTATTAGAAAATGTGAATTACAGTCAAATGGAGAGGTGGGCTTTTTGAAATGAGTAAACCCCAGAATATGACATGGGATAATGCATCAGGTATTAGACACTACATAAAATATTTGTCATGAGTTCTTCCACACAGATACCCAGGACAAAAGTCAAGCAGAAAACTTTCAATCACAGTTGGAATGAAATGTTTACTGCATAACTGAAGAAAATAAGACTGAAAGATAAATAGAGGAGCTTGGCAACAAATCACATATTTGAAAACCAAATTATAGACTTTTGGCCAATAATACAAAGAAATGGGGAGTTTATCTTGAATAAGTGGCATGGAATGAGTGCAGCCAAAGTAAAAAAGATTCAGGCACCTTTTGCATGGCTTTGTGCCAAGAACCAAAAATTCCTGCAGTTCTTTTTATGATAGCATATACAGACTTGATTTATTCCAGGGGGATGACAATTCGGCCCACATTTTTTGACAGAAAGTAAAATACTCAGATATTTGCATTGATGTCTGCCAGGAACAAAAGTGAGTTTTAGGCAGACTTTTCCTTACCTCTTCTGAGGAAACATCAAAGTGTTGCTTCCAGCAAATTTCAGCTCAGGGAACTGGGACTTTGCTTTGCCCACACAGAAGAATGTGCACTAAAGCTACTGAAACCAAATATTTGGTTTCTTCCAACAGCCACAGGAAGCTAAGACCCTTCAAAGGAAGTGTTAGTCTCAGATGCATCTTCAGCACTGTTTGAAAATTCAGAATTGTTCAAGACCAACAGTTGCCAAGCATTGCATTCAGTTTGATATGCTAAAGAATTTTTTTATCATCCATGACTGTCTTCTGAAAACCCATGGCTGAAACCAAGTTTCTCCTTTTTGTTCAAGCTTTGCTTGAGTATTTTCATTGTTTTCCCATTGTAGCAATGAATACAATGCTAATACTTTCCACTTCCCAAAATCCTGCATCAGAGCCATGCAGTACATATAGACCTTAATTCACAGTTCTCCTCATGGGTCTCAAGAGCAACAGTTTTCACTTCAGGGGAATTTGATGATCCAGCAGGAAAACCTAACAGAAATTTTGGCTTAATAGCTTCCATAGCTCTAAGGCATCTTGCAATAGTTTACTTCTGCTCACCACAAGCTCAGTTATTAGTCAAACCCTCTGGCTATTTACCAAATTATCTCCTGCTCTTGGGAAACATGGACATTCACTTCCATTTAATCTTTAGGTGGAAATTAATGAACTAATTTCAGCAACTGAACATCTGAACCACTGCTTATTCTTTCTGAAGAGGCCAAAATACAAATATTGACACTAAATCTGAAATTTTTGATGTCATGTCACAAAGGAGGAAAGCAGAGCTCCTATACTGGCAAGTTCTTGGATTCTGAAAGTATCCTGAGAGCTGAAATCACACAGGATAAGGGTGAAAGACCAAACCAGCAAGCTTCAAATAGAAAAGTAAACAGTAAACTGCAATTTCAGGCCTTAATCTGCTGCCTTTCACTCATGCAGAGAGCATTCACTGCAAATAACTACTTCACTATGTTGGCTGTTTTTAATTCCTGACTAAAAACGACCCCTCAAACTTACCACAATTCATACTCCAAAGGAGCCACAGAAGGGCAAGTAAGTACTTGAAAAATAGTATCTCACAACTTAACCAGAGAGTTTTCTAGGATGCATAATCTGCAATCCAGTTATTTTGACAAATGTGGAAAGGTTTTCTGACCCCTTGAGACAGGCAGTATCTCCTTCTCTTTTACTCTTTGGCCTTCTGATTTACATATGGAACCAACAAAATCCTAAGTGAAAGGACCTCCAGGCACAACACTGGAGGGAGAAAGCTACCAAAACACATTCTGCATCCTGACAGATATCACAGACTGGCTTTGAGGTCACTTAATGCTATTATAGAGTGATTCAGAAATGCATATAACACTGAACCATGCCATCCTTTTTTGCTACCACAGGATATAGCACTTTGGCATATTTATACATAGGAAATGTGCCCAGGATAGACAGCAAGCAGCTGACAGTCAAAGGTGATACTATACATACCTGGGTTCATTGTGTATTTTTACAGAAGTTTGACATAAACCACCTTAAAGATGTCACTGCTTTTCCTACCTGCCTTGACTTAATCTATATGAACATTTTATACTAGTGCTCTCCTTACCAAAAGCTATCCCATTTACCTGGAGTCACACCTCATCCAATTTCAGTCTCACCCTTCCTGAGAAACAAGATTTCCTCCCTCAGGCTTCACATATAGCAACCATAGGCCAACTCTGCAACACCCACCAGCACAGCATCGAAGGAGATAAGTGTCTGTTGAAATATTTATAAACTTGAATTCCATGCCACAGCACAAACCCAATCTTTAAGAAACTTCCTCCTTATATGTGAGTTAGATAAACACCTATTTGAAGGAAAAGATAACTAAGCTGTTCTGTGAAGAAGAAGAAGGAAAGTAAATGATTCAGGGCCAATCCAGTCACTCTGAAGCTGTTACAAAGGCCATGAAAAGAACACAGGTGTGACAATGCCAGTCAGCAAACTCCCTGTCTCGATGGAAGCTTCAACAGGCTGATGACTGATCCATCTGGAGGGCTGAAATGTTCTAGGACCTCTAAAACAAGGCCATCCCTGCAGAGAAAGCCAAGAAGTTGATACTGACACTGTTCACACTCCATAGAAAATGCACCAGTTCCCAGCAGTGTCACACTTGGACTTTTCAGTAACCCTTAGGTAAGTATCTATTTACCTTAAACTACTGCAGGAAAGTTTTGCACTCAGTGCAGGCAGGAATTAAAGGAGTCTCTGTCAGGACTCACTGGGAGTGTTATGAGATAGACCAGCATGAAAGATCTGCTCAGGAGACCCTCAGAGGCGTTCAGCTGGAGGAATTTCAAATCCAGATTTAGTGAGGTGAAGAGTGTATAACAGCTTCCACAGAAAGCCTGTGTTCATCCTGGCAGAACCCTGCCACCCCTCACGTCTGTCAGCACTGCAGCTACACCCACCCTCACCTGACACTGGGCTCCAGAAGGCCACGTACACTGACAGAGTTTGGCTGCACGTTAGCTCAGGGCCTTGATCACACCCTTCAGCCACAAATCCTCTGCTTGGATGATGAGGATGTGGCATCTGCAAGAAGCCAAGGACGAGCTCAAGAAGCAGCCTTAGTACAGCAGAGCCACACTCCTGTCAGCTTCTGTTGCCACCACACACAGAATCCTTGCCTGCATCATGCCAGTTTCAGAACCAGTTTAATCAGGTAAAAATGGGACTACCAGCATGAATAATTCCTATTTCCAGATACTTTTTACTTCCGTGTGCTGATTATATCTAGCACAACTTGTACATTCACTTTTCTACAAGCAAAACAATCTGGGCTAGAACAATTTTAACCTACTGGAATAACTGAAAACTGTGAGATGAAAACCAAGACTATCTGAAACCTATGCAGTGAGACTAAAAAATTCCCTGAAGGCATGTTCTAGCTTTCACACCCTTATACTTCGTCTGCCTCTCCCCTTTTGGCAAATTCACAGGCACAAATACTCACCATTTAACAATTACTCCATTTTCTTTGCTGCTAAATAAACATCACTTAAGAAAAGACAATTTATGAGCCATTCTACAATTAGAAATCCACTCTGGAAAAAAAAATAGCTTGATATTAAAATAACTCAGATTCCCCAGTGAGAGCAGAGCTACCTACATGGGATGGAATCCAGTTTTTAAACACAGAACTTTGATGAAGGAAATCAGTGGCATGCACTAAGATATATGCAAAGAGAAATCCAAGTAAGTATTAGTCATTCTGTTGGTCAAACTAAACTGAGCTTTAGCAAAGCTTTCAGAAGCACCTCAGGCAAATTTCAGTGTGTTTTAAGACAGAGTTATTAATTTAGCCTAGGTATCAAAGAAAAGGATTCCCACCTAGTGGCAAGGATTCACTTCACAGTAAACAGCAACCCCTATTTTTAGCAGTAAATATAGAACAGGATTATGGAATCAACCAGATTGGAAAAGACCTCTAAGATCATCAAGTCAAATCATTCCAGTAGTGTAAAAGGCCCACAGCTGGGTAAGAGAAACCACCCTTAAAGGTAATCTTATTACTGATGGCAAAATGGATATCCAGATCTTTGTATCAGGCAAAGAAGCAGTGATGTTCTTATAATATTTATCAAACAGCATTTAACATAAAATCTAAAAATAGCATGGCCATATATAATCTTATTAATGTGTATAAAAATATGCTACAGCACCTACGGGCATGCAATATGCCTCAAGAAAGCCATGGAAGTGATAAAGAATGAGATAACAGCTTGAGAGGACAAGATACTAGTGATGTATACATGATACCTAAAGTCTCCATATGGAAGCTGTTTAGCTTTCACCATTCAGTCCAGCAGTAATAAAGACTTTTGCACATCTCATTAGAAAGGGGCCTGGACAATATCTGAGGTATAGAGATGCTCCTTGATTTTATGAGAGTAAGTGTAGAGAAGCCAGGAGAAAGATGCTGGTGGTAGGAAGGAAGAGGGAAAAAAGCAAAACCAACCAACTAACAACAACAAGGAAATGACTACTTAAAAAGCTTCAGATGAAAAATTTGGGGGAGTGATAGCACTGGAGCCTTTCACATTTGGAGCTGCTGTCATTTTAAACCTTTCCACAGCAGGGACTCAAGACAAAAAACAAAGAACAAGCTAAGGAAAGAGGAACTCCATATACTTAAGAAAGGTGATCAAAGTTAAAAATCACTTCAAGAGGTAGTAAAATGCAATCCCAGCTCAGGAGAATAATTTGTTTGGGGAGACCATTCCTAAAGGCTCCTCTTGAATCCTCAGAGTTCTCTTGTGGAAGGATTTGCAGATAATGTTTTCCCCACCACGAAAGTATTATTTTAGAGGCATTTTATTGAAGCAACACAGATAGGGTAGCCTTACCATGACAATTTCACATGAATTACTATGCTTGAAGCCCAGTTTCAGTGTTTTTGCACTTTAAAAGCTGGTATAGAAATTTTATTGTTGCCTAAATAACAAAAGCAAAATATTCCTCCAAGGAGAAGATAAAAATAATGAATACTTATTATCTAGAGAATTGTTTACACTCCAGTATTTGCACTACAAAGGTTGATTAAGTGATGTGAATAAAAGTGGTAAAGGGAATTAATTTTTAGCCATGGACTGCATTAGAGCTTAGGGCAGACACTCTCCTTTGCCAAGTGAGAATGGAGATTGGAGGGGATATAGTGTAGAAGCCATGCAAACAACTACTTTTGATCTATGCAGTCATTCAATCGGATTTATTTGTTGAGAAATATAGTAGGTGCAAGACTTCAAGTCCCTTAAGGACAGATGATACACACACAGAGCCTTTTAGAGGTTTCATTTCTCAAAATTCCTCTGAGCTGCTCTGCAGTGAGAATGTCACCAGGTTTCTAGAATAGAGGTACTATTACAGAACAAGGGGGAATCTTTTCTTCATTAGGAAGGGTTCAAACAATACAAATTGCTCTTACATAATTTAAGAATGCCACAAATAATTCAAAATAACTTCTCACATAGTAATCCTTAAGTAGATTGCTTCAGTGCTTATGCCACAGCTCTGCTTTGGGCACTCATCTGTGCAATCCTGAAAGGTTTTGTTTTCTGATGCATAATACACCTGCAATTTAATACAGTGGAAGGTATAAAGATAATTAACTCTTCCAAAAGTTAACAAAAGTGTTTTAAGGGGCAAGAACATAGTTAAATGCATTTCCCATAGTCAAACAATTCTAAATATTTATCTCCTTAAAATTACATCACATTCATATGACTTGTGTCAGTGGTATACACAGGAAATATAATTTTAAATAAATACTGTAAGGCCCATGTAGGAAATTTTATAGATAGACATCACAACAGAGTTGGAGGAATACCTCACTGAAGGAAGTTAGGAAGGCCAGTTCTCCACACTGAAGAGCCTCCAGTCCAGCTGAAAGTTAAGGGAAAGAAAACAAACAAAAGCCCAAATGTTAACATGCAGCTGCTTTACTGAAACAATCAACTCCTACAGGGACTGCCCAGTGTAAAGGTCCCACACTGGGCAGCAGAATCTCCCCAAGCTGAACTCAGGCAGCCCCTGAGGAGAAGGCATGTCAGTTCCTCTTTTCAGTTAATCCTTGGCTTTTTTCCAAAGACCTCTCCAGAAAGGATAATTAATGCTAATTACAGGGTTTGGGTTTTTTAAATGAAGTACACAAACCCCCATCTCTATAAAACGGGCCCTATTAGATGCTGAAATAAAGAAATTAAAGACTTCAAAGGGTTTTTTTTTACTAATTCTCCGAGCCATTCAGTGCATCTTGCATCAAAAATAAGTTGTATTAAAATTAAATTGCTTTTAAAGCAGCAGTGCTCCCTTGCTCGTGAGCCAGTCTACATTTTTGAACTTCTATCAGGGTTCTCAAAGACAGGCAGGAGAAAAAAAACTGTAAGAGAAATATACTTTTCACTTTAAAAAATTATATAAAATGCATCTTTGGATTTCCTGTTGGATTGCTCTGAGCCACTGAATAAAACAACATAAAACATATGAATGTTCTCTCTTTAAAAAGTCAAAGTCTCCAAATAGAATCAATTGTTAACTTTTTTTTTGTTTGTACAATATTCACAAATATGGCATCGTATTTACTTATTTTAATCCTATACCACACCTTCATTTTTTTCTTTTTATTTACACAACAATCATAAACATTTCATCTCATTCTCCCTTTCTTCCTCTCTGAAAGATGCTTCATGTATTAAGCTTTCCTTTGCACTGTGCAACACTTCTGACATTAACAGTGGTATCCTGGAGTTGCCTAAGGCTAGGATTTGGTACATTCTGGCCACATTTCCAGTGTTCCTTCAGGTAGCAATGGATAATTGACTATTGAGGTTCCTGCTACAACATTTTATTTGCACTTTTGTAGCTTCTGGACACCACAGTCAGGTGGAAGCATCCTATTGTGACAGACTTTTAAGGGCACATGATGAAAAATGTTCCTTCCTCAAAATGTCTACAATCCAGGCAAGACTGTGATGGGAGAAGGAGCTGGATGTAAAGGAGCCAGAATCCACAACAGAGTTGTCTTCATTCAAAGAGATGAGAGAAGTACAATATGCAATACTGTAAAGAGCTGGAAAAGATAGGGGGAAGAAGTCAACTCAAACAATTTCTGTCACTTTATAAAATTTTTCGAGTCCACTACAGAAGAGAATGAAAGAGTTCTGCTCTGAATAATTAGCAATCCTTTTGTTTCAATTTCTTGTCCTGAAAATGCTGTCCACAGGAAGGCCAAAGCAGCAGGTTGGTGGGTTTTCCCCTCCCAATAGCCCAATCTCCCCTTCAACTCAACAGATTTGGCAACAAAACAACTTGAACATAAAGCTCAGATCTGTCCTTGCTTACATTGTGCATGAGGAAAATCAGCAAGTGATGTCAGTGGAAGCAAACTGAAGCAGTGCCAGGTTAAGTTGTACCAAAAGCAGGCCCTTGTATTGTACTGCTGAGGGGTTTTTTGCCAGACCTTCCTCAGATCCTGTCCAATGTCTTTCAATGCCAAACCCAGTATCTGAGTCCTAAAGAACCATCAGAAATAAATCAAAATAGTCCCCAGGCTGTCCACAGCAGAAGTAGCTTGGGTTCTGACAGGCATTTGAGACATGGAGACTTAGACATCTTTTCATAAATAGCAGCTCTTCTCTCATAAAATGATCAGAAAAAAAGAGAGACAAAATATTTATTTTCACCTTTTCCTTCTACCTCATCCATTGCAGATGGCACCCTAGCAAACAGCTGTCTTTTTTTTTTTAAAAAAATTCACCCAAAAAAATGTAAACATGCATTTTTGATGACCTGCACCTGAGCACTCATTTAAAAGTTCATATTATATATTTTTGTGCATATAATGTTCATATAAAATGCATTATGCATTTTCCTGACTCACTTCCAAATACTGCAAAAACAAAGAGATTCTTCCCATCACTCAAACAGCCAGAAATTTACTACATGACCCTGCTTCAGAGGTTAAAAAAGCCTTTTAGCTTCAGCTGAATGCTATTCAGTTCTGAAGGCTCTACTCTTGGTAGTTTTGTTATTTTGAGAAAACCTTGTAAATGAGATTATAATGTAATATTACTAGTTTTATAGATTGCAAAAGTATTAAGTGTCAAAAGCAAACAACTTATTCCATTCTTAATGTAAACTTTATCTTTTTCCTCATAAGCTCTTGAACATCTCTGCATTTACTCCAAGTTCCCCATCACAGCTGTTTGCACTTACACCAAGTGAAGCTGATGCACATGGAATATTTGACCACTGCATATGGCAAACATGTTTATTCTGGCATCTTTTTGTGACACGAGGGACAAAGGCAAATACTGAAAAATTACTGCTTCTCCCCACCACATCTCTGAGTGCTTCCACAGCCTCCTGCCTATCACCCGTGCTTCCCTGTGAGTGAGATGAGTTCCTCTTTCTAACCCTGGCAACTACACCTTGTCTTCTTCAGCTTGAGTAAGCTTAGACCTCCTTGAGCTGCCTTTCTTTTCAGCTTTTTCCAGCCAGATAAGCTGTAGAGAGAGCAAGGGTAAGATTTATACCTTTCCTTCTAAGAAAATAATTTGCTGTTCACATTTTTTACTCACAGCTCAAGAGGCCAGCCTAATCCTGCTTTCCATCTTGGTTCTCCAAATGGATGCACGAATAAGATAATCTTCTGACATTTTAGCAGAGTATTTTTCTGCATGACACTCACCACCACTTGCATTCATACAGTTTCTTTTCTGTTCCCCACACTGCACACCTGACCCCCTGACCAGATCATTTCCACAACATTAGGAAACCTTTTTATTATGTACCTAGTCTTTTCAAATTAATCTTTACTCCTGTCCAAAGGTTTACTAATATTGTTTTTTAAAATGTTGTTTCTTCTCTGCTCTTTATTAATATCCACTTTAGGAAGTGAGTCCGTGAACTTAGATAACTTTGTTGCTCCCCAAGATGATTAATGAGGTGATCTTAAATATCAATAGCACAACACCAGCATTTTGAAAAACTATTTATATTACACAGCAAAAAAGCAATTTGTAACTTCCACATAAAACAACTCCAGAATGGAGATGTTTCCTCCAGTTAAGTCTTTGTTTATCTTAACCATGACAAAAGCAGACCCTTGTACTCTAGGTTTCATGATGTAGGTCTCCAACATGAAATGGCTTACATCCACTGGTTTCAGCACATAAACACAGAATATTATCCTGTGAAATGAAGATGCAGTTCTGTGGAACTTCTGTATTTATAAATTAAGCTTGTAAATAAAGAAATTTTCCTGGAAGAGATCAAGATGCTGGAGTGATCCTTTTCTAAACATGGTTTGGTATTGCACAAGTCAAAGCTGAAATGTTAAGGGGTTGCATATAAAGCTTCAAACAAGCTGATTACAATGAAGTCTGCTTTTGACAGCTACCATCCTAACACTGACAACACATAGTACTCTGCCATCAGGTTTCGCCCTCAAGCAATTTGTATTTCTACTAAACACATAAGTAAATTTCTTCAAATAAAGAGGGAATTAAGCTGTAGCTTCACCTGTCCTAAACACTAAAAGAATAAAGCTGGCAGAAATAAAAAGCTAAGGTAAGAGGGTTTTATAGCTTCACCTGTTTGTTTTGCAGCTGCTGTTCTTGTGTCCTTCCAGGGCAAGCAATGGTCAGAAATAGAAAATTATATACCACAAAGAATGTCTTATCAGAAATCCAAGCTATGCTGAAAGTAGCAAGTGTCAAAGCCACAGCAAGAGCCTTTCTTGTGAGATGTCTCAGCTTAAACACCTTGAGCAGTTCAGATAAGGTTTACCAAAGCCTCTGGATATGATTTTCCAAGCCTCTCTAACTGTCCACTCTCAAATATGTGGATTACACCAGCCTGTTCAGCAGTAATTTTCCATGCTTTCTGCAGGAAGCTGACAGTTACACGGACATTCAGCTTTTACAAATGCAATCCTCAGCTTCCCAGGAGCAGCCAAGCTTCCTAAGGATGGCACCCACACCAGCTTCACCCTGCTACTTGCCCAAGGAGGTTGTGGAAGGCAGCAGCAGGAGGCCTGAACAGCCCTGGATGTGAGCAAAAGAAAGCCAGCAAGAGCACTAGGGAGCAGGCAGACAGACAGACAGACAGAAACACTCAGGAGTCCTGTCAGCCCAGACACTGCAGAGCTGCTGGCAAAGTTACCCCAGATACTTCCCCGTTCTTGTGGCACTGCCAACCACCTGTGTGAGATATGACAAAGGCTAACCCAGACCCTCTATCACATCACAAGAAAGACTTGATGGTAGGGACTATTTAAGATGCAGCAGGATAAAAATATTGCAAATTGATGAGCTCTTCAGCACTCATTCCCTCTTTTCCATGAATAGCTACAGTTATTGCATGCCTTCTCTAACCCCCTCCTGCAGCAGTCACAAAAAATAAATACAATCTATACACACTGGTCATTAGTATCCAGACCACATTTTGGATTAAAAATTCCTTCTTGAAACATGCACATCTCTTTCAGTAATACCAATAGCAATTTTCAAATTTGAAGTGTTAAGAAAAACTGCACAAGTTCACCAGAGGAACGGATGAGAGGTGCAGTGAATAGAATTTTAGTGCTGTTCATTGTCCTAATTACAGTGAATAATACTCTGGCAGAAAGACCAGAGTCCTGATTGTTCCAGGAACTTCCAACAATCAACAGACTATTACCTCACTTATTTACACCAGAGACCTGATCTTCCAGTCACAAGCAGCACGTAGCATGGGCTTTAAACACATGAACAGTCTAATTGACTTGTTTGGCACAACTGAGGTGCTGGGGAATGAACCTGGGACTGAAGCACAGGTTCTCCTGCTAAAGGCTTTCTCGATGTTCTGCACACTGAAATCATTCCAGCCTCTATTTCTTTTCCCCTCTAAAACACCTGTGATATACTCCCTGATGTCCTGCCACCCACCACACTGGCATGATTTGATCTGAAAATTCAGTTTACTGATGGCTTACTTGCACAAGAGCCCGGTGGAGTTAAAAGGCACACGTGAGTACCCCAGTCACTTAGGAGTGGCTGGAGAAGATTGAAAGGTTTGGCTTTGTTTGCAGTAATTACAAAGGTGGTAGCTACATGAAAGCAGACCCATGAAGTTCAACCCCCAGGTTCACTTGCACTGAGAACATATATCCAAATGCAAGACTTACAAAAGGGTAGAAAATTCTAAAATTCCAGGTGCCCCCAAATAAACTTCCTTTGATTCACAGGTCATCTAGGGCAGTGAAAGCTAACAAGGAATAAACCTAGAACTGGAAATCAAATAATTCTATTTAATTTTGTGGTTGTTGACACAACTTGTTACATGTGTTTCCTACCAGAATAAATGAAATCATAGTCATCTGATTCCAAATTACCATATCTATTGTTTCAGAAATACAGGGTGTAAATAATTGCAGTGCAATCGCCTATGTCTGGACCTCTCTCATCCGGAACCGTTATCAGGATTAGCATAAATTACGGTGCCATCTAATAATGAAATCACTGAACACTGATTGTGCCAGCTATTTAAACCTGTAATTATTGCTCATTAGAAACGTGTTTCACATTATTTGCCCCTTGCAGGCCCAAAGTTGTTGTCTAAAGGCTTCTGCAAAGAATTCTACAGAGAAGACCGTGGAGAAATTTGAAACAATAGGCACGAATTTAAGCTGCAAAAACTGTCTGTCAAAAAAAACATGTTGTGGGCACCATTCATCCAACCTGAAAGACATTTATATCTGTTACTGCAAAGGAAAGTTGCAGCAGGCAAGAAGGGAACCCTCTGGTATCATTCAGACAGGTATGAAGAATATGTGGTTTTCTGTTTAAGTGGACAATGATTAGCTCACAATGTTTGTTATCATAGTACACAATTAGCATAACAGACTCGAAATGAAACAAGCTCCTGACCTAGCCAGAGGGAAGGCTTTTTGGCAGTTCTTGTCATAGCTAGGTAGGGATAGACAGCTACCTGGGACACCACACCTGAGGCAGCTTAGGACAGGTGCCAGAACTAAAGCAAAAATGACTATAAGCTTTGCATGCTCCTCTGTAAAGGGTTTGCAAAAGACAGTTGATTAAGACTTGTCAGTTGCCCTTCTGGATCAAGCTGTTTACAAGATGAAATGTCTAAGAAGAGGCTCAGATAAATGCCCTTCAGTCCTAGTAGATGTTTTAAATCCATTTTCCTTGACAGAGTGAAACCAATTTACTTTTTGCCATCTTCTTCCCACTGCACATGCAAAAACTTTTACAGAGAATAAAATAATAGCTTTTGACACTTCCAGAAGCCATAAGGCACAAAGCAAGAGAGGATAGACAAGTATATACCATTTTGAAAGACACTTTAGTGCAAAGATCTCAGCTGACAGTGAGCCTATTCATCTTCCCTATGACTCGTTCCAGCAGCTGATTCAAGGCACAGTTTAGAGTTCCATTCCTGTGGTGAGTGGCTTCAGCAGACATACAAACAACTCTTCTGCCAAGGCACACATCCCCTATAGACTGCAGACCCTCACAGCAACTGGAGGCACACCTATGAAGGCTTGAGCACTCTTGAAAGTTTAGCCTGTATTAATGCTTCACAAAATTGTAGGCGCCCATCTCCACTTCAGCCAGGATGCAGGAGGCTCAGAGTCTGTCCATTCTCTGAACAGAAGGCCCTTATTTTACTTACCACAGGCTCTGCAACAGGGAGAGTCTCCAGCCCTCTGAGAATTGAGTGATTCTGCCCAGCTTCCAGCCACCTGCACCAACAAATTGCCATGATGCAAGGTCAACAAACCTAATCATTGGATGGGGTATTTAACTAATTGGTTCTGTATCCTTAAATTTCCTACCATCACCTGGCAGGTATTACAAGCCTTACCAGAGGTCCTAATTTGATATATGCAGAATATAGGAGAAACTGTATCCTTATATGATGTGAATGTAGCTCTTCTTTTTAGCATTCAACCAGCAGCTTCAAAAATAAAATAAAATGCTTTCTCAAATGTGTGGGACACAACATGTTCAAAAAGTAAGCCACAACTGTTCTGTTGACAGGTGTTTGCAAATAAAATGAAATATTCCAGGCAAAGCCAATCTAAGTTTTTTGTACCAATATGATGCTACCTGCAGGCATTTACCCTCGGATAAAGCTTTGCATGAACTGAATATTGCCTTACTTATGCCTGTAGACTGTGATGTTACTATTGCAAATATGTGAAATTCAATGTCTGATGGAAAGAATAAGATGACTTGGCTTAAAAAAAATTCTTAGGCAGTCCTGTTGTACCACTATTAGCTCTAGTTGTCTACAACAGTGAATATCCTTACAGAGCTGTTAGTTAACAACCCCTCCTTCAAAAAAAAGAGCCATTCTTGGCTGTTCTGATCTGTATCTCTGAACGATGTAGAGCCCAGGTGTATTTTCTTTTTTATTACCAAATAGTCTTCTCCAGTAATTTGTTGGGCACTGAGCCAGATTCTGTTATTTGGTCTTTCTCTCCAACTTTTTGGCTCTGTCAGATCTTGCAGGTTTATTATTTATGTTTCTGGAGAGAAAAACTCCAGGAGATTGTTTATTAAAAATAAAATAAGCACTTTGATAATTTGTCAGTGTCAGTAACCTTCAACCTAGACTGTGTGGACAGCACTGGTTTTTACTGCACAGGGTGATGAATACACCAAATAGAGAAAAAATATCCATCTTACACAGAATTGTTAAACTTCATTAAAACTGTTGAAATCTTTAAATGATTTGCAGCTTATAAAATAAATTGGTATTCTTTAACACCAAACAGAATAATCTGCAATTCTATTCAGATTATTGTTCTGCTTTTTCTTTTTGACAGTAGAAACCAGGAATCTTCTTTCCATTTGACTTTAATATTATATTTGGTGCATTTATTCTGTTTTCTTCAAATAGAAGTGGTGATGTGTGGTGACAAGAAAACAGGCCTCATATTACCATATATTTATACTCTGTAGAAGGAATGATGGTACATTAATAGGTTTATTAAAGAAGACTGCTCTCCTTTAGGCACATAAAAGGACAAGGCTTCAACCAGCTTCACAATTATCAACCCTCTACCTATTTGTTTACCCAATTTAACATACTGAAAATTAATCAAAGAGGAGAGAATGGGGAAAGAGGAGAGTTTAAAATAGCAGCAGTTAGCAAATACATCACTGGAGAGCTGAGAGATTTGTACATCTTGGACAAGATACCACAGCTCTGAAGTGATTTCAGCATTTTAATATGGATTAATTGCCTTGGTCATATTTCACTGCAAGGTTGTGTTAAAGCTTTGATTAAGAATTGTCTTAGCATACCTCTGACCAAGGGAGAAAAAGGAGTCCTGCTATTGCTGTTGGTACAAGAGCAAACCAACATTCAGGCAAAGGAACTGTGTTAATGATACAAAACATATGATTTGTACTATTTTGTGTATTTTATACCTGCTTTCATCTCCGTACCATCTCATACAAGATGATAAGAAAACTTAAAAGCAAAATTAGCTAAAAACTTCCCAATTCCCTAGTCATATGATTACAGATAAAAGTAAGGCTACTGGGAAACACTACTTTATTATAAATATGAAGGGAAAACCAGTAAATCTTAACACACCTGAGATACCAGACCTTAAATGAATCACTTCTCAATGGCCTTAAATAGCAGAAGGAGCCTCAGAGGAGGAAGAACGAGGAGTCAAATGCCTCTGTGTAGTCAGCAGTACACACTGAACACAGTTTAGCATAGGTAAGATTAAAATTCTATTATCACATTTAATAAGTGTGAGTACATAGGGTTTGTTGAGAGATGTATAAATATTTTCCCATTTCAATGTGCATGCGTTCACATGCAGGTATATTTAAATATTATATAATGTGCTGGTATAAAAAAAATTGGGAATTTAAATCTTAGTGCGGTTATGTCTCCATAAAAGCCTGCCTAATAGCTCCAGGTCAGTGAGCCCTCAGCAAGAGATGGCCCAGCTCCAAGCTGTAAGCAAAGCAATATGGTTCTAGCCTAAAAAAAACACCAAAAAATTACACCATGAAAATTGGCTTTATAAATAAAGGAGATGATAGCCTGGATGCCTAGAAGTCATTTCTCTTCACATAAGAGGGTAAGATCTTCCTGGTATTGCTACATGTAAATTCTGAGTCTTAACCTCTCTGGGAGAGATAAATGTGATATCAGACTCTAGAGCATTACATATTCTCTCTGTCTCTGTCCCTTTCTCTCTGTATATATTAATTTTATAGATCTTTTTATTGTCTCAACTATACTGGTTGCGTGAGAAGCAGAACAATAGGCCAAGTACTTCCATTTCACACATGCCACCTCCATAATTCAACAAAGAATAGTAAAGAAGATCTATAAACTTGTTATAAATCAGTGCCCTAAACTAAATTAACCATTGAAATAGATTACCATAAAAATAATGTCATAAAATTATTCTTCACCTTTCTAGTCCGTGTATGTGTGTGTCTGTGCTTGTGTGTGCCCACACTCGGGCTGCTAGCCCAGCACTCAGGCCAGTGGTCATGCCAACCACGTGGCAGGATGCCTTCCACAGCCTTGGAGGAGACAGCAGGCAGGCCTGTGAGGATGAGCTTTAATATCTCTGTGTCTGGGAAAGTAACTCAAAAATAGATTGCTAAAATCTAGTTACTCTACATAACTCACCTTTAGTAGCAGTGAGTCAGCTCCGCTTTCCTATTAGCAGTGAAGCTCTTGTCTTTTTGGCTGTATTTCTGAGGCACTTTTGGATAAAAGATAAAACCCAATCAAGTTGCAGGCTAAAGGATATGGCAATTCACACAATACACAGCCTTTTCCAAGTCTGGGTCCTGCTCAGCTGTCCCTACACACCCACTCCCCCAGTACCTGACCTTTATGTACATTAAGCTCCGTGAGAAAGGCATGTGCAAATACATGGAGAGCATACAGAGATGACTGATGAAGTTCATTTCTGGACTGATAAGGCAGTGGTTCAAGGGCTGGTAGGAGTTTTTCTGTCCAGCTGACAATCACTCTATAAAAAGACATTAGAACAGCACAGCCCAGGGTGGTTCTCCTGAAGGTGGTGCTTTCTTTACCCAGCTCCAGCAGTGTTTACTCCTGAGCTCATGTGTTGCTACCATTTAGTTCACAGTAATCACATGGGAGCACCACCTGTATTACTCAGTTGTTGTCTAACATTAGCCATCAAAATGGCTTTTTTAAATCTGGAAGTGCCACATTTCCAGGCACAACAACAACCATCCCCAGGAACCAGCAGCACCAAGGCAAGAGTAACTCAGCCTCTATTATGGCCTCCCTCTACAGTCTGCCATTCCTGATGGACTTTCTCAATCTGTATTTCGACAGCGCGTTTCTCTCAACAAAAGCGAACTGTGAAATCTTCCAGAAAGGCAATTCAACTGCTTGAAAATGTAGAACTGGGCAGCAGCCATCTGGCACAACCAGGGTCTCATCAGCACTGGGAAGCATTGCCTTTGGTAAAAAACGAGAATGGAGCACAAAGAACAACTATGCCCAGCCACTAAAATGGCTTAAAACCTTAGAAAACTGCTGTCTTTCCTGCTAGTGAGATGGAGAGGAGAATGTGGAGACCAACACAAACAGTTCATGAGTAAGAAAGAGAAAGCCTGGGGAAAACATGGAAGGTCTGAACTGAAGGAGAGGGAGTTATGGTACATGAGAGAACTGAAAACAGCTGTTTGAGAGGTATGAGTCATTGTCTCAGCCCATTTAAAAGGGCTGGTCAACACTCCAGAAAGAGCCTGTGAGGTATTTCCTAACTGGGGATTTTAGAACTGGACAGGAAACATGGATCCCACTGAGGGAATGGAGTTTTTTTTTCTGCTCACTGGGTTCACATGTATATAGTCTGGGTTTTCCACAACCAAATGCTGGTGCACTGTGTGTTCAAGTCTTTATTTTGTTCTGATATAGGACACAGTGTTGCTATAAAGAGTCAAGCAGATCACTGTCAACTAAAGTTTCCTTCATTTGAAATTAGCTCTATCTCAAAGGAGCAAAGAACAGTCTGTCATTATTGGGGTTAGGGCTGAGAGAGTAGGTGCTGAACTAGGATGGGAGTAAATTAAAGCAGCCTTACAGAATTGTAACAGGAATTTTCTAATGTAACTGGCACTGAAGTTAATCCAAACTGTGCAGCAAGTCCATTTTTCATACACTGTGGGAAGCAATGGGGTTCAAAGCATCATTGCCCCTGAAGAGGAAGGACTGTACATTTTGTTTTTAAATGCCTCAGTCTGGTAGATAAGATAAACTGATCCTTCAAGATAAAACAGTCTTCATGCCATTCCAAATGATCATTGTTAGAAACGCACTGAACTGCTAGGCCAGTTAATAACGACATCACATTTTATTTATATGGCTCCCATCTGCTAAAGCCTTCTAGGCAGCTCACAATGGGTTTGATTTTTGGCCAGAATTTAGCATAGCTTCTGTTTATATGGATGCAAATAACAGCAGTTGGATGGCTGTGTGCATAAACAGGTCTGACTACTAATGTTTGTGGCCACAATGCATGGTTTTATTCCTTCATGCAACAACAAAACGTCCATCTGAAAAATCCCTCTGACAAAGAATACAAAGTGTGAAAAAGAACTAAGTTTTTCTGAGTTTGAAAGGTTTCAAAGGATCCAGCACTGGCCTTGGCAGCCCTATGAAAGGGGCACCACCACTATGCCCACTGCTTAGCAAGGACCTTGGACTTCACACTCAGTGGGATGGGGCACAGCCCTGCAAAGAAAAAAGAACTAGATGTTCATTTCCTCCTCCCATCACCTTCTCTCTCACTCACCACAATATCTTCCCCACTGTCAGCCAGTCCTAACTCCTTTTCTCACCCATCTCTGTAGGCATGTTTCTGCCAATGTCCTTGCCTTCTTCCTTGTACCCTTTCTGAGCTTTGCTTTGGCTGTTTCCATGCTCCTCACAGCCTGTTTCTGACTCAGGGTACTGACTTCTCCAATGGCTCCTTCCTATGCCACCCAGTGCTGCCACTGCCACGTGCACTGATCTCTGTGCCCTTGCTTGACACTGCCTCCCACGTGTCCTTCACCAACACGTTTCAGCAGTGGGTGACTGGCTTCTCTCTTAAGTGTCTGTGTAGGACAGATTTCATCTTTTTGCCTTTCACGCTGAAAAGAGATGGAAATATGAATACCCTGTCGAGCTCAGTGCTTATTGTCTGGAGTGCTTCTATCAACTTGATGGCAGTGAGCACGGTGCCTGGCAGTGCTCACCGAGCTGGGCCTTTGGATAATGGGGATATTTATAGTACGTGCATCGCTTATGCACTGATAGCTGCCAAAGTAGTAAACAAACAAATGCTCTCCATAAAACAATGAGAAAGTAGGATCATAATCTTTGATCGATGAACGAGGATGACAGGTTTAAAAAGGCTTCCTCGCTCTTTTATGCAGATTGCTTTTCCAACTGCCTGAATCTCAGCCAGCATGAGGAGGCTGAAAGTCTGGAAATGGATTGAGAAGAGTAATTCCACACTCTGCAATCCACTCACTGTTGGAGAAGGATGTAAACATGTGTCTAGCACTGACCCTACAGGGCACGAGATGCAAGGGGACGGTCTCTCCAGGTGCCAAGAGGGACAGCTCAGAGCCACACTGCAAGATGTGCACCAAGCAAGCTTTACCTGCAGGAGCAGGATAGGGACAGGACATAGCAAAAAACTTGGAAGGCCCTTTGAGACAGATCTGCTGCACAGCAGGGACTTCCCAGATTGGTGGAGACCTCAGTGGGTGTAAGAATGATCTTCTACAGAAGCTGTTCTGAAGAGCATTTCATTGAGGTTTGCAACCTGAATCTACTCCAGGAGGATGAATCTAGGCATGGTTCATCCAACAAGTCCCCCAACAGGATGCATTAGAGACATGTTTAAGCTAAGATCCATATATGGCTCTGGATCTAAGCTTTAAATCAGTGTCAAAACTGCCTGCGAACTATAAATTTGCATTTGCATTTCCCTCCATACACCCACATCAAAATGAAGATATGCTCAGTGCAACCTCACTTATGTTTAAATTCAGATGTAAACTAACCAATCTGTGAGTCTGAGCATGGCTCCATACACCTTCCTGAAAGTCCAGAGAGATTTAAAGTCAGTGATCTTGATCAAGACATTGAATAACTGATTAAATTCCATTTAGATGTTTGTTTAGGCACTACCTCAGTAAATTGCAATATGTGTGGCTTAAAAAGCAGCTTAACTGAAAATGTGGGACAGTTGTACCACACTAATCCAAGACAGTTCATGGTGCTTTTGAACTACTACATGTGAATGGCCTGACTTCCAGATTGCCATGCAGTGATAACTACAACTTACATCAGTGGGTGTTCCCATCTTTGAAAACCAGGCCATTTCAATTCACCTGAAATTATATAAAAAATATTAAAATATAATATTAGTGTGGATCCACTGAAATAGTATTATTATAAAAGATCTGTATTACTCAAATAAGAACCATTATTTTTTGATTGAAATGCAGATCAAAATTAATGTTGATGACTCAACTAATAACTTCGTATTTAAACAAGTTTCAAGCAAAGGCTCCTCAGGCATTATGGAGATGGGAAGCATAAACATGCCATTACAATTTTAGGTAGGCAGAATGCAATTATCCAAATTGGATTCTGGCCAGAACAATGGGCACTACCCCCTCCTATTCTTGCTTTTAAAAAAGCTCCCTGACAAAAGCGACAACAGCTGTTACAAGACAGGAATCCATCAGTTGCTCACACCACCCACATACTTGATTTAAACATCCTCAATTTCTACCACAGACAAACAGCAAAGAGGAAGAAACTGGCCATCACCTACACATGGAAAGTTGCATGCTAATATTCTCCTTCCTCTTGGGCTTTATGCAGGAAAAATTCAAATTTCTTATTTGAACTTGAACTGCTTTAATTTTTCCTGGAAGATGGGGGTCCAGAGCTGCTTTGAGTGGGGTGAACCTGCTGGGAAGATATTCCCCTGTTGGGCAAGACTTACTGAAAGATGCAGGGGGAAAAATGGGTGTCTCTTCAACCATCCCATACCCCTGCCACTCTCCTGTATGCATAGCATTTGTAACACACGTGCTGCTACATCTTTCCTATTTATCTTTGCACTCTAAGTCACCAGGATCTTTCCTGATAAATGGACTTTGCAGTTACAATGGTCATTAGCTTTGTGCCCACCGAGGTGAGCATGAAGACCAAAGCTCACAGGAATTCTCCCTGTACCAAGATGGGACTGCAGAGCAGTGACCCCCTCTGGAATCTATTCCACAACTTCACTATCCCAAAATAAATATTCTCAAAAGACAAGTCTTCTCCCTACAGTTTCTCCTTAAAATAAAAGGCATTACGTAGTCTCTCTGGGATTCAAGTATCATCTCAATCACAGAACAACCTCTAATGGCCATTTAGGATTCACAAAATCCCTGTTTCAGTGGAGCACTCAAGCCTGGCTCCAGATGATCAGAAACTGCAGGTCAGGAAAGCACTTACATCCTGGAAAAATGGTAGAACTGAGATACATGTCTAAATCCCCCCCGGATTATTAGGAGGTTATTCACACTTAAAAATTACTTACTTCTGGGGGGCTCAAGATTCCCAGAAGAATTGCACTGGACCAGTATTGAACCCTGCCAAAAAGCCCCAACATTATCTCTGTCCCTTTCCTCCTGAAATGCCTTCAGAGCTGTTAGCAGACCAAGGCTATTCTAGAACTAAAAAGGGAAATTTATTCAACAAGCACTATAGCAGGTGGCAGCTGCTAAACAATCTGCCACCAATCAGCAGTTTATGAAAGAGAGTAAAGAATCCAATAATAACTCACAGTTGGGGAGGGAGACACCAAGCCTGCAGTTACTGAGGGAAGCTCATAACTACACAGAGTCAACTCTTCAGCAAAATTATTTCTTCTAAAATCTGTTTAATTGCTAAAGTTGGCACCCCCCAGATCCTGCAGTCAGGACACCCACAGCTGACCCACCACAATGTAAGCTGTAGGTTAGAGATGGGAGGCTTCTTAGGAGGGCCAAGTTGGTAACAATTGAGGCTGGTGGAAAACCCAAATAATTTTATTTCTGTTCTTTTGCCCATTTCCTTGTCCTGGAGAAAATCTATCCTTATGCAAGAGCCCTGGATTTTTAGGACATTCAGCCCTTTCCAAGATGTAAGTATGCAAATCAGTCAATGGCACGATTTTCTCCAATACCTTCATGGTGCCAGTCGGGTGGAGCTCAGGCTGTACAAAATATGAGGAAGATGGTGAAGGTGCTGTCCAGGGCACCTAAGCCCATCTGCATGTTCCTGTACCTCTTCATCCCCAGTGAACCGAGTTTGTTGAGCTTACTTAGAACTCAAAATCCTGCAGGTATGAAATTAAACAAAATAGATCTGAGTTCAGCTTCTGAGGACTAAGACAACTCCATCCAGCCTCACAGTAAATCTATTTTTTTCAGTTATATCACAGCACCATCTACAGGCCTTTCCTGATGGAAGCCTTGCCTCAGACAGGTTGTTTCACTATCTGTGTATAAATATTTTGTGGCTTCAGCAGCATGTCTAGTGCAGTGACAGACTGCACAGTCCAGCTTAGTGTAAATGGGGCAAAATGGCATTAGACTGGGCTGGGTAACAGATGACAGGTTTGCTTCTTCACAAGAAGTAGCTAATTAGTGAGGGGCCTTGGATTTCAATAGCTTGACTCTAAAGCACAATGCAGGGTCCATCAATTCATTTTTATTTTAAACATTCAACTAAAGTTGCATTCTAGTTGTACAGTTCTGTCTAGAACAGTTGAACCAGAATTGCAAGAGAGAAAAGTAAAAATGCCAAAATCAGATTTCAGCTAAAAATGGAACAATAGATTTTTACTGCTGTAGTATAGGATTAAAATACTACAGTCCATGTGGGACCACACATGTGAACGTAGTATGAAAAGGTGATCCACCAGGATCTGTTATTCTTATCTTAGCTGTTTGACACAGGTAGAACTCTCTACAAGACATGACCTGGCTCATCTCTTTCCGGAGACTATTATTTGCTAAATTACAGAATGAAAAGAACTTAATTGCTGTTATGCATTTATAAGATCCTGTGATAAGCACTGGTTCCATGTGAAGAGGGGTGTGGTGAAGCAAACCTACAGGACAGCAATTATTTGTAGTAAAATAGCATCTCTTCATGCAAAATTTATCCGCCATAAGAAAGTGATTCTGTCTTCATCTGAAGCATCAAACCACAAACAATGTAGATTGGTCATTTCTGGCACCAAATGCAGTCACTTGAAATCCACAAGAAAGACATAAACAAGTAAGAGCTAAATGAGGATCAAAAACTCCAAAGACTGGGGGGAAAAAAACCAAAAAAAAAAAAAGTCTGGGAAAACTTTATCTTCCTCCTGATGTTTTTTGGCTCTTGGGAGGGGAAATGGTATTTCAAGCTGTTCTCTGCAGCTAGGAGAGAAATAGGCTTTTCTTTTTTGATAGGAAACTTGAGATCCAAACACGTAGAGAAAACCTTAAGCTTTAGGACAGAATATTAACTATCACAAGTGCTGGCAGCACTTTGTGAATCAGCACACAAAGTCTACTGGAAATTTTCAGTTTTTGAATTTCTGCCATGAAAATAATTTAGCTCTAATATCTTTGTCATGTGGGGACCACATGCATAAATGCCTTTTAAATGACATTCTCCCTCTCATTCCTAAATGGAGAAAAAGTAAATTAACAGGGGGATATGCACACGTCACAGTTACCACCTGTGCAAGGATTTTGTTGTGTAAAATGCAGTTGTCTAGAATACTACACATCTTATGGAATTAAAAGTCATAAAGTTGCTGTCTTATTAATATGTAACAGCACAGAGTGCACACCAACCGTTCTGGATTAATTGCACATATAAAAACAGATTTCTTTTTTAAAAGTCTGCACACAGAGAAGAATCATTAATTTCACTTGAAGTGATTCCCAAACAGGATATGGAGCCTCTAACAACCCTTTGGGCTGTGCCAATTGTTTTGTGCAGGTGTTTAATCCAAGTGCTCAACCGCACGTAGGGAACAGTCATTCTGCAAGCACCGGGTGGAGAGGGAGCTGCATGGTGGTGTCACATAACTGCAAGGGGTTGATTCCTCAAAATCAGCAGGAACCTCAGGAAGCTGCTAATTCTTGTAAACAAGAGCCTGGCTTTTATGGAGCAAAATGGAGCAGAAAACACTGAAGTACACGAGAACCAAATTCCTTCTGCGAAAGCCTCTTTTATTATACCAGTGAAGCACTAAAACCTGCCATAAACAAGCTGATTGCTCATTCCAGCCTCTCTCTCTGTCTCTGCAGTCAGGAAAAGCAGCAGCAACCACAGACTGAGTTGAACGGCTGGAATAGGAAACACCTCTTGAAGGTCAATGCTCCTTGTATTTTTAGGTTTCATTAGACCTCATTCACACAGACTTGAAAACAATATATACACATATAGGATAAAAGCTGAGCTGCAATTGTTGTATCTACAGCACATCCCACCCTTTTCGCTCTCTTTGTAGCACCGCAGTTTGATGCCAGGCTGCAGAAAGATTGGATGGCTCGGAGGTGAAGGACGGGGAGAGGTTCTAAGGCGTCACAAAGAATTTTTGAACCTGCCATATCTGACTGTGAGAAGTCTGATGAAAAGAGAGGCTCCCTTAAAAGCCAGTATGGCATCTAGTGAAAAAGATTGCATGCCCACCTCTGACTTGCAGAAAAGCAGCCCTGCTTCAGGAACCAGGTTGAGTAATTGGCAGTGTCCTGGGAGGACAGAGAGAAAGAAGGGGAGAAGAAAGAGAAAGTCAAGGAGGACGCAGGAAGGCTGCACCCCACAGCCTTGCACAATCAAAATATGTTTCCAATGGGACAGTGACTGCAAAGGTTTGTGCAAGGCTATCTGTGGAGACTGAGCCACAGTCTCAAACCTCTTTGGACTTTTTGTCCCAGTCTCTTTCTCAGAGGCCACCTGCTACAGCTCTTCCTTCTCTGACTCAAGTAGGTCCTCAAAGTAATTCCCATACAACAGATCTTAAATTAACTCCAGGCAGTGTCATCTAGAGATGTGGAATCAAGCCGGGGGGAAAAAATGTAGAAAATTATGAAATGGGTATGAAGGCTACATATGATGCTGTAAGCAAAACCCAGAAAGCCCAGGAGTTCAGCCCTTAAAAGTGGAATGTGGTCCCATGAGAATCTGTACTCCAGCCTGTGTTGATCCAGAGTTAGCAGTAGCTTTCACTCAACCCTATTCAAAAATCTGTGTTGCTTTAAGTATTGTCAGACCAAATACACAAACTTACTGAAGCAGTTGAAGCACAGAAGCTGAGCCATGGCAGCTGTGTGAGTCACAGCGCCCAGCGTGCCTGGGACACGTGGCCAGAGACAATCGCAGTGAGCGCTGCCCAGCCGGCCTCCAAAACACCGTGGCAGCTGGCACTGCTGCTTGGAGTGCCAGCAGCCCCCTGCCCCACACCAGCACCAGCACCAGCACCACAGCCCTTCCAACACACCCACTGCAAAACAACTCCTGCCACTACATGGGATGGACAGTCAGTGCTACGGGCAGGCTGGAAGAGAGCACGCGAGCTCAGACTGGGTTTCACCAATGAAATGTAGCTGGCATACAGCAAGTGCATTCACTAATGAATTATTCCAAGATAATTAACAGTCTGAGGGAGATATTTGCAACAGTTTAATGCTTACTGTCAAGGGAAGCTAGTACCAAGCTCAGCACTGCCTCACCAACTCACAAAAGGAAACAAAGCAAAAATACAAGAGACTGAAACGTCAATGAAACAAATATAGCATCTGTGAGCTGTTAATTACAAAGGTGCACATGTTGGAGTAACAAGGATGCTAATGGAGTTTTATTAGTATACAAGAGATCTGGTTTTGGTAGCTTGGTAAGAGGCAGCACCCAGTGGGCCCAACACTGGGCTGGCATTTCACTACAGCCCATGCAGATCTGACTTTGGCACTCAGCACTGTCTGCATCTCCCAACTCCCTGGTAAAACTGCCTGCAAGGTGCACGGGGAGCTGTGCGATTTTCACACACAGGTTGCATGCCTGGTCTTTGATATCCATTTGCATCTTTCAAGCCATGAAAAGTGTTTGTTTTTCAGCCTGAGTACTGGCTCAAAGTGTAACACTCAGCCCACTAAGGTGCTGGACAGCTGAAGCCCCATGCACAGGCAGAGTGGCAGCTGGCACACACTGCCTCTGCAGGGAAGACACCCACAGGAGATTAGTAGCTTATCCACATATAACAGAGATAAATAAATGGCAAATAATCTGATATCAATCTTACAATGTGCTTTTTTTTTACTATGCTTGAGGCAATGTAACTCAAATGCTACTGTGCAGTCATTGTGCACAGAGCCAACATGATCTCCCACTTATTAAAGTATATCTAGCACCCTTACTCTGAAGCTCTCAGATCAATGGAGTCCACAGCCTTAATCTCACACTGCTCTTGCTAACAATGTGGTTACTGTAGTATTGGCCCTGATTCTCAAAGGAAAGAGGATATTAGAGCAGAAACCTCTCCTAATGAAATCTTGTGTAATGAAAGAGTGTTTACAGTGAAATGTTCACATGTTGCCAGCAAATCAGAGTCTTGTAAGGTGATTTCCAAAAGCCTCTGTAATTATAGAAGTGCCACAAAGTGCAGTTGGGTGGCAGGTAGGTTGTTTAACATTTATTGTTACCAGGTAACACACTATAACTCTGCAAGCAAAAAGGGTGTGAGGGATAGCAGTATTTCACAAAATACACAAAACACAATTAAGAATCACAGGCTTGGAACATTTATAAGTGCTTTCAGTATACGTTACTCCTTATTAAAAATGAACTGCACACAGCTCAAGAGAAAGTCCTGTAGACAACAAGAACCTGTAGCTAGCAAGAAACCACAAGGGAGAAATCTTTCCAGTGGGGAGTTAAAGAGTGCAGCAGCCAGGTAACGAAGAAGGAGCATGTGAAAAAAATTAAGCATGGTAAGGAGAAAGACTGTGTGCTATGGAAGTGCTGCCCTGTGGGACAAGGTGTTTCAGCCTACCTCATAACTGGTGACAGGTAAATCAAAGCAACCTTCTTGTCACCAATGATATGAAAAGACTGGGATCCTCACAGTGCTTAAGTGTGAACAAAGGCTGTGCATCTGCAAATCCTCTGTATGTGATGACACCTCAACACAGAAAGGATATCCGTGTTATGAAGGGTTGCAGGATTAGGCCCTCAAGGTAAGAATTCAAGGGGAGAAGAGCAACTTGCATGCACAGGTGCTTCTCCTTCTGTCAAGAAACACAGTTAAGACATTTGCTTTTGGCTTGTCCTCTGGGTTAAAGCTAAGTGTAACTAAAAGTATCTTCACTTCTTGCAGATCTAATGCCTATCCCGATATTCAGCAGGAATTCAGCACCCCTCATTCTGCTACAAAAACAGTAAAACTTTTATATTTGAAACATCCTTTCAGAATGTTCTCAGCAATATCAGCAGCTTTCAGACAGATGTACCCATGTAATCATCAAGCTTTTATAGTATCCCACGTTAGTTACTCTCTCCCCAACCAGAAGGTCCATAAAAAGACACTGGTGTTTGGCTCCTTGAATTTCAGGGGTGCTGTAGGGGTTAATAGATCAGGTAGTAAGAAAGTCAGGAAGCCAGATGTCTCCTCTGCATGAACAAGCATGCTAGAAACATGTCTGTCTGCTTGGCCAGCTCTGCCAAGATCACCTTCCGTCAAGATCACTCCTTCAGGATAGCACAGGTGCAGACTGTGAATCCAGTATATTCATCAGCAGAGCCTGAAAACTCTATTACAAATTGGAGCTCGTTTGATCTAGACACTGAGTTGATACATTAGAGGCAGGTCCTAACATGGAATATTCAGTGTCTGAACAAATAAGGCAGATAAAGACTGGGAGGGAAAGAGAGAGCACAACTCCCCCATGATCATAAAATAAAGGAAGAACCAGGGAAAAAAGTGCTGTAGTCTACCCCATCTGCTGTGCTGTTCAAGGACCTTTTATTTTCTGTTCATTACTTGTTAATTATTTCTGAATGTTAGAGAAGGCAAAAAGCTAAAGACAAACAAGCCCCCATAGAGTTAGAAAACATCCCTGCTGTAAGGCAGACTCAAATTGGTTGAGTTTGCAGCCAAAAGCATTCCCAGGAGAGGGAGCAGAGCTTGCTGCTACAAGAAAAGGGCCAGTTGGTTTCTGAAGCCCATGGACGTATAAACAGAGATAAAGCTGGAGACAGAAACTAGGAGAAAATTGCACAGTGGAAGCTGCAGACACATGAGCAGGCTGTGTCTTTCAGAGGATGGGAATGTGCACTAGCAGGCTGCTGTGTGCCAGCACATGATGATTGGGACACAAATGTGTCACAGCAGACCTGACTTCTTCGGCACAGGGTTGCCCCAGGCCCACGCTCTGCCACGGCTTCACAGGCTTTAAACACCAACTGGCTGGGTCACTCTAACCCTGTGTCCCTGTAAGCAGACATAAAACCATCTCAGTGCCACTGAAATCCCACTCTTCTGTACTGAGGAGTAAGTGTCTGGTGGACTGGGTGTGCGCTTTGGTGGACAACACTCGATTTGAAATCTGAAGTGTGGGTATGTATCAAAGGTACTCCAGCTCAACACAGATGATGTAGATGCTTATGCAATTTGCACAATAAACTCACCTCAGACACCAAACTACAGAAGGTATCTTCCATTTTGAGGTTTTATGTCTCATTCAGTCAAAAGTCAACAAAAATTAAAATATGACAGCTGTACAAAATTTTATAGCAACAACATAAAAATTGTGATTTACAGAAAGTTTTTCTTCTTTGTTGTAGAAAAAATACGAGGAGCAATCCCTTGTCTATAAAGATATCCTTCAGTAAAGCCATCATAAAGAATTTAAAACCCTGATAATGATAAAGGGCAAGGTTTAATTTTTCAGTACTTGCAGTACCTATGCCAATGCAGATATTCTCTATGGCTTTGCTCAACATTTAATCTTTCTCTTTTCTCTCTGTCCAAAAAAAATTCTCAGGTAAGTTTCTAACATATATCCAGAGATATTTTAGTATAAAGTTGTTTTTTGAAAAGCTCCTGTGTGAACTAATTACCAAGTATAAGAACACTGAGCAGCAGTTTTCTTTTTCAGAGTCAACAGTAATGTTGGGTCAAGCAGCAGAGCCCAACTTTACAGCTGTTTGAAGCATTTATTACAATAGTGCTTAAAAAGCCATCTGAAGCTGCCTACTTTTATTTCTCGCCTGAGCTCTGCCCTTTCCAAGTGAATTCCACTATCTGATGGGCACTGATAGCCACTCCTCATCCACGTGCCCCATGACCTGCTGAGCACAGCAGCAGAGGAAGTGTGCAGGCAGACATGAGCACCACTGACAGCAGTGGGACCTCAGGACAGCAGGGATCTGATGGGGCTGGGGCAGGCAGCTGCTGGATCCCCAGCCACCACCTCTGCTCCTGGGGATGGGCAGTGAGGAACTGCTGCATTCAGAGGTGGCATTAACCTCACTGTGCTTGATAACCAGCAATTGACCTACCCCTCTAAAAGAGTGTCTAATCTTTTTTTGAGCCCGTTTAAAACCTTGTTCTCTAGTCAGGTTAAAAAAATAAGTGCTCAATTCAATTAGGAGCTGTACAAAACAAGAAGTTTCTTTTATTTCCTGCCTGAAAGGTTCACAGGTTACTCAAACGAAGCTACAGCACTGCTGAGCACTTTCATCTCCCATTGGCTTCAAACAGCTCCACGAGCTCTTAGCAACTACCAAAAACCAAGTTGAATATAAACATATAACCTAAATTACTTGAACATTTCCCTTCTCATTCATCTTTCTCTACTCTACAGAAATGTTGACTTTCCTAATGATGTTTTAGACATATTGGGAAAGTGTATAACCCATTACATAGCCATAAATATAACTATAGAATTACACTAGCTTTCTGATTGTCTAAAGAATTAGCAGGGCCATGAATGCCCCAGCTTGCAAAATCAATTTGCATATTCAACTTAGATGTTTATCCATCAAAACATTTTAATTTCCAGTTCGAATCATTATCATGAGTTCTGCTCTGATCTTCTTGCCACAGGTGTAACTCAAGTAACAAAAATCGGAGAAAAAGCTAAAAAGGAAATCAATGGAAGTTCTGTGATGAGAAGGTCAAAATATTGTTCAAATCTGAAAGAGAGGCAGTGGTTTTTATGCCAATACAGAGTCTGTATTACTCATTGCTTTTCCCCAGCTGGGTAGCTTTGCCAAGCATCATATTCTGCTGGGTTTCAGCTATACTTGTGTGAATGTTGCTCCACAGATTAAAGACACAGAACCATAACAGAAGGAGTCATATACATAAACGTGCTCCTACACCATTGATTTGGTTGCAGAGCTATAATAATTGCTATGTCACCATTAATCCTCTCTTTCCTGGTCAGCTTTTATATGTTATGGCTGAGACTGAACTTATTTCTGTTTAGTGACTTGGTAAGGCAGATAAATACTTCACACAGGTCTCTTGTTCACACAGATTCAGGCAAAGCACAGGCGTGCTTTAGAAATGCCACCACAGCTTCACAGAGCACAGATGATGGACGTGCAAATTCATGGCCACTGCAAGGCATGGACAATCAAAGGGGTGATGGAGAGCTTCCACTGGTAAAACACGGCCCAAATAAAATTCAGAAAGTTTTAACATACTCACTGCAGAAGACGAGGATCCTGAATAACTGCTCCAGGGAGCGTGTGCATTATACAACCATTTCAGTGTAGTAAATCAGGTGATTTGGTTTGAATTCATGTCTTCCTATCAGCACTCCTGCACTGATCATGCTGCCAGACACCAGATAAAGTGTCTACCAACGGCCTCAAGAAGTCAGGGAGGGATTGGTAGGTCCTGGCCACCAGTGGGGTGGCAAGTTTCCCTCTGCACAGCAATGCCTTGGAATGAAGGAGAATGTGGAGAGTGGTAAGCAGGTTGTTTGCAGGCAACACACATTTAATCTGTCTGCCTCTAAGCATGCACTGTCCAGAACTGCAATTAATTTACAGATCAATCTGTCACGTCCACACTCCCACTAGTTCCCTCTGCAATGCTTTCTA
Source organism: Eopsaltria australis (assembly GCA_034509425.1). Classification (NCBI taxonomy): domain Eukaryota; kingdom Metazoa; phylum Chordata; class Aves; order Passeriformes; family Petroicidae; genus Eopsaltria; species Eopsaltria australis. Next base: position 914,512 of record JAVTVJ010000116.1, on the reverse strand, counting down.
ACAGGGCATTGTTATGAACATGATCTGTGGATGAAGATACAAACAAAGAAATAAAATGGATAGGAATAAGGTTTGAAATCTATCAGCAATTTGATTCAGCTTGTAACTGTGAACATTAATGGCTGTAGTAATATCCCTGCTTTTAAATAGTTTCTGGTATGGAAAATTGGAAAACCACAATAATTGGAATCAACCTGATTAATTTAGTACTAGGACACAACATTTTGGAGGGGGATTCATCTAAGTTCTGTTGGTTTCCATGGATCAGCTCTAGTGTAGGGCAACTCTAATGTCAGGTAAAAGACCTTGAGGTTTCTTTAGTATAATGTTATCCAGTCATACTTTTTATAATTTATTTGTAAATTTTGAGCAGAAAAGAGAAGTCTTGAATTTGTTTCAGCAGACCTCTGATAAATGTCTCATAAATCTACAGCTTCCCTCCATTGTGTTCTATCCATTACCCTGCAGCTTTGTTTGAGAGGTTGTTTGAGAAGGGGAGACAATGAAATTTTCTTTTAAGGTAAAATTGCACCTGCTGCATTTTCAGTATGCCTGTACAGGTAGGCTAATCTAAATCCTCCTTACTTGTTATTTTCCTAGGTTACAGTCATGTTTCTGGAAAAATGAGATGTGTTTTCAGTTCACAGGATCCAGATATGATTTACAGAATATCCGAAGGTACTTGGTGTTGATCTGGCAGCGTTTCCTTTAAAAATGACCTTCCACTTGCCAGCAGTATGGAGAAGACAAACTAGAACAAAGCACTTTTGAACCTACCCTTAGCAGAAAATTACTTTTTTTACTAAACAGAAAATTACTTTTTTAATATTATCCTTCTATTCTCTTTGATAACTTCTTTACTCACTCTTATTCTACTACTTATCTGTGGTTATCACATGGATCTCCTATCTTCAGAAATGGGTCTCTTTTCTCAGCTCTAGAAACTGTTATTTGACCTAATGCAAAGCTTGTTTTCCTTTCCTTCACATTTTTTGCCTCTCAATGAGCTTCACAGAATAACTTTTCTAGCCTTGTTGTATGAGGCTTATTCCCTCTAAAGGCACATTGGTAACTTGTATCAAAGCACACTTCCCATATATTTTGTGATCTCAGCTCTCAAAATCTCTAGGAACTTGCCTGCAACTAAAGTTCAATTTACTGGCCCATTATTTCCTGTCACCATGCTGCTTCTTTCAGAGACTAAGATAATGTTAGTTTCCTTCATGTCCATTTACACCACTCTGCCTCCCTATAGAACTATTAATATTCATTAATAATTCATTCAGGATTCTCCTACAGTGATAAAACTCAGCACACTCCTATCCCTCCCACTTGTCAAAGACCAGCCAGCAAGCAACTCATCTGAGACTACAGATGTTAAAATTTATAGATGTAACCTCTTTTTTGTCATTTCCCAACATAACACAGGTTTTCTCAGGATTGCATTTGAATTAAATAATAGCTTTTCAGAAACATAAACTCTAGGTTTTAAGAATTACCACTGCTAAGAAACCCACTGCAACCTATATGAATTTGATTTGAATTTGGCTAACTTCAATTTTTTCTTGTAACAAAACTACAAACAAATCAACCCTAAACTTTCTTTCAATGCAGATAACCAGATGCTTGCGTCTCTAGTTCATTGATGAACATATTTATGTTGTTACAACCTTTTTGGGTGGTAGACCTCAGCAGGGGTCTGGTAGAGGGACAGTGCCACCAGCCTGTCCTCCCCTGCCTTCTACAGTGTGAGCACTGGTCTGTGCCACAGTGTTGCTTTTAGGACCTTACCTTACACAGACTATTCATCAATGTTCCTGAGGCTTTGCCAGCAATCTGAGACAACAGAAAGTGAATTTAAAATCCATCAAATCAACATCCAAATCTTCTCAGTTTTTCTTTTAACTTTCTGCTCTAGGTTTCCACAGTACAGTAAAATCTTCATTCTTAGCAGCAAGAAGCTACCTTTTCCATGAAGGGAAGTTTCAGCAGCTGTGAATGCTAATCCATGATGCTATTGGTAATTTCTAGTGACTCTTTCCAATTCTCCCTTGATCTAGCCAGTGTAAGCTTTTACCTTTTACACAAATGGGTACAGGATCAGAGTCCCCCTTACATAGCATTAGTCCAGCATCACCAAACCCCCACTTGTGTGACAGTTCTGTTTAAAGCAGTGGCAGACAGTTCCAATGCTCAGGAACAGATAAATATATCTTGGCATTTCTACCCAACATTTATAAAAACTAGGTCAGTATAACAAGGTCTAAAATATCTTACATATTACTTACCCAGAAATCATTTGCAAAGTTCTGGCCTTAAAATACCTTTTTCAAGAATATAAGGGAAGTGCAAAGCAGACCTCAGCATCTATCCTGCCCTCTCCCGCTCTGTAAGGCATAAGGAAATGAATCACACTTGCAGGAAAGCAATGTGGCTGAAGCTGCCCTTAACAAAACACTTTTTCTGGGTGCCTTGCTCCCCCAGCTGAGCTCTCAGCCTCTGCCAACAGGGTCAGAGGCCACCTGCGATGCTGTAGCTGCTGGTGATGCTGTAGCTGCTGGTGATGCCACCCATGTGGCAGAGGCTGCACATTGGAATGAGGAGTCCACAGCCACTCCCATTTCACAACTCTTGGCCACAACTCTCTTTCTGGGTCAGGCCCTTGAATAAATGGGCTGATACTGCCTTGATGAGCGAACATAAAGTATTCCAGAGCCTGTAGAACCACCCTGAGAAATTCTTCCCTTTTCCTGTAAACAGATTTTTCCACAGGCAGACAAGCCTGGGAAGGTCTTCTGGCAAATCCCTCCCCAGAGCATTTCTTTGGAGCCAACCTTATGACAAAAGAGAGAGTAGCTCATTAGCTGTGAGGAAAACTCAGGTGGCCTTGCAAATGCCCCTTGCCAGGAGAGGTGAGGGCAGGGGCTCCAGGGCTGCCAGCAGCTCCATGTGCCTTTGCACGGGCCAGCAGTGGCTGGTGGGCCGGTCTGGCCTTGGGAGGAGGCTGGTGTGGTCTTCCTCAACTGGCAGGATCTGGCCAAACGACAGTGGTTTGACAGAGCTTAAACCATAAATCATTTCAAACACAAGAACTGGCGTGCCAGTCCTAAGTCTGTCCTGAAACTCTGTGGGTTTCCCAAACAAAGGAAAAAGAAGGTGAAATAAAGAAAATCTCTCATGGGCTAAGTTTCAGACCATGTCCAACCCCTCCCCACTTGTATTAACCTTAGCACGTCTAGGTGATACTCCTTATATCCAAAAGACCATAAAGCAATATTAAATTAACCATTAGTTTCAATTTCCAATTTATGACAAATCCTTTACTGAACTTAAATACTTTATGCAAAGAGAGATGTTTGCACGTGGGCTTTTGGTGCATGCACCTTTTGGGTATTTAATTAGAGGCTGGTTTTGCTAAGTCGCACACCAAGTAGGAAGCCTGGCTCTTACCCATCTTCCTCCTAAAACACAACCAAAGTAACAGGCCTCGTGCAATCAGCCGCAATGGGTGTGATCCTTAAAAACAACATTTGAGGAAGCAGGTGTCTCCCGGCGAGCCTGGCGCTCCGCAGATGGGCCGGGCAATTAAGTGCGGCGGGAAGAGCTGCACAAGCCATACCAACAGCTTGGTAATGGCGCTGTTCTCGGGAGAAAAGCAGGGTCATTATTAACTGGATGGAAACTGGTGATTGTAAAAGGCGTTTATACAAACGTAAACCCTTCTTTACGGCCACATTAAATTTATCACAATGCAAAGAACTGTCAGTAAGAGGGTGTTCGGTCTTCCGCATCTACCACGAGCCCATTTAAAGCAAATAACTTCATCACTGCTGTGTTAATCCAAAACTGTGTTTTAAAAATTGATCAAAATACTAATCCTCCTCAAATCCTTTGCATTCCTGGTAGAATCCCTTTCATTTCTGTTCAAGGTAAAGTTAGTTACTGGGGGCAGTGCTTATATAGGGTACTTAACACCTTTCCTTATAAAAGAGGGACAGAAAGAGTGAGAGAAATCATTCCTCCTGAATAAATTTGCATGTGGCTATTATTCACAGCAGACTTATGACATTTGGTTTGAAGAAAAATGTTTTACTTACTTTCATAAAATTTCATTTGTGCTTGGCTTGGCTAACAGCTGAGAACAGAAACCTCTCTTATCAGGCTTCCATTTTCTGAGGAATAGCAACTCCACAAGTAAATGCATAAGCAACAAGCAGGCACCACAGTTTTTTACTGGAAATCCTAGAAATTGCTGCAGCACTTGGAAAAGTAGAAAGGAGACAAAGAGGCTGACTGTTACCCAGCTACAAGGTCTGTGCAGTTACACCCCACCAACATCCAGAGACAGCAGAAGCACACCCAGAAATATTTTTTAAAAACCAAAAAAAAAGTCTGGCATAATCTTTCCTCACCCTGCTGAACATCACCAAGACCCAACAGGTAACTTTTACAGTCCTATCCATCACTGGGATAACAGGATCTCCTGCTATCATTAGTTTTCAGTTCAAGCGGTAGTCTCTGCTGAAATGCTTAAGGAGATGGATAAAAATCCTATAGGTGACAGGGAAAAGGCAATTCATGGCATCACACAGTACTCACTTTAAGTGTTTTTATTTAAAACACATGGTTAAAAACAAATGCTTTGCTTTTTAAAGCAATGTTCTGGTTTTAAAGCAATGTTTCCAGATTCAAGCACTATGAAATATCATTTCTTCCAGAAAGGCATCCCCATATGGCACACATAAGGAACACAGTCTCAGACTAGCATTTCTCCACAGAAACCTGTCTCAGTCAATGTACAGATTGAAAAATTAAAATCAGAGCAGCAACTAAAGCCTTCTTCAACAAAGGACGGCTGGCTTTTGAATGTAAAATCAGTAATGATGCATAATTAAGAAAAAAAATCAAAACACCCAGCAGTTCTCTACAAAGGAAGTCAATTTCATTTAGTTATTCTTAAAAATATTTTCCCCAAAAAGAAATGAACAGGTGGATGCAGACTGACCTTGAAGTGTTACACCATTATCTTTTGTGATATCCAGCAGAAAAAAAAAAAAATCACAAATTATTTTATAGGCACCTGGCTCATTATTTCTTACAAATTAAATCCTCATTTATCTATATGCACCTAACAGTACCTATTCATCGCCTTCACTTAAAAACACATTGCCCTTCTTTCTAGCCTTGTTAATTTCCAGATGCTAATTAAATTTAAACTCATAAATGTATCTGTTTAGCATGCATGACTAGATCATCCCTCAATATCCATTATCCATTGTACATTCCAACATGTTTACCTACTGCTTTTGTTTTGGTTTGTTTTGTTTGGATCCATTTCCATCAGTTTAAAGGAGGGAGCTTATGAATTTAAGTTTCCTATTTTGATGCTGGGTGGCTGGATTCTCAGGCTTAGTGCTTTTGTAAACACCTTTGTCTCAACCTACTGTGAGGCAGAAGCATGTTCAGATTATAGCATCAGAATATGGAAGAGCAGAATGGAAAAAAAATCCCTCTGCAAAGCAGCACATGGAGCACTTCAGCAAAGATAGAAATCCTTTTTTTCCCCAGTCCTGCCCTGCCCATTGCAAAGTCTGGCTAAATATGTTTTCTGGACTTCCTGCTCCACTCAGTGCAAGCAGCACAGCCCAAACTCATGAGGAAGGAGTGGGATTGTCATGATGGAAAACAGCGCCTGAGCTCCAGCCTGACTCCTCTGGCAGGTGTGCAGGATCCGGTCAGGAGGATGACCTGGCAGCCCAGCTGAGCACCTCTCTGGTGACCTGACTTCAACTGCCTGGTCACTGCCTTCAACTTCTGTACCTGACCAAGCACAGAGCCTTGGAGAGAAGTCTCAAACGGAGAAAACTTGAGAGGTCTCTAGAGCCCTGTCCCTGCTCTTGTCCCACATACTGCCACTGCACCAGCCCAGACCTGCAGCACTGGGCAGCAGCACCTTGCCTTCACTGGCTGTCCCTGCAAGTGGTTCCCAGACTTCCCCACCACCATCTGGCTCTTAGAGGAGGGACAACAAAAGACAGCTATTTCTTCTTTGTTTCTGAGCCTGTGCCAACTCCCTGCTCTCAGAGCCTGGTCCACTCCACTCCAGTATTGTGTGTTTTGCACTTTTCTGACATCAACTAATGCCATCAACTTGGTCTGCAACTTAGTGACTGGGATTTGTTGTCATGAAGGATAGTCATCCAATAAAAAATTCTAAAATATCAACAAAAGTTTCTATTTCAAAATAGGATTAAAAATCTGCTTTTTAGCAGTGGAGAGCATGTTGGAAAAAATCTGCAAGTTTTGTTCCTCTTCTCTCTCCTTTACTAATATTTCCTTACTGAAATCTGATTTTTTTTATATACTGAATTACATCAGCCAGGGAGGAGTTCAACTTAGTTTGACATTTCACAATGCAGACTGCATATCAACATAGCATTCCCTGCCCTTCACTGAAATTAAACCTCAGATCTGTTTTAGACTCCTAAGCATCTCATTCCAGACTGCTCCTTCTCCCCTACCATGCTCTGTCCCCAGGCATGACCACAAAAACCATGACTTCTATCCAGCATGGCTCTTTCAGTCAGAAAATTCTGTGTAGATGGAAAATGCACCTGTCCAGGAAGTCCAGGGTCAGAGCAGCAGTGGGGCACAATGTCCACAAACTTCCACTAGCAGTGATCATTGCAGCACTTTTTAGGACACAGATGAATGCTGATTCAATCCAAAAGCCACCCAATTTGATTGGCATTAAGTACATGTTGAATTACATCAGTTAATTGCAAAAGAGAACCTACTCTCCATTTTCTGTATGAAAAGTATGACTGTGCAAAGAAAATGTAAGTGAAACATTCCCAGTGCAGAACTGGTATATGTGAAATTTTTACATGTGATGTTTACTTAGGCAGAACTCAAAAACTTGGTTTTAGCATGCCCCTAATGCATGTCCCCAAAACTACCAAAATACATCTCTGCTCACCAATTTAATGAAAAAGATTCTTTTAAAAAATTGAGAAATATTCCAAGAAGGATGGCTTGACTGATGCATTTGGCTTTGAAGATTACAGAAATGGCCTAGTAGGAAGAAAAGAGCAAATACAGTTCTTGTCACGTGGGTTGGTTTTACTGTCGGTAAAGTGAGGAGACTCCCTCTGTAAGAAATGCCTGAGACTCTGTTTGCTGCAAAAGCAGAGGTAAACAATGAAGGCTCCTGGTTCACTTACACACCACCAATTCAGTGATTTGCTTCGGCACAGGATCTGCAGTGATATTTCATTCACTCTAACACAGACAATCATTATCTGCATGTGGGTGCTGAGAGGACGAGGCGCAAGCGTGGAAATCAAGGTCAAGGCAGCAAAAAGAACTCCCGAGTTTATCCCAGGGAACAGTTATTCCATTCTGCAATAACGCAGGTTAACAAATAATGTAATAAAGATTGGCGTGCTGCCAGGATGACTGAATTGATTCCTACACGGCACAGCACAAATCTTTTGATCTCCCCATAAAGAATGGGAAATTATAGCCACAGTGTGTACCTTGCAGGAAAAGCAAATAAAAATGAAATGAACATTTCTAGCAGTTTTGACCTTGCTTTGGGGAATACTGCTTTAAATTTGATTGCCCTGCCCACTTATTATTTCACAAGAAGACACAAGCAAGTCACAAAGACTGTTTTTAGTATTCCCTTTGATGAGGTAAAAAACTGGATTGTCTTCTCCCACCCACTTTTTTTTTTTCCCCTTCATTTTTACACTCAACAGAAAAGATTTTATCCAGGCTTTGATTTGATTTTCAGGATTTCTGGTGGGAAATTCTTACAGCAGATATTTTGCTTCCATTGGGGCTTATGGTGCTATTCTGTCTAATTATTTCTGGCATTTTGCCCATCAAATTGTGAGTTTCTTCAAAAGAACGAAATGACAGGAGGCCTCCTTTAGAGCAATCATGGATCGGGTTTGAATTTTGTTGTCTTGGAAACAAGCTAGTTCTTGTCATTGAATATATTCATAAAATAATGGTTGAAACATCACTGGTAATAATGGGCTCTTTCCTTGTCAAAATTCATGTTCTGGGGACTTTGCTGCAAGAGGCTCTGTCAAAGAGTTTTTGCAGATGTTGAAGCTAATTTCAACACTTCTGTTTAAAATCTCCGGTTCAGGATTCCCATCTCTCCACACCTGCGGCCAGCTCTGCTCATGGGAGGAGTAAGCGGGGGCTGGGAAATCCCCAGCATCCCTCCACAGCCACAGGAGCACCAACTAACAGCACCCCTGCAGCCGAGACACCGAGGCTTGCACCCTCCTGTCCCCATCTGTCAGCAACAGATCCAAACCGTGGGATGAGCACCCAGCATGGAGAACTCAGTATGCATTGTGCCGATTACGTAGAAAAATGTATTTTTCCCCTTGCTTGCTGATAAAAGTCCCCAGGTTTATGGTATTTACACTCTCTTCCAGGGGTCTCACCAGCTTTCCACTTTTCAAACAGATGAATATTGACTGATGAGTAAAACCCAGAGACAGCGGTGCTGTTTTTCAGGAAGACTATTCAAATCAGGAACCTCCTGTCTCTGAGTTTCTGTATCAATTAATCTGTATTTGGTTTCAGTTTTATCATATTTCCCTTGGTTTTAAAACCAAGGGAAAAAGAGCCCCTGCATCAAGATGCTGATGTTTTCTGAACGGTGTGAATTAAGCTGAAAACTGTGCAGGACTTGACAAACTCCTGTGTCTCCCTGAGGCTTCTTTTGTGTGTGTGTGTGTGTGTGTGTGGAAGTGCATGCACGTGTGCATGAGTGTGGCACACAAATACAGAGGAAGAGGGGGTGAAGCTTTAAAAGCCAGCAGTGAGGACAGGTCATAAAAAGCTCCCATTCTGCCAACTTGTCCGTGAAGCATTTGGCTGGATATAGTAAACCTGTGGGACGCTTGAGAAAATTAAAATTCTAAATTATTACAAGTGAGACTAGCCATAATAGATCTGCTGTGAGAATCTTACTAGCAGTTTTATGATTTTTTTCTGTCCTTCTCAAATCACTACATAATGACACTCAATACTCAAATGTCTAACAAGGCCATTTAATGTAGCCTGCAGAAGAGGATTCTCCTGTGAAATTTTACTACAGCCTCTTTAGCACAAAGCTTTCTCAGATTATTAGTAATTTGCATTAGGTCTATTTAATTTTGAGGAGTGCCAGTTCAGTGACCACATGCATATTAGAGCTTAGCAAGTGCATGTGTCTAAAAAGTTACCAAAAGGTCATAGGAATTCTACAAGGCATTTGGGATTTTCAAATTTTCTCTTCATTGCAGCAAGGGAAACCAGCACAAACCTTTTCATGAGGCCAGAACCTCTCATCTGAGACATGATGAGTTGCAATGCTATGCAATGTCCCTGCAGCAGAATATTTTTCCACTATATATAACAGTCTTTTAGCTAAACTTTCCCATTTCACTGTGGAAGAATAGCCTGATGATGGGGGAAATTCCTTCCAAGAACTGTGATGGAAAAGCACAGTTTTCCTTGCAAGAACTGGTAAGAACCCCCTCTTTCCAAGCAGGAAACACACGGACTGCTGGTGTGACACATATGCTGGCATGGAGTTAGGGGTCACTAGAGAAACCCCATGGTACTTGAAGACAGAGCTAACAGAGCAATCAAATAACAAAGGACAGCAGCAAATAAAAGCAATATAAAGAAAGGTCAGTTTTCTTTCATAAAGACATTCCTACTTTCTCCTTTCAAAATACCCAACTTCATGCTTTAAGTTGCCCCCAAAGCCTACAAAAAGTGTAACACCCAAATGAACAGGCATGATAAACCTTTACTGAGAACCCAGTTGCTTGATAGCTGTGTTTCAGAAGAAAGGCCACATCCTCCACCTGACTATAAGGCCATGCCTCAGTGGATGCAACAATTGGTCTCAGAGCCATGTAACTTCCTGACACAAACACCAAATGATAACTGCTTCTTCACCTCAGAGTGTCTGCTGTCCTGTGCACCAAGGGCACATAAGCTGTACACAGCCTCACCCCTTTGTGAGGATATTTTTATGCCTTGACTATTTTACACACATGCAATATTTCAGGCTCCTATCACAGCCACCCGAACACCAGAAAAAATATGATTATACTGGCTCAAGAAAGCAGGAACTTGCCAACAAAATTAGCTCATCCTTGTGAGTCAGACACTCCAATCAAGATTATAGAGTCTCCTACAGTATGTCTGAGAGAAACACAGCTTTACAAGGACAGAGCATTTCAGGCTGTCCCACATCAGGATTCAAAAGGGATTGGTGTTATGTGTTGTACCATTGCATTAGTCTGAATATACTCTGAAACCCGAGAAGGTGAGGAGCAGACGGAAAGGAGAAAACTCTGCAATCTGTTCTTTGTAAGTCAATGATTATGAATCAGTTATCTAATGAAGCAGTAATAGGAATGATGACTAAGTAAAGTAGCTAATAAAGCTAATTTATGTGAAGTTGAAATTTTTAGTACTGTGCATTAAAATAAGCATGATGTCTCAGCATAGTAGGGACAATATTAGTGCTATATATACCAAGCACTTGCAATGCTTCAAGATAGTAATACAACTAGATATGCTGAGCTTCTGCTTTTCTGATTAAAAGCTTGGTTCTTCAGCACAGACCAACCCACTGGCCTTTCCATGCCACCCACATGCTTGCTGCAAAACACACCCCATTCAGAAGTTCTGGGTGCCAGCATATCTTCTCAGCCCCAGCAGGAAAGAGAAGAAACAAATGAGGGGCCTGATAAGGCAGATGCTTTTCCTATTACCAGAGTCTCCATTTATTTTGTCTTTAAAAAAAAAAAAACATGAAACCAAACACAAGCATCTTACTAACCTTGACTGGAAGGAACCTGATACTCTGCAACACATATAGTGGGCAATAAACTATAGCACATATAGCATCCCAATACTGCATTTCCATTTTAACTGCTCAGCTATGAGAGTATTTCACTCATACTGCAACTCAAATGATTACAGATTACTTTAATGCAATTTGCTCTTTTTTTGCTTTCATGGACTTTGGAAAATTAATAGACATTAGCAAGCTTGCCAGGAAGTTTGAAGGCAGAAACAAATGAAGGTCTTGGGAGCCCAAAACACAAGCTACTTAGCTACTAAAACTATACCCTTCTGAGAGAAGAAATGTGTAGTGTGATATATTTGTTTGCTGTCTCTGGCAGGAAGGGCTGCCAGGATAGCCTCACTGTTCTGGCACATGGTCAGGTTCTCTCCCCACACACAAAGTCAAACCAAAGCCAGGGGCACAAGGACACCTAGAGCACTCGCTGCCTTTGGCTGAGAAAACTTTTCCTAGAGAAAAGACAGCTGAGATGAATCAAAAATTAATATTTGGGATAAGACTTCACAGTTTAAGTTCCCAAGTGAAGAATTTGAACGCACCCACCAAGCCATCGGTTCATCCCAGCACAGAGGTGAAGGGCTCAGCTCTGGGTGCACAGAGAGTGATTCTTGGCACCCCAAAGAGGTACAGCAGCTGGCAGCTCCCAGCATGGAGACACAGAGGAGCATGTCCAAGAGCCCTGGCCAGACAACATAGCCCATATCATCACTAGAGCACACTTTGCATCATCTGCCCCAGAGGGACCAGTGCTTACCATATAGGATTCCCATGATGTGGGACACACCAAGGTGCTCGTGCACAGCTGCCTGCAACCCAGTGTCCTCACCACCCTGAAACAACAGCAGAAACTTTAAAAGTTGACTTTTTGTACTGGTATCAAAAGACACAAGCTACTTTATTAAGATATAATTTGGGGGCAAGAACGATCAACCAAAGGCAGTAGCCAAAGGGCCAATATTTCTGAACACAGGCATTTTATTGCTTATCATTCCTCCTAACCATTCTCTCTCCCTCTCTGAGCCTCCGCCCATGAAATTGAAAGATTTCTAGTAGAAATGCCTTTGTTGTATCAGCTTTGGAAATATGGATTACACTATTCTGTGAAAAACATTTATTACTCTGAACTGTGACTTGGACATTGTTGCATTTCTAGGGTTATAGATTTTCTTTCAGCTAAACTAAGGCTGTAAGTCACAGTGACAGTTGTAATGTGTGTAATACCACAGTACCAGATTCTATTACATACATATTTTTGCTAGAGGTTTATGATGTTAAAAATATTTCTTTTTTTCCCAATACCTTTCCCTACCTGTTGTATAAATATATTGGAACCTATAACACTGAAGTCAATTTCCAGATGAAATGTGCATGGGAACAAGCAGTTTTTCCTTTCTCAAGAAAAAAACCCCAAGGATGGGGGGAAGGGTATACTGCATAAAACCTAATTATATTCAAGCACAATATTGAATTGTAATAAAAGATGAATGAGAGAAAGTGTGTGTCATTGTGAGGAATGAGGAAGGTTACAGAAAACTGAGACTAGGGAAGGATTTATCATGTGTGATGCTTCAGGCATTGTGTTGAAAGATCTGCAGACTTATTTGCAAGAGTGTTTTACGGGAAAAATAGAGCAGTCTACATAGGAAAGGATTACTATAGATTTTTATCCTTTACACAAGACAAAGATACAAAGATAAAACACTGTTTCTGTTTAAAAAAGAGAATCTATGGAAGAAGTCCCAGTTGCAATACAGAGGGGGAAACCTTTCAAACTGAGCTCTGAGGCCATCAACTGCATAAATTCAGGGAACAGACAGTTGTTAAAATGCAGCTGAACCATAATTTTTAATGTAAGCACAAAAGTGTGCTGGGTTTAAAAAAAAAAAAACCACAACCGCAACAACTAGAAAGCTTCCCAGTTTTGCTTGCAAAATCTCGGTGCACATATACATGCAAACAAACCTTTTGGCTGGTTGTTAGAATTCAGCTCTGGTACAGTCATAACACAGCTGTGGAAGCTGGAAAAATAATGGCATTCGGGTTGTATTAGTATGCAAACGGGCATGCCAGCACTTCCACTTTGCTTCCAGAATTCATCCCGTCTGCACATGTCATCTTTCAAACCAAATAGGGCTGGAAACCAGGAGGGTCAAGTACACCTGACATTCCTCTTCAGCCGTTCCTCCTTAACCCAGCACCCAGTTGGGGCAGTGCAAGGCTGCTCCACTGCCTCTCCAAGCACAGGTGGGATTAAGATGCTCTAACACCATTCCCAGCAAGCATGAACCTCCTGTTGGCGTTGTGTTTAACAGCTACAGAAAGGCTCTGGTTGGGCTGGCCTGTGCACCAGACCCACAGAGTGCATTGGGAGATTCAACTCCCGACCAAGAAGCATGTTCTGCTCTTCCATCGTGCTTCCAACCACAGGGTTTAAAGGCCTCTAAAACAGGCATATCTAAATTAAGCTATAGGAGGTGTTTATCCAGCTCACAAGGGTATTCTGGTCTCTATTTTACAAATGGAAAAACTGGGTCACTGAGAGGTTAAGTAACTTGCCCAAGGTCATTGTGCTGAATCAATTTCAAAACTAGGATTAGACGGAAATTCATTCTGAGCATCTGATCACAGAAACACAAACAGTGTCGACTTTTTTTTTTCCAAAAGAAGCTACTTATACGCTAAGCTATTTAGGCTTGAAAGGCAAAAGTAAAGAGCTTATTTGAGAAGTGAAGGGATTTGTTTTTAAGGAGTTTAAATTCGAGGAAGAAAGAAACAGGAAGTCACTGTACAACATCTCCTTCAGAGCTGGAGCCTCCCCGTGGGTACCCACAGCCAGCTAATGCAGTCCTTAACCCCAAGGGCTGCACAGCCTGTCCACATGTCAAAGTCCAAACCATAGCACCCCAAAAAGAGCCATTGTAGCAGGAAGGACAGGTTCCAACCCCCAGGGCTCTGCATGCCCATACATCCCAGTAAAGGGAAGAGTGGGACCATGACCTCTAGCTTGCACCTCCAGCTCCCACACAGCAGCTTCCCTGATAGCACTGGGCAGCTTGGAGCAATGCCAGCAGCCTCCCAGCCCATGACAGCTAAGAGCCAGGATGGAGGATCTGCCCTCACCCTCTCTGCCCACCCTATCAAAGCTGTTTGAATGGCATGGGGGCACTGACATTTCAGTCCCCTTCCGGAAACTCCACTGCATTCTGATTTCTCTGTGTGGAATTAAAAATAACATTAGGAAAGAGGGCTTACCAACCACAGAAACTCAATTAATGGGGCTGTCAAAGCTCTGGCAGACTTCAGTGCTACCAGGATTTCAGATGCAATCCCCATGACAACTTTAGCTTGACCCTTCCATACATATGAGCTATGATAATGTCTACACAGCTTTAAAAATACTTCCTTTTTTAACCACAGGCAAGTGCATCTGGGCCGATTCCCACAATGGATCACATTAAAGGGGATGTAGCACACCCTTCTGAGCTGCTGCACAGCCTTTTATCTCATCTGCAATCTCAGAGAATCCAAAGCTTCAGCTGGGATTGAATGAGTTGCATGAGCTGTTAGGGCAAGAGAAGACAAGGGTCACTAGAACAACAAATGCCCACTATGTTCTGCTGCTAGAAAATTCATGTCTATTAATTGCAATAAAGTATCAGGTTATATGAGCAAAGTGACACACAAGAAGTTCTCAGAAAAATAGGTAATGACAGGAAAAACAATCAGGCTGCAGGTTTTGTTTGCCACTCCCTCGGAGACTATCTAAATTGAAGCATTTTTTCTTATGCAAAGAGTGGCACCATGTAAAGACCAGAATTTGCAAAACTGCTGAGAGTCATATGGAGTATGAATACACATTACAATTACAGAACCAACTTCTAACTGCCAGCAACAGGAGTGACTCCAACAGCAACACCAGCAAATACAGTGATGCCTTGAGGCCTGGCTGGGACCAACATCCCATTATATCCATTCATGGATGACCACAGAAGGACATTCTTAATCTAATCAACATCTCATTCAAAGATACATTCAGAGATCTACCCTCCTCTGCTGGAGGGCTTTGAGAAATACTGTTTGTTAACAAACACCTAACAGACAAGAGCTGGCTTTATGTATTCTGAAAAACGTGGGAACTTTTTGAAAACTTTAGTCCCTAAAGTGAAAGTTTCCATGTATTTAATTGGTTCTTAGGCAAACTTTACTTTGTGTTTTGCAAAACATTTCTGGAATTACAGAAAAGTAAAGTACCCTACCATCTTTTTGTGTAAGTAGTGTTTTAGATACTGACTTGTGTGCAGTTCAAAAACGGGCTGTGAGATTACAGCCTGAACTCCACAGGTTAACTAACAGGTTTAATAGCTCAGCTGTAATGTTACGTTAACATTGCTTTTTGTACTTAACAGCCTGCTGAAGTCTAGAGCACTAGCACAAATTCATTCAATTTTCCTTTTGTCACAGAAAACCTCTCAGTTTCATCCCCTTCCACTGGCTTTGCCTATGTGGCCATCACCACCACTCTGCTCCAAAAGAGAAATCCATGCACTGTGCTGCTACCAGCACTATCCAGGCTGGTGCAATGGAGATGTTTCCCCAGTGACAGCAGCACAAATGCTGTCTGAGACCATAATTTAGAGCTGTGTTACATCCTTTGTGCAACTCCTGACCACTGCACATAGGAACAGACCAAATGACTTGCTCAAGGTCACACCAGGAAGCAGTGACATAGCCAGGACTGACCCTAATGTAGAGCTTCAGGGGTTCCTCCCAAAGCCTAGACCACCTTCATGCTGCCCTTCAAGGTGCCCACACAGGCTGAGCTCCTCCTTCACCCATTCATTTGGGGAATAAATGGCAGAGAGGATGTTTTCTAAACCAGGCACCTTGAAAAGAGCTTTCTTGTGGATCCTAAGAGCCAGCCCCAGGAGTCAATCCAGATCAATAAGCCTAACAAGCTTTTGGAAGCCTTTTCTTCTGACAAAAAGCTTTCGGGAAGGGAGGAGACAAGACACACACACAAAAACAACACAGAAGTCATGCATGCTCAAGAGAAAAGAGCAGAAAGAAATTGCACAGCACTAGGCAAGAGAGACCAACTGTTCAGAGATCAGAGAGTGCCATGGTGCTCCCCAGCAGTCATGCGTAGCTGAACTGGTTAAAGTCACTTTCCATAACAGGGTGAGAGCTTTCAGCAGGGAGTGATCTGCAGACACCTTATTATAAACTTCTGCAGAGGTGAAGTCAGTGCTGAAAAGCACTTCTCGTTCTGTCTTCTTCCTGCCTGCCTTGTTCCTCACATATCATTTTCTTTTATCAAAATGGATGGCAGTATCAAAATTGAAAGGAAGTAGAAGCTGTGAAAATAACAGACCCAGGAAAAGAATTTTTAATTTTGCCTCAATTTCTTTGATGATGAAACCAGTGTTGAATATTAAACAAGTCTTGAGAGTTGAACATCAAGAAGAGCTGAAAGTTTTGCTTCTGTCCGAAATGTGAGCAGAATTCTTCTATGGCCCACTTCAGCTTGTAATTCAGATACAGATAAAATTCTCCTCAACTTCCCTGGACAGATCCTGCTGTGCTGTGCCCATGCCCCCATCCTTGGACTTCCCTGTGGCATCAGAGTTTGTCTGTGTTTTAACCAGAAAGGGTAGGGGAGTTTTCCTCCATTTAAAACCAGGGTAGATTTTTATTCCAATACTTGAAAATAGTTTTGAGACATTTATTCAGTAAATGAAAAAACTTTTTAAAAATACTACGATAATGATTATTCTATCATTCTGTTTGGTTTATAAGAACTTAAATTACACTTTAAGGCCTAAGGGCAAAGGAAAACAAATAACATTTTTCTTTTTGACAAAACCCAAAACCACAGTGGAAGACGTTTTCCAAACTAGATTACAGTAATGGTCCCTTCTAGCCCTAAAAACCCCTGAACCTCCCTTGATGTGATTAATAATAAAATTGTATCTAGGGCAAACAAAACAGAAAGCTCCACTTTGCCAGCCCTGCACAGGGACAGTAGCAATTTATAAAACCTGAAGTGGAACCACTACCAGAGGCACAGTGAGTGCTTCCCAGGAGGAGCGTGGCAGAACCGCGCTGCAGGGACACGCTGCTCCTCCCAGCATGGAGCAGGGCCAGCGAGGGGACACAGGGACAGCCACAGAGCCACTCACTGATGGCGGGTGAGGAGAGAACTTAGCTGGACAAGAAATCCCACATGCTTCCCAACACAGGGGGTTTGAAATTACAGTATTTTTCAAAAAGTCTTTTTTTTTGTCTGTTTTTTTTTTCTTTTCAAGTTGGAAGGTTTAAAGTAACATCAATGTCTCCTTACTGAAACTAACTTTGGAAATTTAATTGTTACTCCTTTATAGGCACTTCCAAAGACTTGAGAAAAGTTTAGATGAGAACGATGGGCTCCTCATAGATTGTGTCAGTGCAGCCTGGCTTGCCTACGGATGATAAACTCTAGTTTATTCTAGTTCTAATGGTCTTTTTTTTTATCTTTCCACACACAAGAAACAGATACTTTAAAATATTTAAAAATAGAATATTTTAAATTAATTTAAAAATTTAAAAATTGAATATTATTTATTGTTATTTAATAGACAAGTTCTTTGTCATTAAAAAAAACTGCATAAATCTTTTCTGCATTGTTTGATTATTGCAAATAACCAGAGAAAAATCTACTGGCCTCCTAACACCTTGAATATTAGGTTTCATCTTTGCCAATATTTTGGATTGCATTGCATGTTAAGGGTCTTAATAAAAACGTCACTTATTCATTTTTAATCCAGCTTCCTGAAGAAATGCAGTTGATATGACTGTGCTGCCTGAATTTCCAAGTTCTATTTCTTTCTAATAACTTCAAACCTGTTATCCAGTTTTAACCAAATCTGACAAGAGTGCACCACTACTGCTAAAACAAATTTCTACTGGGAACAAAACTATCATTGGATGCCAGGAAAACTACACTGGAGATATTTTATACATGCTGTAACCACAGGACAAGTTTTGATCAATCTCTGCACTCTGGTGGGCAAGAGAGAGCCTCAGTACAAGATGCAAATGAAGTGCAATAAACTCCACTACTCACTGACCTTCCAGCACAAGGGCTGCTATGGGGAGTCCCCCTCTACTCCCCCCATGCAGGTGGGAAGCACCCAAGAGGCACTGAGTCCTCTTCTTCTCACCATTCAACCTGTTCAGGTTCAGAAAACCCTTCTTACCAACATTCTCTTCACTGCCATCAGAAGGGCTCTTTAGTCTCATGCAGGGTTTTTTTGTCACTGTTAGGAAATACGAAGACTGGGCAGGGATTTCTATGGACAATTAAAATCTGACCATTTTTGCTCATGTCCAGCAGCAGGAGTGATGGTGAGCTGTGTGCCCAGCACTCACCAGAAACACCTGCAGCACTCAGGAGCAAAGGCAAGTGAAACAAATGACCCAAGGACCATGCTGCCAAGTAGGCAACAGCTCAGGAGAAAGCGCCTGCAGTCCTCATGCAGATGCAGAAATTGAACATGTGAGAAGGCTCTCAACAAGCCTGCAAAAGAGAATTAGAGGAAGATGATCACAACAAGTTTCCTGCCTAATTCCATTTCAGTTCCTGGAGGGTACTGGGATGGTGCCATGGTTTAACCCCAGCCACCAACCAAGCCCTGTGCAGCCACTTGCTCACTCCCCCACCTGCAAGATCAGGGAGAGAATTGGAAGGGTAAAAGCTAGGAAACTTGTGGATTGAGATACAGTTTAACAGGAAGAGCAACAGCCGTGCAGACAAGCAAAGGAAAACAAGGAGTTCATTCGCTACTTCGCACAGGTGTGGGCAGGAAGATGTTCAGCCTTCTCCAGGAGAGCAGGGCCCCATCACACATAATGATGACTTGGGAAGCCAAATCACATCACTCCAGATGTCTCTCCCTTCCATAATGAGCATCATGTTTTTTGTTTTGGAATATTCCTTTGGTCAATTTGTGTCACCTGTCCCAGCTGTGTCTCCTCCCAGCCTGCCATGTACCCCCTTGTCCCTCACCAGCATGGCAGAAAAGGCCTTGGCTCTGTGTAAGCCCTGCTCAGCAATAACAAGAACATCTCTATATTATCAACCCTTTGTTCAGCACAAATCCAAAACAGAGCCACTGTGAAGAAAGTTAACTCTGCCCCAGCTGAAACTAGCACAGATGGCTGCTCTGCCTTTAACACAGCTCTTTGCCTCTGAGCACTACTAAATCATCCCATTGCAAACCTGGAGCAGGAGAAGACACTTCATTGTCTTGCATCAAGCATGTTACGGGTTAAAACAGAACACCCAAACGCTGTCACAGCTGCTGTCCCACTTCTCCTCACCAGCTCTCATGCCTTTGCCCTTGCACCAGTGTCCCCCTGTACCAATAGGCTTTGACCACTCTTTGGGACCCAAGACAATTGTTTCCAGCACTTGTGCTTACTATAAGTTCATTTGCCAAATACCTTCCATTTTGGCTGTGACTGGACAAACAAAACACCAGACAACCAAGCCTCCTGATGACACAGCATGAGAGCACTGGCCTGGAGCCCAGCAGGACAGACAGTCACTAAAGCAGCACTTCAGCACCAGCACAGGTTCTCCAGCAAAATAACCGACTGCTGGCATGAAAGCAGGCAACTCCAGTGCCCAATAGACACACAGGAGCAGCTGAAGATGGGGGTATTTGCACAATGCATAATCAGAGCACAAAGGAGACTGATCCTTGCGCTAGAACATAGCCTGACAGTCCCTAAACTGTGAGCACAATTTTGGCCTTTGTTGTCAGTTATTTACAGAGCTGACAGACCAGCTTGAGCTGTGCTGGATTGCCCCCTGCAGCCCACGGGCTGCATCGTCCCCAGCACAGGGCTGGCCTCACACCAGGGCACGGTGCATGAAATCAGTCCCCGAGAAAGGGCTCTGCGATCATTTTAATAACATTTTCCTTCCTGGCTGTAACCAGAGAAAGCTGGTTTGCTTGTTTGCTTCCAGATGGTTCTATCTGAGTACAAGGAGAACTTGGCAAAAGAAATTACCTTTTAAGAAACACTGCAGCCTCACGTAATCTTTTCTTCAGCTTGTGGAGAGCAAATGTCTTTTCCTAGGTATTTCCTCTCTTTTCACAATATGAAAAGTTGTGAAAAGAGAAAGAGGAAGGGGGCAGAGAATAGATGATAAAATATTTTCTAATTCTCCCAAGCAAAAAACATGTCAAAAGAAGCTGCTTTTTTCCCCTCTCCACACACTTCAAAAATATTTATTCTTGTATAAAAGATACAGTACAGACAGCCAGAGACAACTTTCAAGAGTGCATAGAGCACAGATGTGGAGAAAACCATGGTAGGCCCTATTTTGTTAAGCAGCAAAAGCAGTACCAGATAATCAGTTATTTTACTCATGTATTTATGTCTCTGCCTCGCCACACTGCTGTGAAACTTTTGAAGTATCATGGTTTACTTGCTAGTAAATGCTGGACTTCAAAGGAATAGGAAATGGATGCTGAATGGCAAAGTGACCTTTTATTACTCCAGCTACAGTTTGTAACCTGGAACGTGACAGAACATTTTTCATTCTACTTTAACAAAAAAAATCCCACAAAGGATCACACTTTCAAAGCAGCTTCAGTCCAAACATTACAGAGCAGTTTTGACAAGATACTGAAGTGTATTTTCTAGTTCTAGTCACACAGTATGGACCAGGGTGACAGGAGGTTAGAGCTCATTGCAGAAGTCTCTTTCTGGCTTCATTAGCTATCATTATAGGCTCTTTTCTGGCCTCAGATATTGCCCTCTCACTGTCTCCAGATGTTTTCACTGGCAGAAGCAATCTTCAATTTCTGTAGGTAAGCGGCTGCCACTGTGCAAGGTGGGTAACTGAGGTCTCCCCAGTGAGCACTCTCTAATTTCAATCTTTATAACTCGGTTGTACATATCAAAATTTGGTGGCTGTTTTGGAAATGTATCTACTTGAATTATATTGTCTCTTAGGAATAGTCTCAGCATGAGAATAGCCACCATATAACATCTTTTGTTCATGTATTTTGTGAATTTGCCTTTAGCTAGTGTAAAGTGAAAACATTCTGGCAGAGACTCAAGATGAGCTATTTATTTGAGGCTTCACAGTCCCACCAAATAAAAGCAAAAGAGTAGCTTTGGACTGCAAAACAGGGTTCTTGAGAGATACTACAATGCAGTATACAATACTACAATATTTATATTACCTTGGGCACTGATTAACTTGGAATGTAATATGGGTTATCAGTGCAACCCAGGGAGGACAGTGACAATTTGTGCTACTACACCCAAACTATGTTGTTTAAAAAGCACTAACAGTGAAGATCCCATCACTACTTAGTCTTGGGTTCCTGGCTCTAAGTCTTGGCAGAATTTCTAGTCTGGGCAAAACAAAATGAGCAGATGTGATGCTTGTCACATCACCATCACTCACATGACATTAAAATACAGCACTTCTGCCCTGTCTTGGCATGCTTGGGTGTCCCTAGGCAGCAAGGCTAAAGACAGGCAGGGGATTCAGCTCCCCCTGTCATACCCAGCACAGTAAATCCTGGCATGTCTCCTTGCAGATCCCTGCTCACAGAGATTTCCACTCCCCAAAACCTCCCCCAGGCTCAGATGGCATCTTTGATCCACCCTCACCTCCTACCACCCACCCCCACTCCAGACTTTTTTTTTTACCTTTGAGGTAAAGGCTGCAGGGCCTGATCAAATCCTCTTATGCCAGCGATGCAGAGGGGATGAAAATGTATTCAGAAGCAGAGTAAGTGTGGAAGGACTTTGGAGAACAGGAAGAGTGAACTGCAGCATCCATATTACAACAATATTATAACAAGCAGGGTCAGGCTGATGTAACACATTGGTAAAGAGCAGCTAGGACACAGGAAATAAAAGGAAGAGAAAGAGAAAAGCCTGAGAAGGAGAAGGCAAAAAATATAACAACTAAAAGGAAAAATATTCAGCCATTTGAAAATTAAAAGGAATCTAACTGGAAAGAAACATATGCTGGGAATATGTGAGAGAAATAGGAAAAATTGATAAAAGATCACAGACAGAAATTCATACAAATTCCACAGCAAAGTGGGACATTGAATGAAATCCTCAACAAAGCAAAATATTAACAATACTGGCAACCATATCCTATAACCATTTGAGGTGTATTATGATGTGACCGAACGAGGGTCTATTTCCTTCCGCTTTCCCAGAAATTGAGAACAATATGTGATAGTGTGTCCAGACCAGGCAGAAAAGAAAACCCAATGGTTAGGAGGATAAGCCAGGACTGGTGACTTGCCATGTTCTTTTCCTCATCTGTAACAAATGGATTTAGCACAGAAAAGGAAAAAAGAAAGAAAGTATAATTGGATTAAAGGAAAGGCAGGGGAATCTGGAAAAAGAAAAGTATGGCTAAAAGAACAACACAAGAACTACTCAGGATAAACATTACAGATTTTAAATCCTATCAATATTTCAATATGGCACTTTAGAAAAGAACATTGGGTTAAATAATCCCGCCTGTGAATTTCATTTCCCATAGCTTGACAGGTTCAAAAGTTCCTCAGTCAAAGGTTCCTCTGATGATATCCCTGCTTGATCCTGAAACATCTCAGCTTCCTCCCAACTGGATTTAAGTGTCTCCACCATCCTTGAGAGGGATGTGGGTATGTACCTAACAACAAAAGTTGCATGGGTAGTTTCAAAAAATTCCAGATGAGCTGCTCAAAGAGAAGAGCTGGAGAAGCTCACCTCTCTAATGCAAAGAAATAAGAGAAGGCCACACTGCCTACACCACTCCAGCTGATACCAAATAGTAGAAACTCCGTCCCCCACTTAGTCTGTGTTTTTTAGAGAAATAACTTTTAAAGTGTTTCTCTCCACCTGGTGAGGAATAAAGCCAGCATTTTGGCCGAACGTCAGAAAATTTGTAAACACAAGCATGGAGCCTCCATAACCAGCCTAAATCAAGGTTTTCCTCCAAGCATGCTGATACAGAGAGTGTGTGGGAGACAAATTTAGACATCAAACAAGGGCCTGCACAGTAGAAATCCATCTGGCTACACTCAAAAATGGGCATTCACTGACTCAGACGTGCTTTTACATTATATACTAAGCCATTTGGATGACAGTAAAACTGAGCCAGTCAGAAACATCATCATGTTTATATCAGCCAGTTCTGCCAGGATAAAGTTGGTACATCATTTATGAGCGTTCAGCATTCCACAAGGCTCACAATATGGGAAATTTATCTACGGCCTCCTGTACATAAATAAATATTGCATTATCTCCTACACTGGTACTACTGATATTGTGTGGGAACAGATTTTGTCTTCCATCAGCAGACTGGTGGAATTTAATAACATTTGTGGTCATCCCATCCAACTGGAAAGACACATCACACCCATTACACTGAATGGCTCATCATCAGCTGAATATATAAATCTGAGAGAGCTGCAAACAGCAACAGAGTGACAGAATCTCTTTTTGAACATGGATACATTTTCCTCTGACAAATGGGAGTCTCCAGGGACTTAGAATTTATCAGTTGTGCACCAACAGTGTGCTCAGTATTGCACATGACTCAATGAGAAGATGTGCCTGATGAGTTTGCAGTCCAAGGTCCTGAATTCTGGAAATGTTCTGGTTGAAATATTCACAGGCATAAAATTAATATGAGGTGTCTGGTGGATTGGGTGATGTCTAATGTCTATGGAGAAACAAAGCAAGTGGAACATAACATGAAACTCAGAAGAACTACCGTCACAGTTTTGCAGTCTGAAGGTTTCTCTCACAGCAACCAATACCAGCAGCAGGTAACCAGTTGTCATCAGATTCACAACAGCAGTCAGTGCCTACAATGCCTCCTTTCAGAGTACATGGTGACTTCTTTTCTCTCAGTAACTAACAAGACCTTCCTCCACAAGACAAACTGTATTGGCCAAAGGACTGCAAACCAGTTCATGGCCCTTTGCCTAGGACTATATGGCCATTAGACACTACCTAAAGGTTGCGGCAAGTTCCTGCTTCCCAATTGTAGGTCCAAACTGGATTTAGCCCTGGAGCTTCCCTCTAAGTAGTATCTCAGCTGTGGTACTTCCCCACTACTTCAGATGGCATTTTAAGACATCTCAAATACTCCCGTGATTGCAGATTCTGGTTTAGATGGCAGCTGACTTCTTTTGCCTTGGCTAACACCATTTCTCTTTGAATGTCTTCCCCAACACTCCTCAGAAGGGGACAGTACCTGCTGTGTTCCCACCTTCCCTCTCTCTCATCAGGGACTCAGTTTGGGAAGCCAGAGAGACAGTTACTGTTCCATGAGATCCCACTGAGGTACTCACATGTGACTTTGGCCAAAGCCTCACCAAACTCCTCCCCTAATATATTCTTGACTCTAGGTCCACTTTAAGTCATCCAAATACTTGTCTTTTGCCTCCTGCTGCTTTGCTGTAGGCCACTGCCTATAAGAGGAAACTCAGAAGCAGAAAATGAGGTACAGATTTTGCTGTAGAGCCTGAGAGATTTGTTGCTAGGGCTGGAAGAACAGTGCCATGGGAATAACCAAAGCACAGCCAGCAGCTGCCTGGGCACAGGGAGCAGAAACCAGCAAGAGGGAAGGAGACCAGAAGATGTAAAGGTGATGCAGAGCTTTAGGAAACCCCTAGCCCTATGAAAACCTCTGACCAGGCATCCTTTGAGCTCAGTGGAAGTATGATTTCACTCCAGTTGCCACTCTGGCACATGCACGCAAAGGTACTATGCTCCCTTCCTCTCCACTGAAATCTCACCTATTATCACTACTCTGAAGTGCTGCTCTGTTAACCCTGCTCTGGATGCAGTGCCTTATTTTGATCTCCGTTCTTTGCATGAAGAATAGAGTAGAGTACAGTAGAAATAAAATCTGTGTAAAGTCTAAGGCATTACAATAAAAGCAGAGCACATCTCAAGTGTAAGAACCTGTCCTTAGCTGATGCAAACTAATAGGAGCCAGGTAAACTTCCAGCAGTTTCCCCACAATCCTCCAGCTCTCTTTTTCCGTTACGTGAAGATATCAGAAAGGCTGCTGAAATTTGATAATACAATAAATCTGTTTTTAGAAGAGGCTGAGTTCTGGGATCATCCCCATTTCCTTTGGAAATCCCATGTGTTATTTCTGAACCTGCAGACACCATTATGTTTTTTTAATTTAATTAACTTCCAATAAAGCTGCTTATACTGGAAACAATAAAACTCTTTCTACCATGTCACTCTTCCTTCTTTAACACACATACAATACACACAGAAGCCTCAAGAAAGCTCCAGGCACTCTAAGAAAAGAAATAACCAAATACCACCAAATATTTAATTTTCTATGCCGGAAATGAGAAACAGGTGTAATTAAAATAACACTTTTTAAATTAAGTGACCTCTCTTGACCAACCATCTGTGAATAATTCAGATTTTTTTCCCATTATTACTGCAAAATTAAAACTAGGGCATATAAATGACGAGATCCTCTTTAACTATCTTTAAGCACCAGCAATATATATTTTCCACCAGTTAAAATCCTTAATGATACCAAAAATCTGTCAAGCATAACTCCCCCAATTCATTTGCCTGAAACCATCAATATTTTATCATGCATTTGCAGTTGGCTTTAATTTAACAGTCCAGGTTACTAATCAAACAAAACACCCAAGTCATTAAAAGTTAGCGTGCCATTTAGAAAGTGCATTTCACGTTTATTAAAATATCTTTCATGGAGCCATTAGAAGGCTAAAGTTTTAATTACAATCAGATATTTAGTTCTACTTCAGTTATGCTTTTGGCACTCTCTTGCAACTGCCTTGATTAATCTTCCAGACAGAGCTCATCCATTACCTCCTGAAATTATTTTCCTCTTAACTTCTTCATAATTCATCTTTTTTCTTCCCCCCTCCAAACATGTAAAATGCATTAAAAAGGTGTGCACAATACCTGCCTGAAAGATAAGTCATTAGAAAGATTCCATTTCAAATGCAATTTATTCTCAAAAGTACCAAATAGCCATAATTCAAACAGATGTATTGAAATTGAAATGTAGGTTTTCTTGTCTTTGTTGTCATTGTAACTATTTTCCTACAAATGAGAGACTAATCTGTGCCGCTCTTTCTCCTGTCTCAGGTTTTGAAATATACAGATCAGCTGAATTTTGCCTGGGTAATTCTGAGGGCACCTCAAGCTCACACACAGTCTCTGTCATAGAAAATTTCCCATTTTTTCTCCTCCTCTTTAATATAATGGTCATATTGCAATACATTTTACCAAACATCTGTGCCGAGACCATTTCAATGGCTCTTTTCTATCCTTTTTAACTAATGTCATGTGAAACCTCAGTCAGCAGTAATGAGAAAATACTCTCATGTTGTTTGATATTTTAGAGCTAAACAGACACCTACACTATGTTTTGCAAAGTTTTACCCCAAAAGTAAAGTGGATGTAAAATTTCAAGGACTGAGGAAACAAATTTGGAGGAATGAATCTGGCCCAGAGATCCCTCTCATCACCAGCTAAGCTTTGACATTTCCATGGATCTGGCATAGAGACAGATTCAAATCCTTTAAACTCTACATTTCTCATTCTGCATGCTTTTTTTGCTGGACATATAGATAGATTTGGACTACACACAAAAAAGCAAAGCCTTGAAGAAAGCCAAATGGACAGCTGAAGATCAGGCTTGTCACTCACTGCTTTAGATTCTTAGGTACATTATATATTACAGCCCCTTCTTCAGGGCTCAACCTCATCTTCAGACTGAACAGGATCAGAGAATGGTCTCAGACTCTTGTAATGCATCATCATCCTTTAATTTACCCACAGCTGCAGTAAGTCTATTGAGATACAGACTGGAGAGACCTTGCCAGACCTTGGCCAGCCCTCTCCTCCCCCACAGCTGTCCACTGCCCACTTCCAGGAGTCTCCTGGGGAGAATAGGCTGGCCTGTGCCCCATGCCCACAGCCAGGCCAGGAGCTAGGTATCATCAGGGAGAGGTTTAGCCATGCTCTCAGCAGAAGGCTCACAACAGCAAGCCCTTAATCTGTCTCTCCTCCTTCATCAGCTGGATCCAGGGCCACATCCACCTGCATAAGGAGAACCTCTATGCTGATGTTGGTCTGAACCAAACACAAACCGACAACTCTCCTATAACAGCGTCTCACTACAACATCAAAGCCTGGTATTTCACACCAGCAGAAATCCTATGGTGGGAGGCAGGGACTGGAAGGGACTCAAATGAAGGCCTCTACCTCATTCATGTGGTCATCAGAATTGGCTCCAGGCAGACTCGGAAAGAGAGCCGCAGAAGCATTTCAAGACAAATCTCAAGCACTTAGGCAGCAAAATAGGAGATGCTTGGAGACTCTGTCTATATGGCCCTTGTACAGCACTGTCTGTGTTGTACTGAAAAGCCTGCCTTTATTGTCTTCTGTGCTGGAGATTATTGATTTCTTCCTTTTGAACCTATCCAATCCATTTTTTAATTGGAAAATACAGCAAATTGCTTTAAGCAGATCTGTTTAAAGCAGGTTTAAAGGGGTTTTCCATTATATTGTTAAAGAACATTTGAAAATGTAAGTTAAGAAATGGGAGCATGTAAGGAGATGAGGAATTATAGGAACAGATTAGAGACAAATGAGATACTGTGGTTACAGTAACCTCAGGTCTCTGATGCCTGTCACATACTCCACACAGACCAAGGAAATACAGGAGGAGCAGAGTCATTTCTAAAAGAAAAGGAAACAAGTAGATTGGGCTGAACGATGTCCAGGTTTGGAACAGACCCTGCACTGACAAAAGCTCATGTTTAGAATTAGGAAAGGGTCTTTTTACTGCCCGCATGTTTCAGCGTGAGATGGATGCGTTGTGGAGAACAGCAGGCTGACGCTGCCGGAGTTTTCCGGAGCGAAGCCCAGTGCTGTAGCACCATCTACTGCCAGCTATGAAAAGCAGGGAGCATTCACAGCCATTCTCCAAACTGCCCCGAGAGACCTGAGTTCCCTAAAGCCAGACCCTGCTGAAGAATGAGCCTGTATATCATCTTAAAGATGCGACTTCCCGACAGACAGGTGGGCCAAGGAAAATTCTGGGTCAGGATGTGGAGCACGGGGCTGCGGCAAGAGAAACAGAAGGAAATACAGGGCTCTTTACAGTTCTGTACAAAAGTGAATGGCAAAAGTTGTGGTTCTGACACTGATGACGCTGTATTCAACTTGTCTCAGGAAAAGGATTTGTGTCACTGAGCCTCCTAGACACTCGGTTTTTTGAGTGTCTAGGAAAACTTTTCTTTCCTTTAACTTTTTGAAAATAGTGCTCCGACCACCTTTGGTGTTTGAGACTTTGTCATTTTATAAATTTACACACACACACACACACCCCAGCAGAACACTGAGCAATAATAAACCGAAATTATGTTTAAGATCCTCTCCACATAGGACATAAAAGACAATTTCTGCAGGTGGAACCATTTAAGAGAAGCCAGAGACATGCCCTTAGCAATACATATCATGAAATCCTGTCCTCACTGGAGTACAGTGAGTGTTACTGCTGATTTCAATGGGACTGTGATTTCTTTCAATCCTCCTACATCTCATCATGGCAAGTGCCAGATGCTGATATAACTTAACTGAAGCTTCCTGTCATATGTACTGCACTTCACTAAATTCACAGGTGTGCCAAATAATGCAATCTGCTGGAGCCATAGGCAGCATGATAGAACTGAACATAGGAAGAAAATTGACTGCCTTTCATACAGGGCTTCAGGATCAACAGCTGATTGCTTTACTTCACTTAAGTGAAACAAAATCTTCAGAGAAGCATATTGACTAGTCTATGCATAAAAATCTTTCCATAGCTATAAAGCTGGAAAACACAGGCTGTTCCTGACGGCAATATTCTACTGTCCCTTAAGAAGGCTGGGGCTCAAGGAGATGATATTTTAATTATTGAAATTTTATTTTCCTCTAAAAAGTATCTTAATTTTCTTGTAAGTAGCAGAGTAAGGGCTGCTAAACTAACTAGAGGTGGAATTATTCCTCTGTTTATAGAGCATCTTTCCAATATGGCCCCTATCTCTGCAGACTTTGCGCACCATAATAGCAAAAAAAAAAAAAAAATTAGTGATGGTAATATTTTTAATAATAATAAATGTTAATTTTTAAAATCCCAAACCTAAACATAATAACCAGAGACCAACAAAAATGCCAGCTACTCTTTTGCCATAGCTGAGATATATTAAAAGGAGTGGAAAACATCAGTTCTTCCTTCTTTACTTCTTATCTTTGCTAGTAAGAGTAAAGGAATATAACACAAAAACAAGGGAAATACCTAATGTGGAACTAATGCAGCATTTACCACTTATTATCTGATTATTGTTCCTGATGATATTCCCATTTCTCTAATCTTTAATCTTCTTGTATGTAGATTGAAAGACCTTCAGGGCAAGACTCTTCTACATGTCTGTGTAACATCTAACACAGTGAGATCCTGATCCTCCCTCTGGCCTCCAGAAATTTATGTAATTAAAATATACAAGTGATAAGGGTCTCCAAGCTTGACTCTCCAAAGAATTTGGGAAATACAGTACTGAGTTTCTCAGCACTCCTGGGTACCTTGCCAGCTTGCAGAACTGAAAGTCCTTAATCAGGTGCCCAGGTTGTGCTGGCCTGGGCAGAAGCAACTGCAGCATGGATGAGAGACCAGTGCCAACACATAACCAAGAATATGTTAGTCAGGAACTGGATGATCTTAAAGGTCTCTTCCAGCCTTGATGATTCTATGAAGCATTAATGGGCAAATGTGCAGCTACTGTAGGTGTCTGATGACAACAACAGAGCCATGAGCATACACATTACCCCAGAGCATGCATAGTCATGGATTTGCCCTGTGTTTTATATTGGCTCAAACAGTTTTGTCACTAAATGCCAAATTGTGTCTAAAAAGGATGTACTGAGCCCAAGTGCTGCTCAAGCAGAGCAGTGCTGTTCCACAGCCCCACAACTTCTGCCTTGTTCAGGGCACAGACATGCAAGTAGGAGTCACAAGGTGGGAGATACAAAAGAGAATTGCTTGTGTTAAACCAGAGACCTGGTGTAAGGAGCATTGCCCCTGTATGGTCTGGATGCGCAACTTTCAGCTCTCTCCTGCATTAAGGAGCTAACCCTATGTGATGGACCCATGGCTACAAGTCACACCTACCAAAGAGAGATTTTGGTACAACTTCCCTCATGTCCCTTGTGAATTCAAACTCACATGTCTCACATCCCAGGTAGGCAGCATCCAGGGCCAGGATGGTGTCAAAATCACCAGACAGAAGCTGCTCTATTTTTTTCAAGGAATACTTAAATATTCCTTGGGCCACAAGAACAAAAGAAAGTCCAGCTATATCCTTAAAGCTTAAACTCAAGAGAAAGCAACACATTCTTCTTCTAATGAATACTTTGATGTTCGATTGTAGGGATTCATTAATATTAATTGTTGTGTTTAAAGCCAACTATCTCAGAAGTCTTTCTGAATATTACTTCCCCCCATATACTGTCATAAAAATTTTGGTAGCCATCAAAAGGATAGATGAGCTGAGGAAATA
Organism: Eopsaltria australis; assembly: GCA_034509425.1. Lineage (NCBI taxonomy): Eukaryota > Metazoa > Chordata > Aves > Passeriformes > Petroicidae > Eopsaltria > Eopsaltria australis. Next base: position 883,987 of record JAVTVJ010000116.1, on the reverse strand, counting down.
CAGATGCAAGATCTCCACAAAATAATTTGTCTTTTCCAACAGTTCTAGGAAAGTTTCAGAAACTTTGATTATGGAATTATTAAATAGTAATTTAGTGCAAGATGCATTGTAGAGAGTTTAAACCATGTTCAAATCAGACACAGGAGCATAGCTTTCTTTTTACGTTTCTAGAACACACATTTCTTTGAGGGCAGAATATTGCCACTCCCATGTTTTGTGAGTATAGCAGCATACCACTTTCATGCAGGAAATGAAATTTGCCTTCTTTCCCCAATAGTAAGTGGTGATATGTGGTTATGAGAAGGTATCTGACAGAACAAATTAACAATGAAAAAGTTATACCTTTTTTAAGAGCAAAACCAATAACAATGCAGGGAGGTGACTTCTGCCAGTTGGTCAGCCACAAAAACTGTGGAAGGCAGAAAGGTGTGAGCCACAGGACTCCTCCCTGCTGGGATTCCACCAGTGCCACAGTGGAAAACGAAACCCTGCAAGGTCACACCAAGCCAGCTGCAGAAGACAAAGTGGAGTGCAGATGAAGAAGTATCAGACAAATAAATCAATACACAGCTCCAGTGCTCCTGACTGGAGTCCTCCATGACAACTACACAAACTCATTCCAGGAGGGCTGGATGACTATCCTGATTCAGAGATAGTTCCGTTCTCTTCCTAGATTTGCAACAGAAGGTTTAGATATTTTGAGTACTGACATGTTATAGCAAGAATCATTGCTTCTAAAACCCAGGTACTACACAAACAAGAGGGTGTCACTATGGGACAGAGAGCAAGGCAGCAGATCACTGTGACCAGCCCTACCTCAGCTGCAGCATGAGGAATGTACACACTCCTTCTGGCCTTTCCCATATCTGATTTTTTTGCTTCCAGCAATGATCTCTCAGAGCCAATTTGTACCAAACAGCTACTCAAATGCCTCAGGAACATTTGCAGCATTCAGAGTAAACACAGCAAAAATGTGTGTTTGAAGAAGTGGAGTAACAGCTACCAGCAGGTGGTCCAGCAAATAAAATAATTTAATCTCAGAAACCAACTACTTGAGACTGACAGCTCTCCTTCCCTGGTGCTTCTGAGCAGTGGGGAACATCAGCTGAAGGACTCTGTTAAACCGAGACAATACAAGATGTTGACTAAATGTCAAAGATGATGTTATTCTAGAGGTCACAGTCCACCTCAGAAACTCCCAAGAAAGATATACCAGCAATGAGGGTAATGAAATTGGGGGGAAAAAAAAAAATAGAACTTTCCTTGAAGAGCAGTCAGCAAGAGGTTGTGCAGAAGAGTTGATGGCAGAAAGGAATTCATAGTGAAAGTTGATCAGAAACACTAAGGCTGGTAGGGAGCCAAGGTGCAAGTAAACAATACATGAAATTATTCTGCAGGGCATTTGGGGTAAAAAAAAAAAGAAATATAAACTCAGGTATATGGACATGCCAGCAACACCATTTTAACTGGCTTATAAATCATTACTCATGGTTTGCTAATGTCAAGAAACAAAGCTAGTAATAGTACTAGACGGGATAATCAAAGTTAACAGTCAGTTAAGATGATATTAATTGTATTTGACTGATGAGAAGGGGCAGGAGGGTGAATAGCTGGCAGAGGGAAAATGTAAAATTTGATGCCTGCTAAATGAGGCATGATGAATAATGGTTTTTCTTGTCAAAACCACTGCTAGATTCCCCTCAAGCTGCGAGCGGGTATTCAGGAACACGTGCCTGGTTTTAACCAGGGATCTGATCGTTCTCCTTATAAAACCAACAAAATATATGATAACTAATGCAAAAAGGAGCTGAAAAAGGCCAAGAAAATGTCCTACAGCCACAAGCTGAAATTCCATCTTATTTCACAAAATGTACACCCAAAGCAAGTTAAAAACAATCCAGGGAGGGTACCTATTATCTTGCATGAACAGACAGCAGTTGTTGACAGGACTTAATAGCATTTCTCAAGAAACTGGGCTTAATCTGTTTTTTGTTGAAACATATTTTTTTCCATGTATTTATTAGCAACAAGTAGAATTTCTGACAATATGCTCTCTAAACAAAGCATTAAAGTGGATCTCACCTAAATAAAATAATACAGCAGAAATATAAGCCATTCAGATCTTAGGATAAGGTTATTCAGAGTTAATATCAGTGGTTTGTGTTTATCTTACTGGCTAAATCTTTCCAGAAATTGTTCAGCTGTTAACCTGCTCTATTTATATAAGCAGTTGTCCTGTTACAGCGTCCATGAGGCTGAATTGCATTTTTTTGGGGAGGAAAGCAGAAACAATTGCATCTGTTGACTGGAGTCTGATGTATTCTAAAACTGCTCCCAGTTCTTGTTTAGTTTTAGAGAATCGGGACATTTCCTATCATCATTATAAAAAAATGAAATTGTGGTAGGGCAACTAACAAATCATTACTCACTTTAGTCTTCTTTTTATGCACAAGACAACTCTGTCCAATTATTGGGTCAAGAGCCCCAGGGGTTATGCACACAGAAACTTACTCCACATAACAAACCAATAAAGATGCTGAAAGTCATATGCAGAACAGAGATGCACAATAAAGCAACAATGCCTGAGATTCATTCCCTCTATAAACTACTTTTCAGACATTTTTTCTCTATTGTTGCTGAAGCAAAATGATGCTAGATGTTTAACAGCAGGCTGCAGAAATAATTTAGGCACAGAACAAGCAAAGCACGTCCTGGAGATGGACTGCTGAGCGAGCAGACTCATCAAGGTCCCACTGATTCCAGTGAAGAAAACACTGAGTAGCTATCTAGTCTCCACATCCAAACTTTAAAATCAAAGGTCAAAAAGAGCCTTAGCCAGCCATTCCATTACAGAGCTCCTTACATCTTGCCCAAAGCATCTATTACTGACCACTCTGAATGGCTGTGAAACAAATAGATCCAGTGACTGCCCAGATTGCCAGGCACACAAAGGAAATCAAAGTTTTGAGAGATATAGAATTAGGACTCTCAGCCCACTAAACCATCGTATTGGAAATGAGACCACATCACCAGAGTTCAGGCCAAAATTCAATCTTTCCCTGAATTTAGAGGGACTAAAAGTCCAAGTTCTAATTTAGGTCCACCTTTGGCTGGATCTAAGATTAATTCATAAGCTCAAGGGTCTGCAAAGACTGTTTATGAATCATGCTAATGGCATCTATAAGACAAGTGTACAGTGCTACTGATATCAGTGAGAAGGCCTGAAGACCTTACAGAGCCCTTCCAACCCTTGCAGGCAACACGAGGCACAAGCAGAGGTCAGGCTGAAAAGCAGAAGGAATTTATCTGCAGGACTTAAGTCCAGCTTCCATCTGCAGTGTAAATTCCAAGGTGCCAGCAGTCACATGTTAGTACTAATTAAGTGATCCCAGGAACCTTACATTTGGCAGCTTCTTACCTTTCACTATCTTTGCAGCTCTGTGGTTACCCAGTTTTTCCTAGTCCAAGAGCTCTGCGACACTGCTGAAATACTCAGGGTACTACCTCTGCCAAGTGCTTCTCACTGCAGAGGTGGCTCCAGGCTGCCCCTGCAATGGTCTTGTAACCACAACTCCTTTCTCAGACACAAATATGTCTTCGTGACTCACACACACCTACAGCCACAAGCACCACCTAAACACTGCACCTTCTCCCTCCCACAGACACAGCCTCACAGAGCCTGCTGAGATTCTCCAGTATTTATCCCATCACTGGGAAATGCAGCAACAGCACCCTGCAGATGACGTGGAAGCACCTACCTCCTGATCATCTACGCTGGGAGAGGTGGCAGATGAAGCTCTAGCCTGGGTGTGTGCCAGAGAAGGAGTCCAGCTTTTGGGCAGTGTCTGAGCGACACAACAGGCAGAAGTGTGCATGGGCCCCATGCAGCCTGCACTCTGCTGCTCAGACCACATTGTCATGCATCATTCAGAGAGAAGACACTGCATGTTATTACAGCCTTCTATCTAACCAAGCCCATGATAAGGAAAGTACATACTTACTACCCAGGTAGTAGATAATTCAAGGTTTTGAAATCCCCTGTTTTGCAGAAGGTTTTGTGACAGTCTTTTTTTTTTTTTTTAACTTACACTTTTTTCTCTTTTTTTTAATTGTAGCGCCTGTGAAAGTAAAAATACTAGCACTGGAATGACATAAACAAATTCCACATAAACTTGTAAGCAGATTCCTACAAACACTTCTTCAGCCCAGCCTGAAATACCCCTGCTGATGCTATGCAAAACCTGCCAGTTACACACAACTGCCTGCCGTTGATGTGACCTTTCAAAGATGTCGAGTTGAAGTGAATTACAGAAGAGTTCAGTACGCCTCAAACAGGCACTGGGAAGAAAGCACAGTTGTATGTGTTGTACAGGAGAGGGGAAAGCACTATTATGTATGTGCCTTGCTGGAAACCAGTCCTTCATTTCTCTCAAACAACAGGCTCTCCCATTCTGCACTCATTTCTGCAAGAAGCATACATTGGTTGGTTTAATAACATCAATGTAAGCAACAAACAAAAAGAAAGGAACTTCCATTCCTTTGTGATTTCACCCTCCTCCCCCAGCCCTGCATGTATATGAGATTTTTTCTCCCACCCCCATCACTTGACGTTGATTTTAGCAATATGCCTCTTACACAAAGAAGTGCTGAGGTTGATTGGGACCCTTTGCAGGTCATCTAGTCCATCCCCTGCTATGCTACAGATTTCTAATCTCTGTGTTACAAGCATGTAAAAGCAGAACATATGCAGGAGGTATTCATCCATGTACTTTTCAAAGGACTCAAAAGCTTTCTACCTATTAACTTATCCAGACATCATACTTTTATATTTTTCCACCAGAGAGAAAAGAAGTGTCTTCATATAACAGTATGACAAACAGGCTGCAGCAAATTCCCATAAACACACAGTGGGGATCACCCCTCGACAGGGGACATGCAGAGGCAGGGACAAATGAAGGCTTTGTAAATTCACGTACTTATTAGCACAGTCTATTGTCAGTGGTAAAACTATTGAGAAGGTCGTACTTCCACTTGGTGTCATCTGCCAGAAACTGCAGCAATCCAAGTCACTTTATCTGTAAATGGAAATACATCATTTGCATCTCCAGCTCCTTTCCCTGAGAGTACTTTGACAGAAGCTGTAAAAACAGCCCCCACGTAAGAGCTGTGTTTTACATGTGCTCACACAAGCGTGGGCTGAGGCTCTCCTTGTGGAACTTTCGGTGGGGTGAAGCAGGGACAACGTTTAGCTGTGACATTTTTGAGAGAATCGATGGATTTTTTAATTTTCAAACCAAGAGAAGCATTTGTAACATTGAACTAATATGAAAACACAATATACCAGCCTGTAGTAAAAAAAGAAAAGTATGTGGGCAACATCCCTAAAAACTGTGTCTGAAATCGGGCTCATGCAGATGAGCTGCAGCCAGGCTGTGAGGCTTCCCACTCACTCACAGCAGAGGGCTGTGTTGGGCTGAGCAGAGCCGGCACTGACAGCCAGGAGACTTAGACAGTTGCAGGGGAAAAAAGAGGTTTTAAGCAGAAACAAACCCTCAGGTCGATCATGGTAGGACAGGGAAGAATCAGGGAGGACCAGTATGAGCTCTTCTCATCTTCCCTCCTCAGAGCAGTGGAGGTCCTGCCATCATTTCTGCTTCATCCCAGTAATTTACAGTATATTGTGAACTCTGGGCCATGCAACCCATCCTCCCCTGATAAGCTTACTTTCTCATCCAATTTCAATTCCAAACACTAATTTATTTTGTTACACACATTTATTCCAGGAGAGAGCGGCTCCTTTGCTGCCATTGCATAAATCGATTGTCCGCTCTTTGCCATAGGCACACACGTATTTCTGCTCACTCCACTACCAAAGGCATACATCAGCACTGACAGTGTTTCTGGGACAAATGTTATGGATGATTAGAAACCCAGGAACTGTAGAGCAAGTGCAAGGAAATGGAGCTGTTATCTAAGAAAGGAGATGGGTGCTATAATATATCCTTTAAAACACCACAGATTTCTCTGTACCTGCTGGAACATGAAATACTTCACTTCAGTGATATAAGGTGGGATATTCTGAGACAGACAGTATATACTGTTGCTATAACAACATTGTCAGGAGTACTACCATCACAACAATAAAACGGCAGGTATTTGTGATGGAGCTTAATTCATAAGCCAAGAAACAGAAGGCTGTAATGAGCAGAAGCCTGAGGTCAGATCAAATGTTATGGGGAGGAGGAGGAAATAAAACTGCCAGATTTGAACAAGGCAGAAACAGCATTAGGTGGTTGCAATGACCACCCAGCCCAAACAACTGCCCAGCACCAATGCTGCTTCACCATAACAGATTCAGTTTTGCTGTATTGACAAAAAGTGCCCCATGTCAACACAAGGAAGAGCTCTGTTTCACCTCTTGTATGACTTATGCACATGAGGCTGACCTTCAGTGTAAGAGGTGCTCTTTTAAGGGTGAACGCTTCTGTTCCTGGCATATCTTTGGAAAGATGAGTTGTTCTTATTTGCTCACCATGACATGTCGATACTCTGAAGAAATGACAAGTATTGTGGTCTAGATAAATCTATTGGTGAGCAGCTGCCTCTCATGTATTTTTGAGAAGTAATAGTTCTGGTGTCTCCTGGAGTTTTATCAAGGGAGCTCTTTCCTGGCAATAACATGAGGCAGAACATCAGCAGAGAGACTTCCAGTCTTTATGGCACTTACTGTTGAGCGGGCTCTGTACCCCACTGCTATTTTCATTGTTGAGTCACCCAAGCACTGAGGCACTTCTCACAGGAACAATTTGTATAGAAACCTATTTTGAGAAGGATAAGGTTCACTCTCAGAGGTACAGTGATTGCACATCAGGCAACTCAGCCTGTTCTCAAATGAGTCACAAGAATCTCCTTGCAAGGGTAAATGTCAAGATACACTGGCCATGAGTCACAGCTATCATCCTCCGTTTTGAAAGGTTCGAATCCTTACAAACTGTCAGTGAGACTGAGACAGAAGCATGATGCTGCTAAACTTGAAACACTGGAATTAAGCATTTCCACCATCATTTAGATGGGTCTGTCCTGTAGCACTATTTCAGGTGACTGAATTAGCACCTGGACCAGAAAGGTGGCAATTTATATGAATAGGAAAGAGCGAGAACTGCCAGAAACTCAGTGTCCCACAGTTTATTTAAGTATATTTCAGCAGTATATTTCAAATCTCAAGTCTTATATGAGATAAATTTAGAAGTTGTGGATTACTGTCTCCCTTTTTATTTTCCTGGATATCCAGTACAACCTGGGAATGGGGATTAGTCTGAATATAAACAATGTAATCAAATTAAACATTAGGCAGCATGAGGAATTGACAAGGAGGTGATACATATTTTTCAACCATCTTGAAAAAATGGTGGGTCTCATTCAAGAGGTACAAATCAACAACCAAAGACAAATTTAGGAAAGTGCTGCTTGTTTTTTTCAGATAAAATCGGTCTATTCATGCCAGCCTGATACACACAGTGATATACTAATGCAAACAAACTAATGTCACTGTCACATAGTTTGAGGTTTTGAATAATTTGCAGCTAAATTCATTGACAGTTTACAATGAAGTTTAATTGGCTCTAGATTATTGCATTTTATTTTACACACCTGGCTTTGTTTTCACTTCAATTAGCATTGCTGACATTGTAATCCCTTTACTGCTATTATGCTGACAAGGAACAAGTGTTTGCACATGTTGTCTATCTGCCTCCAGAACATAAGCTCCATGACAGGCTGCAAGGGTCATCATTACTGAGCTTACCATTCCTCAATATCACATTCAGAAAGCAGGAAGCATCTAAAATCATGTGCCAGTGCAGATTCAACCTCCTCTTTGCAATGCTGAGAGCTGTGAGCACCATAGTAAGGTCACCTGCATGCAGCATCAGCACCCGTCCCTGCAGATTGCAGGGTGCACCTGCAAGAGGTAAGCACTGCCCAGACACAGCACCACCCCCATCTGCTTACCTTCTCCATGTCCATAACAAAATCCAAGAGGAGGAGACAGTGGAGTCACTAATGTTATTAATAAATAACCACTCACTTAATTAACAAATGCACATTCCCCTGTGCAGGGGAATAGACGGAGCAGGGATGTTACAAAATCAGCAGCACTGGTGATGTCTCAGGTTAGACAGTCTAGTTCAACAAAGCAGATGCTGATCTGCACAACTGGTTCTGCACTTGGATGGGACACGAGCAAAGCCATGTCCAGGGTAATTTTTTCTGTGGAACTCAGACTTTGCTATCCTAACATTGCCTTGCTCTTTTTCTTTTGCCTGTTCATCAAAACAAACCACTTATTTAAAACCCACGAACGTGCAGAGAAGTGAGAGTTTCCTCCCCCTTACATCAGACTAACTTTGACCCTTATCAAGCCGATCATTACATCACCTGAAGAAAGGTAATTAAAGGGACTGCACCAGCCAGTCTGCTCAAGGTCAGCTCAGCACCGAAAGCACAGGCTGGAACAGTGTCACACACTGGTCCCATCTGCAATAAATAGCTTGGACATATTGCCCAAGAGTAGCTGAAACACTTCAGATCAAGCAGTCAGGTAAAATACCTTCTAGATTAGACACAAAACCACAGCGCAATTAGAGATGTGTTAGGAGCACACCTGGGCCAGACCCGCACTGTTGGTGGCCAGCAAATGCATCTGACACAGGACAACCACCTACTTCTGTCACATTGCACCATGGAGGCAAGATTTATATGGACTTTTGAAAACTACAAAAGCAGGTATTTGTTCCTTCTCCATACCGAACACTTCTGATAAAAACAGTCAGCAACCTGGTTGTACAAACCTTCCCTGACAATTCCCAATTATTAATTCAAATTTCCCTCATAATTATTATCATTAATAATATCAATTTTTAATAATTAGACCTCTGTTAATATCCAGACATATGGACTGGCTCACCAGGGGAGCTCCTAAATAATCTGTAACTCACACTCCACAGTTCTTTCCTAACCAAAATATCTACAGCTACTGTACAAAAACTAATTCAGCAAACAAACATAACACAAGTGTAAATCAAAATGTTGAGAAAGCCAGAAGTCCTGGGCTTTATTTGTTACAGGTTATGCTAAAAATCAGACCAAATAAAACCAGAACAGTAGGGTAATAAATATGGAGACAACATCCATAACCTAAGTACTACTGTCCTTGCTTCAAAAGTCTTAAAACAAGGAAAAGTATAACCAACCAAAGACTTAGAAAATGGGATGAATTAGGAAACAGACTTTCCATAAAAACAGAAAAAGCACAAATTCAAAATAACATGGAAACTGAAAGTGAAAACAGTAAGCAAAGAGGGGAAAAAGGGCCAACAACAGAACAAAAGCAGGAGGACAACAGAAAAGAGCAGTCTTGACAACTTTCATCTTCATAAAAATAGGAATTCTGTCTCCAAAACATCATTAAATTAAAAACAACAACAAAACTAAAACAAACAAAAAACCTGCAGGATTTCAAGACTGAAAAGACTTCCCCCCTCCTCCTTATTTTTCTTTTTTTTTTTTTTTTTTTTTTTTAATAAAGAATGGGCTTAACTTCACTTTGTTTATTAAAGATTTTGACTGTGTGCAGAGCCTGCACTTGGGTGTGCCTTGTTTGGCACTGAGTTGCAATACAAACAAACTCCAGCTGTGATGCGTGAAAAGCTTAGGAGCAGCAGAGAGTTTAATGCCTCTAATTAATGTCTGTTTGGACCTAAAACGAGGCATTGGAGACTCCAGATAAACTTTGGCATGTAACACATTTCAAAGTGGAATTAGGAACCAGATAAATAAGAGTTTGCCACTACTGTGCTCTGGATATATTTGCAAAATGGAGATGGTGATGAGAGCAAAGTGTTTTCTTCTGTGCTGTGCCTAGGCATAATCACTCTTGTATCTCCCTTTTACTGCATGGCAGGTCAAGAAAAAGAAAAATATGTGAAAGAACACCATGTTTAACTTAGCTTCAGACCTACCCTTTAAGCAGCTATCTCTAGATTTGACTTGAAACATAAACCACCTAAAAGTACGGGTTCATTCCTCTGTAACAGATTTTCAGTGCAGATACTCTTTTCAAACTAAAAATGACAGAAAGTCAGCTTTAAGTGGGGATAAAAAAGATCAGGTTTACCAAAGCTTTTATTAAACCCACAAGCCATAAAATAATCATAACCTTTCTGGTCTCTGTGCATCACAAAGAAGAAAACACAGAGTGTGCTTCTGCCACTGCTCAAAAGCTGAGTGCATTTGTGGGCACAGGCCATCCTCACTCAGCTTCACCATCCCCAGAGCACAGACCTTTGCTTGGCTCCATAGTCTCCTGCTGAGGTTTCACTGGTGCAATAAAAGCACAATTAAAGGCAGTGTACAAATACCATCTGCCTGAACTTACAGTCCAGAAGCCATATTACTCCTCACCTCAACACTCCTCCTTATCAAGCAATGTTACACACTTCCACACTTTTGTTTCATCAGCTAGGTTCTCGTTGCTGCCTTCTTGCCCAGGCTTGACCACAAATACCTAGATCCATAATAAAAAGAACCTTAAGTCACCATCCCATTACATAACACAAATCCCACCTTTCACAAGTGTCAGGAATACATCACAATAGGTCTGGCTCTGAGGCCCATCAGTTCTGACCTGCAGTGCTGGCACAGTCACCAACCCCATGCTTCCCAGTCCCCACAGATCCTCTGAAGACAATTCTAGAAAACAAAACAGGAGTTGAAGCTGGCCAGGGACAGCAAAGTGGTGGTGGCTAACTAAGAAGATCCTGTAGAAAAAGGGTTATTTCAGCTTCTTGTGCATAAGAAGAGACCCAAGACAGCCAGCATGTGGCAGCAAATGTGTGTGTGGCACGATACAGCATAGAAATAGAATGCTCACAGAATGCAAAAATTAATTACCACAGTAAAAAGCAAAATAGACACCAACTCTAGGATAAGTCAGTATAAAACAGAAAGACAGTCCCTTCTGTACCCAAAGCAAATCAGACCACTGTGAACAATCCACAAACCCTTCAGCAGAAACTGGCCAGCACAGGATTGGTTCTAACACAGCACACCCAGTTAACCAATTTCCTCAGCTGCCTGTTGGTCACAGCCTTCAGAAGGGGCTTCTAGGAAAAAGGAGTCAGTAATGCCTTCTGGAAGGCTCCATCTCCCCTCAGAAACACTTTGTGAAGAGGAATTGTTGACTTCAGACACAGGTAATCATTGCAATTATCAATGGTATATATATATATAGTGGCTCATAATGAAAACAGAAATTATCAAAATTTTGAAACCATTTCCAGTGTTACTGTCATAATTATGAGCTTCCATTCAGGAAGACAGAAACATTCAATACCAGGTAATCCCATCTTTCAGATTATCACCAGTTTTTCAATACTGTATCATATAAAATAGCCCATACTTCAAGTCATGGTTGAATCATCCTATTACCCTACCAGAAGCAGGGAAAAAGGTATGGAATTAATTTGGATTACTCAATTTTTGGCCCTTCATTATGTCAAAAGAGATTGTGTTCAGCACCACTATAGGTCTATCGGAATTAAAAATCTGATTTTTTTTCTTCTGTTATCCCTGATTACCCTTTCACTTCCTCAGCTGCTGCCAAGTTCTCTGTTAAAACTAGTGGAATGTGCAGAAGATGAGCAGTAGGAATCTTTGTCCCCAGTTTTCCAGGGCATGCCCAGTCCCACCCCTCACATTTGGGTTGTGCTGTAGGGTGCAGATGGGGTAGCACCATGACCAGTGGTGCAGCATGGAGGTGGCAGTGCAATAAATGCCCAAGTTAAGTAAGGATAAGGTGGAGTTTCAGCTGGCTTTGAGAGGTCTCAAACAGCGTCATAAAGCTTATGGAAGTAAACCCTACTTGAACACCATCCCAGGGAAGGCAAGAAGCTTCTTCCACACAACTCCCTAAGCACAGCCTAAAGTGCAATCTAAACTGGAGAATCTTTTTGAGCAGTTTGCCAGAGATATAGTCTTTATGAAATACAACAAATGGACTCTCACCAGAAAGCATATTTTAATTTTATTCTTCACTGAAGTTCAGTGCACCTAACTATAAGAAATAAGGTTAAAAAGTCTCATGGAACTGCTCTGTGCTGCCACAGACTGAACTATTTGCTGCACTGTAGCAGGCAGCTCAGGCTACCTGAAGTTCTCAGCCCAGCGCAGAGCTGAACTGTTCAGCCAAGGATCTTGAATCAGAAGTTCCCAGTTGATCTGCCCTAAGGATAGAGATCTCCAGCTTTAAAGCCCTCAAACTGGCACCCTTTACCAGTACTACCTTCACTCTACAGAAGCATTTACACTGAGTGCAAGGAAAATATAAGTGTTAATGCTTTGAGAATAGACTTTCACGTATCTCTCACAAATATTCAACTTCACTACAATGGATTTAGTTGGCTAAAGGTTTGAATTTTAAGTAACCACTTACAAAGGGAGAATAAGCGCTAAATACACTGCACTCAGAATTCAATATAGCAAGGTAGCACGGTGTCTCCCAACAGTCCAGACTCACTGAGATTAAATCCTGGCACTTGGCACATCGGTGATACCAATCCCACTGAACAGGGCTGGGATTCCTCGCCATTTCGGCCAAGCTAATTGCTATCCTAACAGCTGAGTTACCTGAGCCCTGCTCTATCTGAACACAACTAGAAAATTGAGCAGAAAAAGAGAAATTAGGGCATTGGCTCAAGACAACCAGAGGCCCCATCATCTCCTTGCAGCTTGTTGATGTGCCATCCCCATTAAGGCACGGGGCTGGCGGAGGTGCAGAGCAGAGCAGGGCTGAGCCTGCGGCCAAAGCAGCGCACCTGCGGCAGCCGCGCACTGAGAACACACACACAGGAGCCGAGGGCGGCACCGCTCCACCCCGAAGTGACGGGCTGTACCCCTACTGCCTTCAGCAGTTTCAAAACAAGCTACGACGTGTTTTCCCCAGATGGAATACAGATAAAATCTAAAGGAAAAGAAGAGTCACTAGATTATTATCTGCTGCTATGATCTGTATATCCTACAGTACAGTTTTCTCTGCCCCTACTCAGTTTCCTTGAAGTCACCAAAAGGGGGACTTTCAGCAGTGAGCATCACAAAAACACCGAGGGTTTCTGTGGAATTTGTTGGCTTTTCAAGTTTTGATGACAATCTGATGATTTTCCCAGCCTCAGTACACAAAGCTCTGCTCTCCATTTCAGAGAACGGAGAATCAGCCATATCAACATGGGAGGGTAGGGGAGGGAGCACAGCAGGACACAGCCCTGTGGATGACGGGAACAAAAATCCTCTCTGACATGGAAAGTACAGGAACATGAGGAAGCCTTGCTATGCTTCCTAGGGTGCTAACATGTAAGGAGGGATCACCTGGGAAAGCAAAGGTGACAGCAATCAAGCAATGACAGACTGACTGATCTTCTGGAAGGCTGAGGAAAAGGAATTAAGAAAATTACCTTTAATACAACGTTAAATTAAATAAAGATGCCTGTTACAAACTCATATTCTGTATTTAGGAAATTTAAAAAAACATAAAGAAGGAATTAGGGTGCCAGTTCCTCAAAAAAATTATACAAAAGCTTTTTACTCACCTCAGATAAAAACAGAGAAGTACACAAAAAACAATCTAGGTCTTACTATTAAAGATGAATGTAAAAGAATAGTAGGAGCGCCTAGAGACAAAATCAGGAATGGTAAGACGAAGTGAGATGCAACTAAGAAGGAACATTAACATATATACTTTGGCAGCTAGAAGAATAGGAAATTTAGCTTAGGAATTCAAAAAATAAAAATATTTTTAAATTGCCCAAGTCCACAACACTTAATATCATCACAAATGAGCCTTCACTAGAAACATCAGCAGTATGCAGACAGTTAATAATATTCATATCAAAACGAAAAAGGGTGAAAGATTACATATGGCACTGTTGCTTAAGTACTTCCAAGAAAAATATTTAAAGTAATGAAATCAAAGATTTACAGATTGCTTGAAATTTTAGCCCAAAATCCCCTGTAATAACAATAGGTTATGATAACTTGGCCAACCTTTTTCATATTGGTAAAGCATGATATTGTCTGTTCTAGGATAATAATTTTACAAAAAGGAGGAGGGGGAGGAAGTCTTTTCAGTCTTGAAATCCTGCAGGTTTTTTGTTCGTTTTAGTTTTGTTGTTGTTTTTAATTTACACAAATGAACAACAACAAAAAAAGCACACACACACACCAAAAAAAAAAAACCACTAAAAGAGGAAGTGTTGGTAGTCATCCTGAGGAACTCATAGGCAGTTTCTAGAAGGCAGAAGATCTACAGCACCTCTAACAAGGGGAGAAAAAAAAGAGGAGCTGGAAATTAAAAACCTGTCATGTTCAATTACCAGAAAATTACTAAAATAAATCATACCATCTGTAAACCTACCAAAGGTACAAAGCGGATAAATGGTAGGGAACAAATCATACCAAACCAATCTAATTTCCTTCCACAACAGACCAACAGGCCTTGTGGACAGGGAAAAATAATTCAGTGTCAAAGCTCAATTTCACTAAAGGCCTTTGACATCACCCAGTATGACAAACTTGTAAGTAACCTGCAGAAGCAAAGATTAGATCAAACCACCATAGGATGCCTGCAAAAGTCATCAGACACTATTCCTAAGGGGTAATTACCTGGGGTTCCCTTTCAAAAAAAGAAAATGCATTGAGGTGGATATTTCATGGATAACTGCACCACTCCAACTTCATTCAGTGCTTTCACTAATAATTTGGACAATGCAATAAACAACCTTATTAAGTCTGCACATGAGAAAGTAGGGAGAGCTGCAAGTGTACTGGATGGCAAACAGAATTCAACAAAAACACTCGAAAGCAGTTGGGAAAAGGAAAAGGGACACTAACCAAGCAGGAACTTACGTCAAGCACTGTATTTTCATAATAGCCCTCAAATTAATGACTTTGGGACAGGAAATGTCTGGCAAGGTAATAGTTCTTAAGAGGAGGGGAAGGCAACAGATACTAAGCAAAAGGCCAGTCAGTATAATGCCATCGTGAAAAGAGAAACATTGCACAGGGATGTATGAACAGGATTATTTCATGTGGGTTTCAGGATACAATTTGTCTATTTCAGTTGGCACTGATAAGGCCTTGGATGAGGTAACATCCAGTTTCAGAAAATACTCAAGGCAATTTAATTTACAGAAGATTATTAAGTCCCTGCCCTGTCCCTCTTGCCTTGAAGTATATAAAAACTTGTTGCAAAAGAACACACATCTTTGCACACGGTAGACAGGACAGGTTTAAAGAAAAGCAGGATTATGGTTAGAAATAAGGAAAATTGTTATAACTGGAAGGGTAGTAGCCCCACCCCACAAGAGATTATCTGGTTTGTTTCTTTATTTGTACAAGCACATGATATATACAAAAAGCATCCTGAAAAGACACACAGGGACAAGAACAATCAGACCACTTTTTAGCTTCCAAAACTACAGAAGACCCCGCTGATCATGAAAATAGACTCCCTTCTCTTCAAAACCATGCACTGCATTTTGCTGTGCTAGCAGTCCCCAAAATGAATCTCTAATTGGAACAGAGCTCTGCAAAAGAACACAGCTGGGGAATCAGCCACTTGCAGACAGACAGGTGCCATTTCCTTTTCACTGGTGTAAACTCCACGGCTCACTTGACAGCATCCTTGTTAAAGAGTAATTCCTGCAGGGCTGTCATTTGCTGATGGCTTCGGGAGAAGGTCGTTTTGACTAGAAACCTTAGACTTACAGCTCATTTAGAAGCATAGCAGTTGTTTGATGTTTTTAATCCACTTGACATCCTGGCTTGTTATACCAGTACATCAAGATGGTATAACAACCATGGTGACAAACAGGATTATTAAATGGAGAGCAAGGACTATTTTCACAAGCTTCACCACACATGGTAGAGGTGAGCTCTAATTCCTGGAGTGCTGTCATTCAAAACAAGTCACTGAATTTAGAGTTGTTGCCTGGGGAATTGCAGGGATCAGGTGAAGGTGTCCTGAGGTGTAACAACTGAGTTGTCAATGGAAAATCTGTCTCATTCCCAGAGTGAAATTCTCAATCAAGGTATAAAGAAAAACTGGAAGCTAATGTGCTTGAGGCCAAACACTCAATGTGGTCAAGGGATGCCTAGCCTGGACACATGCTAAGAAGGATGCTACAGTCTCCCTGATACTCTCCTAAATTTATTTGAATGTGAAAGCAATGATTGGAAGCTGGGTTTCCCCCAGGTGAGTGACCATACTACTGCACTTTAGCTTCCTAAGTTAAAGCCAACATTAACTTCAGCTAGAAAGGGTAACCACATCCCATACCCATTAGAACAGAGAGACAAGGAATTCAAGTTACAGGGATCATCATTTTTGCTAAGATCTCAGAGATCTTATAGTCCAAAGCAACTAAACACCATTTCTAGCAAGAAGAAAAGCTCTCTTTTCAGTTACTGCAAAAGGTCAAAAAATAAAGGCCTGCTCTCTGACAGAAGGCATCTAGGTGGCATTTTCAAAGTGTTCTGACCTCTACAATAAAAAAGTTCTTTACAAGGTGCTTTTTTTCTTGCTAAGGAAGGTCCAGGGCTGGGAGACAACAGAGCATTCCTTTTTAACAATTCTTAACCACATATCATTCGGGAATTCACAAAAGAACATTAACAGCAATTCTACAAAAACAAAAAGGAAAGAAAAAAATTACTCCATAAACACTTACTGCAAAAACAAGCTTGTTTTCCCTGGTTTACAGTTCCGGGCCCTTCATTAGAAGAACAAGCTCCCAAAAACTATTTTCAAGTTCCACATGGAACAGCCTCAAACTGAATTAATGGGAATTAGATTCTTCTTTTTGTTCTCTTCCAGAAACAATACTGTATAGAAAACGAGAAGATACATTTTGATTTCTTAACAGCAGAGTCATTCAAGACTATGACATGTTAAGTCTCAAATATAAAAGCCCTCAAATGTGAGAAAGAATAAATCAGTGTTTAAGCCCAGAAGACAACTCAGGACACATATTCCAAGGCAAAAATAACAACAGAGTACAGGGCAAGTCCATGAGACACCTGTTCTGAAAACAGAGCTCATAAGAAGGTAAATAACTGCTCAGCTTGCAAGCTGTTCAGTTTTATAGGAAACATACTTGCAAAATATTGCAGCAGATGCCTCTCTTGATTTTTTTTTCTTATTTCAAGCTCAGAAAAGAGTGGGGTTTGTTTTGTTGGTTTCAGCCTTATTAACTATAATGTTTTATTGACTAAAAATAGCATTAAGGGAAATGCAGTGTTGTAAAGATCACCTTGGAATCACGTCACCACTGTCATCTCAGCACCTTTCCTATACTTTCACTCTGTCATCCTACAAGTTTCTAACACTATGGATTCTGTATCATTCTCCTAATGCCTACTGCTTCAGTTACTATTATGATCCATGTAAATTCTTTTTCTCACACTCCTTCACCTGACTTCTTCCTTGGTCTTTAAGGAACAATAGAAAAGCTGTTTCACAAAGCTGCTTCCTGAGATCACTTAGTTCAGCCTCCCACTGAAAGCAGGACTAATGCCAACTCTAGTTCTAATCAGGTTAGTCATGGCTTTGTCCGCAGTAGTCTTGAAAACATTCAAGGAGAAAGATTTTACAACTGCTTTAGGAAACCTGTTCCTAACTCCTAACTATCTTCATAGTCTCTTTGGGATAGTTTCTTACCATCCTCCTGGAATCAAAGTGCCCAAAACCAGGCACAGTATTGCTCGAGCTGCTACAGCAGCATGTTGAGGAGAAAAAATTTTTCTCAATTTTGTGGCCACATTCTCCTAGCACAGGCTGGAATGCAGGCTGCCATATTTATGTTGTGAATTCACTGTTGGCTCATGTTCAGCACACACCAGTGATTCCCAGGATCTCTCTCAGCAAAGCTGAGAATTTTACACTTCTCCTTGTCAAATAAGCTTGAGGTTTCTGTCAGCCAAATTCTGAACCCAGGCTCTATCTTGCAGCATATTAATTCTTTTCCCCATAGAGGAATACTGACTATTAATAGGGTCGGCTATGAAGGTAATGAACATCAGCCCCAATACCACCTTACAGGGTATTCCAGTTTTAGCCACTTTACAAATTAACATTGAGCAACTGATGTGAGTACAGTGATCCATCCAGTTCAAACCACCAAACGTTACTCATAGTTCCTCTGGGCCACATGCAAATATTGTGGGAGAATGTGTCAGAAGCCATTCTAAAGTCAACATATGAGAATATCCACAACTGTCCTCACTGACATAACAAGTAATTTAATCTTATAAGGCCATCTGTCTAAGCAGTGCTTTTACACATCTCCTTTACAGCCTGTCCTTACTTACTTCCACTTCTTTTTTGGTCTTCTAGTTGACTAACAAGCACATTGCTTATATAAGTAAGCCTTAAAAAAAAAAATTCCCCCTTACAGGCCAGATGGCTGAGCAAATCCTCACCTCAGTATCACCACTGATACTTTCCAGGTCTTGTTTTCCTTTGTTAATGTAATTCAGTGCTTTACCTTTAGTAACTCCAGTCTCCATCTGTCAAAACACACCTGGTAACAGTAGGTGAAATAAAATGGACATGGATGGATTTCTGTTTCACTCATCCCTGTTTCCTCGACATGTCTGCTGTCCTTTCTAGGCCTGAAGCTATTTAAGAAAGCATACAGTGGTTGAAACCAGTCTAATGCACGATGCAAAGGGTTTATCAGTAGTTTTATAGAGTTCCAATGTTGCTGAAATGTCAGACAAAAGAGGATTTTCCAGCAAGACTACTGCTTATAGCAAGTAGAGACATCCGTATCATTGGTATATCATGGATGCATATACATTGGCTTTGAAAGGAATGAGGATCACCATCATCTATCGAATTAGAGTGTAACACCTGCTTCCCAGACTGCAGTCACTAGGCAAAGCAAGAACAAAAGACTTGAACTACACTTTTTTCAAAAGGCACAAGACAGAACATTTGTGCTCACATGTGCACATGACATTGAGCAGAGGCAGTATGGAAACCCAGGATGTCATGCAGATACCTAAAGGCCATCAGCCTCACACCATGCAGCACAAAGAGACCAGAGCTGGCATGCTTTACTTCAACTTCTTCATGATTCCTCACAAACACTTGAAATTTTTTCAATGTAAGCATAGCTTAATATAATTCTCTTTTCAAGGAAATGCAGAGAAGTGGCACAAGTTCTTCTGCAGGGTACTTCTGATCTCAGCATTAGGCACCATCACATTGTGCAGCTGTGTCCTGACCCAGAAAACCTCACATCCACAGAAGCTGTCACTCCTTCTCTGGGTACAGATAGCCCCTTGATCCCTTTCCAGTGAAGTCCACCTTTCCATTTGATTAGAAAAACAAGAGTTCAACGGTCCCCTTTTGTGGTCTAAGACAGACAGCACATTTTATCCTCAGTCACGCTGAGCTGAGCATTACTTTTTTATCCAACCTACTGAAATACTCTACAACACAGAAACTGATTTGAAATTTTTTTTAAATCAAACCTAACAACAAAACATACCCCACTTCATATAATCACCCACTAATTCTATCCTGAGTTTGGGAACTATTTGCTAATTCTGATTAAAATGCAGCAAGTATTACGTAAGCATATAAACTTCTCGGATCCTGGGATGTAGCACAGGAGGCTTTCTCTCAAAAAGGCTTACTTTGAGCTGGTAACAACATGAGCAAAATAATAAGCTGTCAGTAGTCTAGCAGGTAGATAGTAACTAGACATTCTAATTCAGAGTGCATGCATGCCTCTGGATCACTCTTCAGATGAGTGATAGGATAATCCTATTATTCCAGCAATAATATTATTCAAAGGTATCTTCCAGAATTTCATAACCTTACCAGTGTGTATTAAATAACAACACAGAATAATGTGTTCGAAGGCATTCATTTCTTCCTTTTTTAAGTATGTGCAGCAAGAACATCTTGAAGGAAGAGAGGACAACAGCCAGTCATTACAGAGGCAAGAAAGGAACATAAACCTTGGCCAGATTATTTTTGGTTTAAATTCCAATGTGATCATAGCTACTTGACTGTTCTGCCTCAGTCAACACAAACAAATTTCACAGAAAAGACAAATACTATCAATCGATATTTTTCTCCATGATGATTTTTTCCCCAAAGAAGTTATTTTGGGGGTTATATAGTGCATCCTCTTGTCATTGTAAAATCTGGGCCTGAGATATGCTGTCCATCTCAAATTATAGAGAATACATAATGTAAGACACGTTGAGACACTTCCACCTGCAGATACGGGCATAAATAAAAACCAGATACATCAAACATGGTTAGCAAAGTGCTGATCACCTACTAGTTCCAGCTATGTGATAGATCTACTTTAGAAATCGGATCAGTGTTTGACCAAGGTTTACATCAAGGCCTGTTCAACTCTTATCCAGCTAAACTCTCAGGAAGAGCTCTTCATAACTTCTTAGTATTCCATCATGCAGTGCTAGTTAAGATGGATTGAGGATCTTGTGGTGATGCACAGAAGGTTATGAAAAGCAGAGGGGTTTCTGCCCAAATCCCACACTGCAATCTAGATCAGACTAGATATTCATCTCTCTCCATTACAAGGAGAGGGCAGATCCAGCTCTGGACTGTGATGCCAGATTTTCTTCTTAAACCATCACTACACAAACAAAAGGCAGAAAACACAGCAGCTATTGTGCTCAGCAATGATTGCTGAGCTGACCTCAGCAGATCAAACAGAAGAAACAATGCATACAGGTTTCGGTTTCCCTTTGTCTGGAAAAAAAAAAAAGACAAAAGCACCACACTGGTATCAGGACAATATGTCAGCAAGAGGGGAAAAACTGTCTTCCTACAATAGCAGTTGTAGAAAACATGAGCAAATAAGCAGGCGCAAGGAACTTCTGGCACTGAAAATCTTTATTGGGGTGCCAATTCCAGAGTCCACTGCTGCTGTATTAGAGGATGGCTGCCCTGTCCACAGCTTTGTGCACAGCCCATGGTACCCAATCTCTTCAGGTTGTGTCTCTTCACCTCAAAATAACTTTTATTTGTTGTTAGTCAACAGCTATTACCCCTTCTTCAGCATTTATAATGCACACTTCTTCACCTGAATGGAATGAGGGAATGCTTCACACCACACCAGTTGCACCAATCTGCAGTAACACAATGCCCATCTATCACCCAAGGTTCCCCTTTACAGTGCTATACTCCTTTCACAACTATTTCTTTTTAATATTGATGGATATACAAATATATTTCTTGCAGAATTTTCTCAAAAAAGTCTCACTTTAGGATTCTCTGGTGTTTTCCTTCATAGGGGTATTAAGAAACCAGAAAAGAAACCCCACAGCCTCTATCTCCAAACTAATTGCTATGTAATAATTTTTGACATATATATACACATTTGACATATATATACATACATATTTAAAGAACAGTTTGTGCAGATGCATGTTTATAAAACGATATCACTGATTCAAGCCATATATACACTACACAGGTCCTGGATCTGTTTCCAGCTCCAGCCTGATGTCCTGCAATACAATGCCTGTTCTGGTTAGAGCAGCTCCTTGAGCAAAGGTTTTTAATAAATAATTCTACAGTACCCAACCCTGGAGGCAGCCAAGGAGCCTCTGTAGAACTGGCTCTGGGAGCCCCAGGGCCTCCAGCACAGCGAGTCACCCCGGCTTAGTCTGCCTGCCTCACGAACTGGAATTATCAGTTCTGCTATATGACACACCTAATGCATTTTTAAGTGCTTATTTCTAATGATACAATCTAAACCCCAAGAGCTATTACTATTAAAAGATTAACATACAGCCACTTGCAGGTCTCTCAGGTCATTTCTCATTTCTCACAACTGTTTTTTTCCAATTTTATCTAAATTACTAATGTCTCAATTGTTATCGACATGTTTGAACAAAAGCATAATTGACCAGCTGCCTCCAAATGATATTTGAACTGCCTTCAACCACCAGCTTGCACAGAAAAAGCTTATGGTTCTAACATAGAGGAAATGATCCCCCAACTGATACGACAATAAGGCAGACTGCAGTCTTATTTTTCCTTGTTTTCAATAAGGAAAACAACTTGGTAGCCTTATGGTAGCATTCATCATTATCCAAATGTAATGATTAATTAAATCCCTATCAATACCCGTACTTTAAAAATGAAAGCTCTGCTTTGTAATTATCACCATTTGAACCATCTCTTCACTAGCTCAACCTTAACAAAAGGACACACTGCAAAAACTTTCTCCTAGAAATTTAAACTTTAGCAACACATCATATTTTAATAATGAAATTACTCCATCTTTAACAAAGTATTCAGAATCTAAAAAGAACTGCCCAAGACTAATAGATTCTTGGTTTATACTAAAAGAAATACTGAAAAAGACTGTACTCAAATTAGCATATTGAATTCAAGTATGGTATCAATCAAACCAACATAACGCAAAAAATTGGAAATTAATGGTTACTTTTTCTTCTCAACAAAAAGCAGACAGCTAGTAAAAATCAATATATCAAAGCCCTTTTATAAAATCTTTCACAATTAAAAATCATGCTTAACATTCCTAATGCCACCACACAGAAGGGATTTTCTCACCCTCATACAAATAACATATCTACTGTTGAGAAAGAGGTTATTAATCATGGTAGTAGTTTGCAAAGAAACATCACAATCAAATATCTATTTAATCCACAGAGAGACTGGATTTACGCTATGTTACTTCAAAAAGAGTACATTAACTTATCATTATCTCCACGTATACACTTAAAATGCTCACATACAAGTCTGGATACATTAAAATAAAACCACAATAAAACACCACAAAAAAAATAACAAAAAACACAACCCCAAAAACTTATCCATGTTTTGTCAGCCAGTTACTAATAAGTGAAAGCACTGAATTAGAGGGAGACTCCTACCAACTTCAGTAAAGCTCAGGTTCATCTAAGAAGTTTAAGGCTCACTGGTTTTAGTTCCGAAAACAACAACAGGGTTTTTAATCAAATACATATGAAGTTTTTAAATACAGAGAAAAACACTCTCTTCTCATGAGTACACCTCTGAGAAAATGAAATAAATCTAAAAGACAGTATCTCTATAGACACTGCACATCTACAATTTCTGATGTCAACAGACGTTGCATAGAAGACATAACAGTACCTAATATTACTGGGCCATTAAAATCACAGCTCTTTGGTCAAGTGTCACTTTTGGAAAGTTCTGAGAAAAGCAAGGAGCACCTGGAAACACATTAACTTCTCCAAGAAGCATCAAAAGCATCAAAGCTCTGCTTTTTAACTTTTATTTTTTAAACAACAACAACAAAAAAATTGTCCACTTAGGAAAGTTAAGTTGTCACCATCTTACATTTCAGAATACAAAACTGAAAAAAATCCCTATTAAAAAAAAGACAGGACTTCAGCCAAGTATTCAGCTACTTATTGCTGTAGTTGTAACTCAAGTCCATTGAAACCCCTATGTTTTGGTCGTTTGTAGCGAAAACATGTTTGGAACACTAGCAGCAATAGAAAACCCCTTGAAAACCTAGACATAGTTACACTGTTGAGTGAAAATCAGCAGAAACCATTGCAATTGGAACATAATAAAGCATCCTGTAAAAGTACAATTGAACTGGTAGCTAGAAAAACAGGGTTGATTTAAAGTGCTATCCCAAAGCCTTATGTGGGCCAATGTCAGTAAAGAAAAGTCCATTTCCCCCCCCACCCAGAGAGAGCCCAGAACCACAGCACTACTTCAAACATAATAAATGCAGTCTTCACTCTGCTTCAATGCCTCACCTCCCCCTCCCTCCTCCAACAGGCAGAATACAGAAACTTGAAATAATTGCTAATTCCAAATTTAGGTGATATGCACAAATATACTGTTGAACAAAGTCTGGACAGCTAACAGTACACCTGAGTTCAGTCATACAAACTAACTTCTGTAAATAGCATTAGATGAATATATCCATGTCTCTAATATGAATCTAGATGTATTTTCTTACAAAACGCATTAATAGAAATATCCAGGCAGATACATACCATACAATAGCAAAAGCTTTAAGCCCCATTTAATAAGATGACTTTCTGATTAAAAATAGAAGGCAATTAAGATTTACTCAAAATTACAATTAAGAAAAGCTTTCACAGTGCAATATTGAAACTGTCACAAAGTTAAGAAAATACTGATATCAAAGTACAATCACAATGTTAAAGTAGGCAAAACTACTATACAAGGGCATATCTTGTAAAATTAAAGGGAATGAACACAACATAGGGGACATCTCACGTCCCTGCTCTACATATCTCATTTCCTAATCTTCAGAGTCATAATTGTGTCTTTCGGACATCGGTAGAAATCTTGTTAGAACTAAGAGGTTCATTCTTCTTTGTAGACCAGATTTCAAAGCCCAGTTACTTCTTGAGAATACTTTCTTCATCACTGCACAATTTCAAAGTAGTGCAATATTGCCATGATGTGCTGAGGCATGAACACATAGCCTGTGTACAGTGCCATTCCAACAATGGAAACTAACATTGAATCTGAATTACAGTTGAGGAAAAAAGCACTTGAAATAGAAACTGCACAAGACATCACAAACTATAGCATTAAAACTTTAGTGGTTACTATCTTACAACATTATGTTTGTGAAAAAGACAAGATCAACTGTATTCAGCAATTATAAGCCACAGAAGAACCTACTGAACATTGAAAACCAGAATGACAATAGAAGCAAGGGGCTGAATTGCAAAGGATGCCTTGCAAGTTATGCACTGCCTTGTCAGTGGTACAGAAGGACAGACCGGAGCATAGGAAGTGTGAAGGAGAATAGAAAACGGGCACTGAGGAAACATACATTTTCACATTCATCTTCTTAGATGTTGAGCAAGTCTTGCAGAAGCCAGCCCCATTCAGTCAAGCAGAAAAAAAGTCAACCACCACAAAAATACAAAATGAAACAAAACTACAAAAATATGAACAGCTTTACTGAATAACACTGTTTTTATTTGTGGATGACCTTTTTAATCAGACAACATTAGACGTTTTCTAACTACTTCACTCACAAAGCCTCAGAGCACCAGCACAGCTTTGAGTCAAAGTGTGTACTTAAATAAACACACTCATTAGTACTTTACTAGAGGAGACTGCACCACAAAATAAACTTCACCTGAAGCTATCAGCTAAAAAATCTGCAGATAGCCACTTTATTAGCTGAACTCCTACCAGGGAACTTTTGTAAAACTTATATAGAGAACTGAGACAATAACTTATAAAGTACATGTACAGTTGGACCTTTGTCAAGCTCTAGCGCTCCTGAAGCTTTATCTAAACAAATTCTGACATCAGATTACTGAAAGATTATGGTTTCAAAAAGCTTAAGGTTTCAGAAATTCAAAAGTACTCAAAACGAATAAAAACCTGTTGATTTCATCCAGCTACCTGCAGAGATTCAGTAAACCTAGCCAGAAACACTATAAAACACACTGGAGATTAACAAGCATGATAAGGCCAGAGAGCAGTACTCGGTTTCCACAGGTGAAACCAGAGGAGCTGTGCATGCTCTGAGCTTTCCTGAAATCCAATCTCCACAGCACAAGCCTAACAAGCGCTCTATGACCGACTCACCCACGGCAAAGCAGAGCTACGAGGTGTGCCCAGTAGAGCTGCTTGGTGTATTTATAGTCCCTGAAGATTATACAGTAAGAGATACTAAAATGAAGGTCAACTCATAAATCCACATTTCCATATCAGTGCTCACTTCTGATACTGGAGCACAGCCACACACCATTAGTTCCCAAGGCCACTGCGTCTGCACTGCATCCATGCAGCACCTCGCAGACGAGGCCCACCTACAGCCAAAGCATCCAGTTTGAGGACAAAAAACATTCTTGCTCATCTGAGATCAGAAGCATTGCTTGTGTCACTCATTTCATTTGTATGCTATGTGGCAAATACAATATGAGCATTTTATGAAAGTAAACATGCACATACTTTCATTTATTTCAGGTAAAAAGGAAAAAAAATACTCATGACCAATATAATTGCAGCAAAAACAAAAATTAGGTTTCCTCAGTGATACAGGCATGGCATAAAAGGAAGAAGGTATGTTAACCAGGAATACAACATAAGAACCCTTAATTGAACAACTATGCACAGTAAGTCTATAAAAACTTACTACTTCTCTTTTCCAGTAATCTCCATTGTCTACTGACTTGACACAGTAAAAAGAAAAAGACTGATCACACTGCTGTAACTTGGGCAACCACCTTCACGTAACAAATGTGAGTTTCTTTACAAAATTGAGCAGAATCTCAGTAGAAGCAGCTTCCTGCTACTGCTTATACCCTTCTCTATGTTAATGTTTTAATTAATTTCTCTGTCTACCTCTCAGCATTAACTGGAGATGGGTCAGGGTCATTCTCATTGAGACATCATTTTAAGTCATGATGAAAACAGTCCCACTTCAGAGCAAAATACTTGTGATGCCATAGCAGTATCTAAGAAAATGCACTGCCTGTACAAAAGGGCCAGGTAAAGATGCAAACCTATAAACAGTTTTTATACAGATGCCTTTACATGAGCATCTATCAAGTTCTTCCACTCTAAAACAGCCGAGCAAACTCACCAGCTCGAGGATTAAATACCCATGTAATAAAAGCCACGAGACAAAGCAGCATGAAAGCCTAGGCATGCAAGGTTTTGTAGCGTGCACATTTACTTTCCTCTAGGCAAAAATACAAAAGAAATCATTGAAGACACTTATCCTTAACAGACAGCTCGGGATTTCAGTGCAAAAGCCGTAACTACCATAACTCTAGAGATATAAACTTATGCCGGAGCACAAATGGACTAGGCTGCCAGACCCTCGGACACAGCACGAGAAACAGCGGAGTGAGGATTATTCCCAGCCCGGGTAGCACGTCAGTCTGGACGGGTGAGGAGCTGAGTCCCCGCCACCAAGGAGGGGTCCAGGCTCGGTCCCAAGCGGAGCCTGCCACTCCTCTGGCCGCGGACTCTGGCCGCGCTCGGCGCTTCAGGCCGGCTGCCCCCGGCCCGGCCCGGCCCCGCTCCCCTCCCGGCTCCCCTCCACGCCCAGCAAGCCCCGCCGGCGGCAGCGCCCTCAGCACGACCACGGCCCGGGCGCTCCCCGAGCACCGCGCAGGGCCGGCCGAGCCGCCACACCCGCCCGGCGGCCTCGGGGCAGCCCCGGAGCCCCGGCGGACACAGCGCGGCACGGAGTGGGGGCAGCCCCGGCCCCGCACACACCCCCGCCCCGCCAGGCCCGGCCGGCAGAAGGATACTGAAGACGGTGCGCTCCCAGGGCTCCAGCATGTAGAGCGCGGTGACCAGCAGGTACTGGTAGTACAGCCACGACATCTGCTTCCACGCCGAGCCCAGCGCCATGGCGCTCCTCCAGCCGCCCCGCGCCGGGCCCAGGCCGAGCGGAGACGGGGGCGGTGCAGCCGGGACCGCCCTCCCCCGGCCCCGCCCTGCGCCCGGGCGGCCGCGACCAGCGGCAAGGAGGCGCCGCGGCCTGTGGGGCTGGGCCGGCGCTCCCGGCGCTGCCAGAGCCGGGGAGAAGGGCGGTGACACACACCGCTTCCCCGGCCCTCCCCGCTGAACGCCGACAGCGGGCCCGGTCTGATTAAATTGTACGGCTGACCGGGAACCTGGTAACCTCCCGGCCCGAGTCACACCGAGGAGAGGGTGCTGCAACCTACTTTCTCTCGTCCTGTTTAATCTGAATTGACATTCTGGGAATCACGGAAGAGCCAAAGCCTGTGCTTGGCAGGGCCTAAGGGAGACGTTAAAAATTATCTGCACGAGTCTTCAGCTTCGTTCTATTGTCGGAGGGTAAAGCCCACCCAGAAACGTGGCTCAGATAAATGCGACCTTAAGATCGGCCAGCTCTGGCGAAATTGATCCATATGAATAGGAAAAACAAAGAGGTGATAAGTCAGCTGTTTACTGTGACTGTTCCCAGCGTTGCACTGCCCTAAGGCACTCGGAGCCAGAAAGCAGAGGGTGTGGGACGCCCCTGCCCTGACTGCTGTTTGGCCTGAGACAAATTCCCAGAGACTGATTTGGGACACTATGATTCAGAAGGCCCTTGGCAGTGTATGCTGGCACTGTAGAAGACACGTGTTGAAAGCCCGCTGGAAGGGGGTGTACACAATCATCAGGCACCTTAGATGAGCAGAGCATGTGTTTCAACTCCCAGGCACTGGAGCCTGGCCAGTAGTCCAGACCACACATTCCAAGTGTGTACAGCATAGATTAGAAACTGGAATTGACCCACTGTACTTACTCTGCTTAGCAAATTTGCAGTTAAGTCACTGAGCACTGTGTACTTGTAGCCATCGCACTCCTACCTTCACCTGTGCTATTTATACAATGAAAAATAAGGAAATACAACCACAGGTCAATGCACGTGAGTTACTTACACAGCTGCAAAATACAACTAGGGGACCAGGAGAAAACTGTGAAAAAGAAAAGCAGCTGGCAAAGAAAAGACTGTACTATTTAGTGTGGCAGGAAACTGAAATGGTTTAATTCACCCTGAAGACATTTAGACACATGTTATCTATGCAGGTTTATTTGAACGCAAGGAGATATGAGGGCATTCACACAGTTAATACTCTGACACAATTGCCTAAGGGAGCTGTTGCTACTATCCAAGTCTGCTGTTACTTGTTGCAATTGCTGCTGGAGGAGTCCTGTGTTGATGTTGCTTCTTGAGCAAACGGTGGTAACCACAAAAGGCGCTTTTCTGTTTAAACATGTCCAAAGTTCAAGGACAGGTGGGGTATTCAGCACAACTAATGCATTACTCCCATTCAAAGCTGCAAGAACGTTATCAACATGGAGCGAACAGGTCCAGTCCTCTCTGTTCCTGTGATTTCTAACAAGACGCTCTGCAATTCAAGTGGTAAAGCAAGCAAAATGCAGCAGCAAGAAAGGACCTGGAATGAGAGGAAAGGTAATGCCTAGAGGCATGGCAGCTTCAAATCTCCTACATCTGCCCTAACCCACCAGGTAGGTGGCTCCTTACACGTTTTTGGTGTGGTGCATACTCATGAGAGTTTTTTTGCTAGTTAGCCCCTTATGGAAATGGACATTATTCCTCTGTATGGTTTCCCCTCCTTCACCAGCTCCATTCCACCGCTGCTTAGGGACTGTCATCACATAATTGTTTTTCCTGATACCACCTGCATCGACACTTGAGCCCTTGAACTACATTCTCACGTGCTCATGTTTCCAGCAGGTCAGTGCTAACATCCTTAACCTGACACTACAGAGAACCTTTGTGTTTCACCTGGAATGTGGAGAGAGCTAAATTGAGGCCAGCATGCTCTAGAGCACAGACCATATGTTACATGTGTTCCTCCATGCTTCTACCAAGAAACAGTTCTTCATACATTCAAAATTTCCTGTGTACGCCTCTTGGCTCATGGCACAAGAATTTAAGAATTTATCCCACTTCAGATGATCCCACAGCTATCTGATGCTGCAAGTTAGGTACTTCACAGAGTCTGAAATGTAGGTAGCAAAGATGAGATTGAAATCTTGTCTCACATATACCCCAAGCCTTAGAACCCATAGAGCTCAATTTTGTTCGTAGGTTGCATATGCAGAGGAAGGCACATCATACTGACCAAACACATGGTCAGCAGCTGCATCAACACCTCTCTACATCAAGCAGAGGTTAAGTTTCTGCTGATTTGAAAATAGTAATTCAGTGTTTTTCCCATGTAATCCTGAAAGAAGAACCAGCATGTTTATTTCTTCCTAATCTCATGTAACAGCATAGAATGAGTGTGTGTAAATCAGTAAAATACCACACCAGGGACTACAAAAGGTAACCAAAGAGTTACAAGATTTTATTAATATCTACAGTACAGAAGAGGTAACTCAGATTCCTACCTCCTAAGTTCAAGTATTTCTGACAATTCCATAAAGCACATATAACTAGTTATTCCTAGTACTACTACAAGAAAAAAAAAAAACAAAGATAATTTTTTTCAGACAGATACTTGTTCAAAGTAGAGTTAAAAAAATTAGGCTATAAGGAGATGTTAATTACTAATAGAAAGCAAGAGTTTGTCTCTTGGGCACACACTTGAATGAAGACAGGGAAGGATCCAGTATTAACAATACAGTGGCTTCATAGAAATAAACAGCAAGTAGCTGAAGCTCTTTGTGCTTCCATAAAGAAGTCGTAAATGTACTAAAGAAACAGAAAAAGCATATGAACTAGTTCTATGGTAATACATCTATCTATAAATTTCTTCTTAAAATGTATCATCATAAGGAAAAAGGACAGTAAAGTCTGGTACTTTCTTCAGATATATATTTACATATACAACATTTAGCTGTGTTACTTGGCATTAATATGTTGATTTACATCATCAGTGGCAGAACAGTCCATGCTAGCAAAATCAATATAAGCTCATCTCCCACTCTGTATAAAGTTTCAGTTTTTTGAGATCTTAATGAACCAAGAATCCAAATATCACGACAATCCTTTATTTATCATAGTGTCCTGGTTTTGGCTGGGACAGACTTCATATTCTTGTCAATAGCTTGGATTTAGTATGAGAATAATGTCCCCATGAACACACTGATGTTTTGGTTGTTGCTAAGTGTAGTACTAAGGCCCAAACAACAGGCCCTGAGCCAAAGTTAACCTCTAGATGAACATTCCAACCAAATATTATGTATATATTTGCTCATAAACGTATTTTTATATGTATTCATTTATTGGCAAAACATGTATTTCCCTTTCCATATCTAGAAACCAGGTAAGGCCACATCTGGCCTTATTAGGAGGGTATAGGATCAAAGAAAATTCCCTTGGTTCCTCCTGGAGCCCTGGTGAGGCTTTAAGGGAAAGCCAAAAGAATGAAATTAGAAATTATGTCAGGTTGTTTGTTTAACACTATAAAATCTGGGCTACTGTCTCAGCAAAGTCAGGGGAGCCTCATGCCCTGCAAGGTAGATGCACCACTAGAGTTCCGCTACCGGGCATGGTTCTCGTCCTTTGCTGTGACAGCTTCCCCCCACAGTTGATGTTTTGAGGACTTGGATGATGGTCAAGTATTAAGGTAACTGGTGATGTATCTTTCTTAATCACTATAGGCATTCTTTCATGGTAATGATTAGGTGCATTGCTTATCTTATCCTTCTGTAATTCTTTGCTAAGGCTTATGTGCATTGCTTAGCCTATCCTTTTGTGATTCTTTGCAGTTTTGCATTATAGTAAATGACACTATTCCTTAAGCTGGTGTCTGTTTTGTGTCTGTGTCTCTGACCCTGCTCACTAGCAAAACACAAAGTGGTACTTAGAATAAGTCAAGGACTCTCCAATGTCTCATGCTCTGCCAGTGAGGAGTTCCACAAAAAACTGGGAGGGAACATGGCCAGGACACGTGACCAAATTGGCCAAAGGGATATTCCATACCCCAGAATATCGTGCCCAGTATATAAACTGGGAAAGTTACTTGGAAGGCAGATGCTCACTGTTCAAGGACAAGCTGGCTGTCAAGCAGGTGGTGAGCAGTTATGGTGTTGTGCTGGGTTGACCCTGGCTGGACACCTGGCACCCACCAAAGCTGCTCTAGCACTGCCCTCTGCAAATGGACAGGGGAAACACAGAAAAAGGTTCATGAGTTAAGTATTGGGAGAGCTCACTCACCGAATACCATCATGGGTAAAACACACTGAACTTGGGATATTAACTGAATTTATTATTAACAAGATCAGAGCAGGATAATGAGAAGTACAATAAATCTTTAAAACACTTTCCTCCCCTAACTCTCCCTCCTTCTTGGGCTCTACTTCCTCCCACACCAGCAGTGCAGGGACACAGGGAATGGGGGTTATGCTCAGTTCATCACTCATTGTTCCTTCCCCTGCTCCAGTGTGGGGTACCTCCCATAGGAGACAGTATTCCACAAACTCCTCTAACATGAGTCTATCCCACAGGAAACAGTTCTTCCCAAACTGTTCCTATGTGGGTCATTTTTCCACAGAGTGCAGTCCTTCAGGCACAGCCTGCTCCAACATGGGTCTGCCATGGGCTCACAAGTTCTATCAGAACACCTGCTGTAGCGTGGGCTCCTCTTGCCATGGGTTTGCAGGTCCCAATTTTCCGCCCCACTGGCGGAGGCGGTGGGGGGAGTGAGCAAGCAGCTGTGTGGCTTAATTGCCAGCTGGGGTAAAACCGTAACACAGACTACGTGTGCAAATCTACCAAGAACAACAGCCTAATGACATCAAACATCCTGACCTAAAGTTGTTTATTCCTTGCTACAATATAACCAATGCAGCTATGGAAAATCAGTTACTATAAAGTATTTATTCCAAGAAGCCGTTCTAATACACACTGAGATAATGAATGGATAGTATATGTACAGGAAATGATCATAATATACAGATCTTACATGGTATTTACAAAATATTTAATTCCCAATGATGCAACCGCCTGATGGTGGGAAAGAATATTGCTCTCATATACACGCAGTTAACTGTATGCCTTTTATAAACTTTGCAAAAAGTCCAACCATTATAAAGTTCTCAGATGAAAATGTACATTTACAAGACTACATTTTAAAAAAGGCTAGCGTGCCTGCATTGCTAGGAGTTCCCATGCTCTTAAAAACAGCACAGGATTTTTTCCCCTGCATTTGCACACTAGGAGTGGCTGGCCAGAACATTGAAGAAGTGAAAAACTTCATCTTTATCCATTACTGCTACTTCAGTTGAGCATTCAGTACATAATACTGGATGATATATTTCCTCTTCTTCTTGATTTGACTGCACAGAGTCCATTTCTTTGCTGTGCTTCATTTTCTTACTTCTTCTCTTTACCTTCTTTCTGTATTTCAGTATTTCCTCTTTGTTAACAGTGCAGTTCATCACGAACATGGCTCTGTACTGTGTTTTGTAAGATTCATGTCTATGGAGAAAGAAAATGCAAGTCATACCATTCATACAACTCTGCTTCCAAGAAATCTGTTATCATCACTGAAAGTGGGATTAAAGATAGGAAGTAACATGCCAAAGGGCTGAAAGCCAAATAAATAGGAATTTTATAAACAGAAGTCACGGCTACAAAAATAATAAAAACATAGAATTGCAGCCATCTGTTGTTTTTTAAGGCATTTTTAAAAAATAGTGTCTGTTGCTGAAAGAAACACCCCAGAGTATAATGGTATTGGTACTGCAGAATTATGCATTGCTACACACAGCTGGTAACAGGTGAAAGATCAGGAAGCTGTGAGTGCAAATGTCTCAACTACTGGCACTGACATCCTAAAATGTCACACAAGTCTGAAATTCCTTATTTATAAATAATATCATTGATATCTCACACTAGAAGCAGCAGGTCTATTATAAAATATAAAACAAAATTTCAGCTGTCATCAGTCTTAACTACTGGAGTATGTAGGAAAATTCAGTGCTGCAGTTCAATTTAACACAATGTCCCTTGGGCTGCAATTTTACAGCAGCCTAAATCAACATAACAGTGGCTGCAGAAGTCCACTCTCAAATTCTGCTGGCTTATTGCTTGCAGGACACTGTGCTGAGCTATTTCAGAGGATTAAACCCAGGACAGACCAGTCTAACAATAGAGAGTTTTCTGTCAGCTTAGCAAACTGAAATACTTAAATATAGAACAGAGTCAAGGAGTACCAAAGCCAGCAAAGCAAACACAGAGAAAAACAGGATCCAGTACTTAAATGATTTTTGGCTGGTGTGGAATTTCATCCTCAATCACCCGAAATACTTAATGAATGACAGGTATTTTATTCCTCATTTCAGAAGATTTCTTTCTACTCTACTCCCAGTTCTAGAGTCCTTTCCTTAGCTGGGTCAGCAGTACTAACTAGGCCTGCAATGTGGTCAGACACTGAAGAGTGGCAAAACACACTGTGAATTCTCACCTAAATACCTTCTTGTCACTTTTAAATGTAACTACACTCAAAACCATAACTGCTAACACTCAAACCAAGTAAGAATACACTATCTTTTTTTTTGCTTAATCCTCCTTTAACAAGGCATTTTTAGACAAAAATAACCTGGAATAGTTTTATGCCTCAAAACATCAAGCCAAAATATATACGGACAGGTATGTCAGAAATCCCCAATCTACCTGAAATGCCTCTTGAGTCTCCATGATTAGCATTTTTTTGAAAAATGTACCTTCTCCACTATGCTAACGTTCCACCCTATTCTTCCCCATCTCCACACTGCAGGTTAAACTTATCATCATTCTTACAAACCAGCATCTAACCCTAAATCTGACTCACATCTACCTGCCTGCTCTTTATTAGGGCCACCTTGAAAGACAGAGTTGATAAAAATCCATAGATCAAACTGAATATACTAAAACTACTACTGACCAAAAAAAAGACATTACAAAAAGACCCCTTATTGTTCACTGCTGTTACCTCTGGCAGTCCAGGCACAATGTTGTCATGCAAGCAGGGCAATTCAGAACAGCATCACTGTTTGGAACAGCTGCAGGTTTTGCCTGCCGCTGCTGTGGTGCTCTTCTCTGGTTACGGTACCTGCCAATTCGAGAGGAAGAAAGGGAGATAAAAAGTGAAATTACCTGCCCTTGCTGTTGGTCATATCAATTCAACTGTCAAACCTTTCTTTGCATTAAAATACACCAATTAATACTTGGCTCCCTCTGGACACCTTTTTCATTAACTCAAAGAACACAAATGAGAAGGTGAGGGGAAAAGACATACCAGTATCTATCCATTTAGAGTATTTTTATTTGGTGAGGCAAATACATTTGGCATGAGATTTTGTGCCTAATAACCCTCTTCTGATGAGGTAGGTATCTCAAGTACAATCTCTGCAGGCAAGATTCATTATCTTATTCAACAGATTTATGTGGAAAATTCTATTTCTGCTGCAACAACCATTTTTCTACTTCAACCTTCAAAAAACCCTCATTAAAGTAGCTTTGTATTGTTCTTGTTTTCTCTGAACATTTTGTGGCTTGCTAAATTCAAAGTTTTCCAGAACCAGAAATACATATTTATCAGGAACAGATATTAATCAGCAATCAAATTATCCTGCAACATTTAAATTCACAGCATGGTTGTTTAGATAAGATCTACAGACGAAACTAGCTTGCAGAATTTGGAAATCTTGATTTTAAAAATTTTAAAGTTTTGTGTAGTTTGAAGACTCAACTTCCATTATATACACCTAAAACATTTTACAGGCTTTTAAGTTTCTTATGCTATAAGTTTATATATAAAAAATAGTTTCATTGCATAGACCTGACAGTGTTGGCTTCTTCTCTACATTTACCACTTTCATTTAAAATTTTCAGCTGATGATAAACATCTTTCGATTCCAATATTTATTGTTGCTTACCCTCTCCTCTGTGAGTCTACCCATTCTTGGTCTCTACTGTCTTCTTCTGGGTCATACAGCAGCTCATCATTGGAGAGAATCCGACGTTGCTGATGTCTTCTGTTTTTCCGGACATCCTGTGTATCTGGAAAAGTTTGTGCAAGAACGTGTTACATCCATCAGACACAAATTATCAAAAAGTACCATTTCCAATTTTCATTTTCCATCCTTGCAATAAATCTAAACTGAAACTTAAAGGCCTGGCTCATCTCTCCTCCAAGTGCATGTCCCCAAAGCATTACACTGGGATACATCAGAAAATTGCAGGAACTACACTGAGATGATACAGGCTAGTAATTCCCCTCAAAAAAGCTGCCTTCAAAAACAGCCTCTTGACCCCTCCCAAGAGGATTTTACAGGATCTGAGAGAGTGAGTGATACTATAAAGATGCCCACCTCTCGCCTCTGTCATTTACCTATTTTATCTTCATCCTCTGAATCAGAATCAAAGTAAATGTCATCATAGTATTTTGAAGTGCTGGCAGATCCAGTCAGCCCAGTGCTTGAGGAAGAACCTATAGGTGAAATTAGAAGTGGTAAGAACACCCCACAAAAGGACAGCAAGTATATAGCCCAGAACAAACCTTTACTTCCAAGTTACTCTGTCCAGAGTGCTCTATTCTTCCTGGATGTGTTAAGTAACAGCTCACTCAATTTATTCCCACGCCCTTATCATTCACATCACTTGTGTTACTTCATACAGGCATTCTCAGGGACTGTTTGAAGGAAAGTTTCTCCCAACACACCCTTTAGACACAGAGAACACCACATACCTGCCTCTGCCTTACATAATACACACAAGACATCTTCAGTCGTGTGAAAGAAACATTGGTGTGGCACATTGTTTCACAAACTTTGATTACAATAAAATTCACTAAAAAATGTGCCCAAGAATTTCAGGGCCACAGAAGTTCAAAAAAGACCTAGATGAACTGCCAAGCAGTCACAGCCCCTCTGCACCAAAATTCCCATTCTGTGCTGTACGGATGTGGTGATCTAAATATTCCTAACTTCACAACCAAAACCTAAAGATGATTTGGGCCACTAACACATAATTCATTATTTCATATGCAAGCATATGTTAAGAGTGATTTACCCATTTCTGGTGATTTCCATTTGCCTTCCATAGTCTTCATGGTGGTGTTCAGCTCTGCTTCCATCTCCTTTTGGAACTCATCATCACTGGAAGACTCGCTCTCCCCTGTCAGGCACTCCCGTATCAGCTTCCGCTTCTGGTCAGGAGTGCCATGTAGGAGCACGTCCACCTCATCCTCTGAGCTACAAACATTTAAGTGATACACACCTAATTATTACCAACAAGCTAAAACGCGGACACAGTCACTTGGAGAACGAACATCTGAATTGTGTGGGTGCACTGGAAAGCACGCACTCCTATGTTTATGGGCAATGTACATATTAAAACATTTTATTAGCTTAGGGATATTACGACTCTTGTTTAAACGCAAAAGAGCTTCAGCCGACTGCGTGCGGCCTGTCACAATGCCCCTGCAGCTCTCGCTCCCGCGCAGGGAGCTGTGCGGTCAGAAAAAAAAATACGCCGGTTTCAAGGAATCGCCGCGGCAGATGTGAGGCCGATCCTCCTGCACTCCGCGGGCAGCCCGGGCCGGCAGCACCGAGAACCCCGGTGCTCACGGCCTGGCACCGCCAGCGTCGCTGCGCGCCCGAGCGGGGACCGGGGCTCGCCGCCGCCGGCCCGAGCCCACCCCCCGGTCGGCAGCTCCAGGCACCTGCTGAGCGCTCGCTCGTCGTCGCTGGGCTCCTCTACCACGTAGGGATCGTCCTCCTCCCGCAGGCGGCTCATGGCGCCACCGCCGCTCGCCCGCTGCCGCAGCCAGGCCCGGCCCGGCCCCTTCCGGCCGCCCTCGCGGCTTCCGGCGGCCGAGCGCCGCCCGGCCCGGCCCCGCCCCGCCGGGAAAGGCGCCCCCGCCGCCAAGGCCCGGCCAGAGTGGGGCCCCGGCCGCTCCCGGTCCGCCCCGAGCGAGCACCGGCCAGGCGGGTCTTATCCCTTTTCGCCTTGGAGTTGCAAGTCCTCGGGGCACGTTTTAAGCACTTCTTTCCAGAGTTACCGTGCCTGAGTTAGAGCTTTAAGAGACACACCCAATACCAAGAGGCTTGGAAAAAATTTAATGAGCTAGTAACACTCAACAGCGAGGACTAATCTAAAAACTGTTCCCACAACCTACTTAAAATATTTACAATATTGTTAACTGTATATACATTGTAATCTTTGTCCCTTGTAGTCTATTTATAGATGAGTTCCTTAGGAATTATACCTGTTATATTTCGAAGATGAACAGCACAGCATTAGTGTAGTAGGCATTGCTGGGAATACTCTTCTGGACTAGGTAAGTTGCCAAGACCCACTGGTCATGGAAGCCTGAGGTGATGGGTACGTGAATCAAAGCACAATGCAAACTTCTCTGCCTTTGCAGTGTTTTGATGTGCAAGGCAGCAGGGTAAGTATACTACACTGTGCAATTCACCCTATTTGAAAAAACAACACAAACCATGCCCCTCTGTGAGGTGGTACAGGGCATCTGTAATCACAGAGACATTGACTTACACTGATCTGCATTTCCAACCATACCACTCACCCAAAGTTCGCTACTTCACTGAAGGCCTACAAACAGCACGTATTGCTTATAAAGCAGCAATCCCACTGTGAAGAGCACTTCATCAAGTAAAGCCTAATTTTATGACATCCTGAAATTACACAACATAACAGCACCTCTTGGGAAAGGGTCATGGTTCAAAGAAGAGAGACCAATCAATACAACTAATGATCTTGGATTCATTGCTCTAAGTCTTAAGTCCAGTTAGTAGAATGAGATCCTTTTCACACATTCCTTTACAGGGGATACCTTCACTTTTTTCCTGAAGCAAAATATTTTATCTGTATCACAGTGGGGCAGTATTACTTTTCACTGATCTTTTATGCACTTTATGAACTCCCTTCTGGTACTCTGTTTCCCTTTTCTGGGAAGAAACCCAGGAAGTTCTCTCAAACGTATTTCTGCCAAAGAAACTGCAGAGTCAGCCACCAAGCTCAAAACAATTTAAGTACACCGGATAGGAAAGTCACAGACAAACAGATAAAACCTGAGAATGCAAGTGAAAACGTACTGGGAGAGTAGTGTCAGACCAATCCAATACTTAGTCAATGGTTTCTACACAATGAATAGAGAAAAAAAAATTAATCTCATTTACTAGAAAATACTAAGCTTATAGATGATAGAGTGTCTGCATCATTTTAGAAAAATCACTGATTTTGTGGTTTATTTTACAATAATTGGATTAGTCTACAAGTTAAGGCAAACATACTAATGCATCTGCTTTTCTCTTTAAATCATAGTTATAAAGGTTACACAAAGTTCTCCAAAATTTCTAAGAAATGTTCACAATTGAAAAAAAGATAAGTTTTTTGATATAAGTACATGGAAAAAAAACTAAGACAGTGTATACAATGTCATTATAGTAACAATATTCAAATATCTAATGGTAATATTTAGGCCATTTGAACAATGTGCTTCAAATGGTGAACTTCAGAAATTACTTACAAAGGTAAATAAGATTGCAGCCGTATCATAGTATTCATAACATGAACATTATTATATTGGCTATTTTCACAAAACCCGAGCATTTGGTTTCTGAACAATGAAAGCGTATAATGATTAAATAAACATGAATATGTATGTATAACAAGTATGCTGTTCATATAGTCTGGAGCTACTTTCAGGTGTTTAATTCTTTTGAAAGAAGAAGCTTGCTTATGTGCACTTTGTCAAATGTTTTCTCCAGGGAACTGTAAATGCCTATTTAAAGTCATGAAAACAAAATCCAGAGGAGGGCAGCCCTTGTTAGTGGGAGGACGGAACGTAGCTTATGTGTCACCATTTAACACTGCCAGGCAGCTCTGCAGAAGCTGTAAGTTACCCTGTAAAAATAAAGAAAAGTATCACCACATTTGTCTTCTTTCTGTTATGCTTGTGACAGAACAATGTTTTTTTAATAGCAATGACATCACTAAAGGAGAATAGGCAGGTTTTAAACTTATGGAAAAATGTGTGTAAGTTTAAAAGAGCTTTTTTGAATGTAGGAATATTGTGTCATGGAAATAAACAGAGCCAATTTGAGATTCAAAAATAAGCACTTAATACCCTTTCATGTTTCTTCCTAGAGGTCTAGCCTGGCCACAAAAACTATTCACTGCAGAGCATTCTCTCAGCAATGAAATTCAGTTGCAAAGTTAGAATATTTTATATAGCGGCACCATTGCTCTGCCTCTAGAATGAGACTCCCAAAGTGTACGCATTCATATGTTACACTGGATACTGTACTCATCAACAAATATTAAACAATTCACAGCACTCTGGATCTCCTCACTTATTGCTCCTTTGTTCAAGGAGGAAGCCTTGTTAGAAAGACAGCAGACTGATTTACATGCTTAGCCAGGTGATTTAGCCAACAAAGTTCAGTTTAGCCATTACAGCTGGAGCTACAGAAGTGATTATCAGAACATTAACTCGACTCTAAGTGAAGCTCTGGCCTTCTTTCCAAACACAGTTTTTAATCTTAAAGCATTCTAGCTCTACCATAAAAATATACAGACTGATTTTCAGGTATCTGAATGAATTTACAAAACTGATGCCTTTGTGAATTAAGCAAATGTGATAGACAAGCCAGAATTTACTTTGCAGGAAAAAAAACCACCAAAACAACCTAGTATTCATATGTGCATTCATTTATGCTTACATCACTTTAAACTACTAGCTATTCACCAATCAATACCTGTACTACATTTGTTCCCAAATCTGAAATAGCTATGTAAGAAAAATATGTTGGGCTGTTCACAGTGTTAAGAGTAATTCCTATCAGGTTCAGATAAAATGCAGGAACAAAGCAGCCTGAATGCCCAGTTATGAACATGGAAGAAACTGCTGACTTCTAAAAATTTTTCTGGATCAAAAAAGAAACATATAAAGAAAACTTCAGACACACAAAAGCATGTAAGTAGCTGTGATTTGCACGCCTTTCATAAACAGTCCACAGAAGTCCTTAAGAATTTGTAATTACTTTTTCATTTAAAAACACTCCAAGTGACTTGTGATAGATAAGCAGGACATTCATCCCTCAGCCCCAAAAGGTAAATCATAACTCTATGCCTCCTTCAGGTTCTTATAATCCAGATTAAGCAATTAACTGATTTAAAGGCTTGAAAGCAGATTCCCAATTACGCCTACTAAATCCTTCTCGGTCTTATCCAGAAGGCAGCAATTTCAGTTACAGCTTCAACAGCCTTTCTGTCTTTTTATGTCTATACTGGCAGAGGACAGTCACAAGCTATCTTTTGGAAGGCTCGTAATTCGGTGACATGAACAAGTTCTATATAAGCAGGATACATGGGGACTTGGTGGCCCATCTTTGAGGTGTACAGGATTCATAAACCTAAGGTCACTGTTACTGAATAGCTGATTACTCACTGTAATGAACTAATGAATTGAAAGGAGTATTTCAGTCTCAAGTCTTCGGTCCTCAAATGGAATTCAATCTGAAGTATACCTATTGACTGCACATGTTACCTGTAGCTAAAGGGTGACTTCAGTCTTTTTGGCCATCTTATAATAGAACCATAAAGTACAGGCCATTATGTAACCCTCTAAAAAAAAAATAGACGCTACCAAGATATCTGTGCTGGTTTTGCCTGGGGATAGAGTTAATTTTCTTCTCAGTGGATATTATGGGGATGTGTTTTGGATTTGTGCTGAAAATGGTGTTGATAACATAGAGATGACATCATTACTGCCAAGCAGCTCTTACCCTGCCTTTTCTGCTTCTTGTACTGGCACACTGGAAAAGTGGCTGGGGGTGCATGGGAGTTGGGAGGGGACACAGCTAGGACAGCTGACCCCAAGTGTCCAAAGGGGTATTCCAGACCATGTGACATCATGCTCAGTATATAAGGGGAAATAAGAGGGGGGCATTCAGAGTGTTGTCTTCTCAAGTCACTGTTACACATAATGGGGCCCTGCTCTCCTGGAGATGGCTGAACATCTGCCTGCCCATGGGAA
The DNA here is from genome assembly GCA_034509425.1 of Eopsaltria australis. Lineage (NCBI taxonomy): Eukaryota > Metazoa > Chordata > Aves > Passeriformes > Petroicidae > Eopsaltria > Eopsaltria australis. The sequence continues at coordinate 842,377 of JAVTVJ010000116.1, read as the reverse complement.
GCACTGAATAAAGTCCTTGTTTAGCTTTGCTTGTGTGCATGGCTTTTGCTTTCCCTGTTAAACTGTCTTTAACTCAACCCACAAGTTTTCTCACTTTTCCAAGTTTTAGTTGCCAGCTGAGGTTAAGCCATCACAATGTCATTACACCTCAGTCATTTCCAGACTAAGCCAGCCAGTCCACTAGAATTCTCCAAATAGGCACATTATTCATTTTCATTAGATCAAATTTACAAAGTTCACAAGAACCACCTTATTTAAATTATAATAAATGAAGGACAATAGAAGCTGAGCCATTACTCTTTGTGGCTGCAGTATCTGACATACTTGACACACATCAGCACAGCTTGAGAACGTCCTGTACATTCAGATTCAGAACAGTGTTTCTTGCCAGTTCACACTCCTAAGCTGTAGATATTAAAACTATTGGCAGAATCATGGTGACAGAAACATCCTTTTCAGGAAAGAAAGAATTACTGACAAAACATTTCATCAAATCCCTTAACACTGCATTTTGCTTACTTCCTTCTTCTGTCAGTTCCAAACAGACATCTGTTGCTAGTAACACAAGAAATTCTTTTTCCAAAAAACCCGTAGAGGCAAGAGTGTATATTTTAGTATTTGTGGAAAATACATGTTTCTGTTTATTTACATGAACAAAGTGGCTATCTTACTCAGTTACAATTCATATGTCAAAAGACTAAATGTACAGCCAAGGCTATGAATGCTCTAAGTATATGATTATAACCTTAGCAGTTTCACCAGCTATCAAATTTCTCTTCTTGAACATGAAGTACAACGCAGGAATATCTCAAAATCCAGCAATTTAAAATACTGAACAGTACACCAAATGCAGCTTTTGCACCAAAATGGCCAAACACTTATTCAGGTCTTACATTAGCTACAGCTGCATTAAGTCATGAAGAAACACAGAGCTAGCAAAACAGAAGCTAAGCACTACCTAGGGGGATAATCAGCCAGAATGGTCACAGAAAAAGAAACATCAATATGTTTAGAGTAGGTCAGAGACCAATGACAATCTAAAGCTTCGGTTTGGCAGCTATTCTAAATAAATCCAGGGTACATGCTGCTGCTAAGAAGGCAGCTCTCTCTTATTCCCAGACCCTCCCAGCCAAAACCGTGTGTTTTGATACAAGGGATGTTGTGAAAACAAGACAAAGTAAAGCTCAGAAAACCCAGAGCAACTTTCAGCTCCTTCTTACTATGCAGCTGCACACATAATTGTGCCAACATAAGGGAAAGGAAGAGTCATGTATCATCATCCTTCCTGGCAGCAGTCTGCCCTTTCATCAACTTAAAGCAAACTCAACCCACAGTCTGATTTTTCGCTTTTTCAAAAGTCTTGAGTTGTAATTCAAAAGGATAAGAGGATATTAGCAATACTTCCAAGAAGTATGTTATAGAGAAGTAGTATAAACATAACTGGGCAGAGAGGGTTTACTTAGAATTTGTATATACAGTGTCCCTGATTTACTGAGTTTCTTTCCCTATGGCCCTCAAGTCTTCTAGAACTACAGGCAGGTATAGCTCACAAAATGCAAGCTGTGCCTCAGAACCTTCTCTCAATTCTATGGTCACACTGACTTCTTCTGTGCAGCAATTTCTGTATTTTGGGATTTGTGTTTTTCTTTCCACACAGAGCAAGTAACTTTAAATAGCAAGTCAAGCAGCAGGCTTCACTGTGTCTGAACACCTCCAAAAGAAACTCACAGGTGAGTTCAGCACCCACTGCTACACCATATTTCACCTCCATGGTTTTTTGTGTGAGGCAGCTCCAAGTCCAGAAGACACATGGCTAGACTGATTCAGAGACAGATGCATCTGCACGGCATCTAGTCTGGAGGCACTCATTACTGTAAAAGAAAGCCCATAATAGAAGACTTATAGCAAAAGCCTGCAGCAGTGGGTATCTGTTGTCCCCAGACCTCTTGCCAACTTAGCATTTTTGCCAGAATTAGACACTTAGACTTGGGTAACAGGTCATGTTGCAAAGTCTGCCAGTGCTGTGCTCCACACAGGATTTGCCAGCAAGAAATTGCCATTTTGTTGCTACTAAAACATGCCCGCCTCCAGTAGGTGCAAAAACAGGAGACAGGGACTGCCAGCATCATGCAAAGTATTTTGCCTAGAACCTAGAAGCAGGGGGCTTTTTATCTGATGTAATTATTGACTGCCTATGTGAAAAACATAGCTTTCTTTTTTGCTGCTATTAGTCCTCTTCTGGCTGTACTTCAAGAGGAATTAGGCGTCTAGAAACAGCTCAGCTTAGCCCAGCCAAAACCAGGGCTACCTAGCCCTTGAAATGGGAGCCATGTTCATGATTTGCATTTCAGTTATAGTCTTGTAACATTGCTCTTCCCACATCAGGGCACAATATTACATTAAAAAACCCCAACAAACAAGTCTTTCAATATCTTCTTTCTTCCTTTTATGGAACAAACTCAGAACAAACCACTTCATCCATCAATACTCTGTGTAGACTAATAAAAACCTATGTGTAAGACTCCCTTCAAATACCTTGGTTATAGCATTAATAAGAACTTTCCCCATTATATAATGTTGAAAAATACGATCCACTGTACTTGTAAATTCTGTAATAATCTAACTCAGAATTCACAGACAGAAAAACAGGAACCAAACTGATACATCTGCTTAGCTTGTTTCAAATATGAAACAGTGGCATTGAAAAAGAACTTTCAAACCTAGTGATAATTGAAACATCCTTTCATTCAACAGATTACAGTATTTGCTAACATTTTAAGGTTTGTCCTTCTGAGTCAAAATGGCCTTTTATTATTGTAAAGCTTTAAAGTTTCAAAACTGTCTAGTGAATGTTGTGCTCTATGATGAAGTAGGTGAAAGAGGTCAGTAAAAAAAATTCACCTTCAAAAAAAAAACTACAATTCAAAGCTTCTACTACAGCTTCATGGACTCCTTGTTATCAAATTTACTGACAAGCTAAGTCACAGGTAGACTATCCAAAGAAATGAGTGTTAAACACAAGCTGTGGCAACAAACTAAAACTAAAAATCTTCAAGCACTTGCAGGTATACTGAAGACACAGGAAGCACACATCAAGTTGAAAGCTACAGAAATTAAGCATCTTCCCCCTGCATTCCACAGTTATTAGCTCTCAAAATTCAAGAGAATATTACTCCAAGATTGTGACTTGCCTAGTTAAAAAAAGTGATTCTTTAAGGATACTTTAGAAAACACAGACATTGTCTAAGCATTCCACTTCAACGCATGTGGAAACTTCAGCAAGAATCAGTTACAAGAGATGATGAAGAGTCAATGACTGAAGCAGGACAGAAGCAGTGTGGATTCATCCCCTTACTAAAGCACAATATGGCAAATCAATAAAAACTGTTGCAAGCAAGACTGTTAGGACTATTTAAAGTAAGGACTGTTCGTCTGAAAAAGGAGTCATGTGTTCCATACGTTACTGATTGCTTTACCAGCAACATATAAATATCTCATTAAGCTGAACTTATAACAACAAAGATTTTTTTTAAAAGTCCCCCAAACAACCCATTTTACAGTGCATTGGTTTTGCAAGCAATAGGTTTAGCAGAATGAAGAATGATACCATCAACACTACTGAAAAGAGTGTAAAGCAGCAATACACCTCTTAACAAGTCCTTTCAACAGATATATTCTGAGTTAATTCACAGCTTCCTAACCTATGCAGTTTCAGGTTTGAAGAGAAATGGCAAAGAACTGATTTTTAAAAGAAAGCTGCCTCCAGGTATAAGACCGCTCAGTAAAAGACTGTTGTATTCATCCATGAAATCAAACACATTGCGAAATTTAAGGCCTCTTGAAGTTCTTTTCCGACAAAATTTTATTTTCCTGAAAAGGCTATCTGTAACATGCCTCTTTTGTTAATGGTTTAGAGTTTAAAGGCAAAAAGGTTCAAAAAGCATACTCATCGTACCAGACAGGCCAGTGTGATCTCATGCTTAGTACATCAAATCTCAAAATCTGGCTAATAGAAGAAACTGCTTCCTATCTCATAGTGAAATGGTGAGATGAAGTTTTAAAAATAGGCAAGTTTTCAAATTCTGCAGCTGTAAACATCAAATAGCCAAGTAAACATAAAAGTGAAGGCAAAATTGTCTTCCAGGATATGAGTTTTCCAAAGGCACCTCAAGCATACCAATCTCTCAGAGACACTTCACCTATACTTAATTTCCTCTGTTATTAAAGAAAGCTCACCTTTCTGGACAATGCTTAACTTCAAATTCACCTTCCTGAATATGAAGTGTGTATCATACAACAACTGTAGCCATTTTGGTTAATGAAGCATATAATATTCAAAATCATTTGAAATATAGGCCAAAAAGGATCACAGTTACCTTAGCATGCTTTAATTCCAGTTCTGCTAGTTCCACCAGATTTTTTCTGAATGCTGCAACTCGTCTTGTCTTAAAGTCTATCAATTCTATAGAAAATAAAAATGGACTCATTAACAGTATACCTGCTAGTGACCTCAGCTGTTAACAGACATTCCTTCAGGATGGAAGAGGTAAAGGGTGAGAGAAGGAAAAAAGAAAAACCTCAAGCTTAATCTCAGCACATTCTGGGCTCAAAAATACTGTGACTCAGTTGGAAGAAGGCAAACCACCACTGCAGTTCCTCACCTCTAGGTAACCTTTTGTGGACACAAAGCTCTTTTGAAAAAAGACTGCCAAGTGGATGCTTTTAACATTTATTTCTCTTATTCCATCTGCACTGTTCTTTCAAGGATGGTATTTGAAAATCTTCGGGGAATATACTAAGCTAAAACTAGAATGAACAACAGTATGCCTTCTGCATATACCTTTGTGGCTAACAGGATCACTCATTCTCCATTGTCTCATTTACAGGAATCATTAACCAGATTTACAGGCTCAAACAACTCTTCAGTGATAAAAACAGGAGAGCATGGTGTTTAAACCTTGAACAGATCTGCCACAAATGATGAGTCAGATACCTACTAACTCACTGAAGTATTAACCTAAAAAAGACAGTAAGTTTCCAGAAGGAAAGTACCATGTAAATAAGGTTCCTTTTCTCTATTAACTTCAGTGAAATCTCACTTCATTATTTCTCCCTTCTCTAATGTAGTATCATATCTGTGACAGACTGGTGCCTTCACAGAAGAAAGCATAAAACCAAAAGGGGAATTTTAACAACACTAAAAGACTTGTTTGCTATTACTGCTAACAGTTATCATTTTGTATCCTAGTTTATGCATGTGAAAAAAAAAGCTTAACAAGTAATTTGCACCTAGACTTTGCTCTGCCCATCAGAGCTACAAGGAGCCAAAGAAAAGTATAATTTGAACTTATTAAAATAAGTAAATAATAATTAAAAGATACTATTTCTGCTTAGGAAACAGTACAAAAATCTATTCTCATTAATTACATTCTCATTAATAACATACTAAAATATGTTAATTTTCAATTAGTAACATTGGATCAAGGACCTCCCAAATACCTTGTTTTGCCGATTCAGAAATTTTCTCAAATTTCTGACAGCATATTTGCTGAGTAGTTTCAGCTTGCAGCACATCTTTATTTTTTGCTCTTGCTTTATCCAATGCCTTATTAGCGTTTTCATAATCCACTAGTGACCTAGATCTTCTGTACAGGAGATCCTATTAAAAAAACAAAGGTTGTATGGAGTTTATAAGACTCTACCCAAGGATTTTATTATATTCCAAGTAATTAAAAAATCAAATTAATTTTAGTGTTTCTTGATGTATTTCAGTTCTTACTAAATTATTTGCATTCACTTTACTTCATCCTACAAGTCACAGGAATGTCCACACTAGATCAGATCCACAACATAATACTGTTAGGTCTCCATCTTGTCTGACAGAGCCTACCAACAGATGGCTTAGATCAAATTCCAAAAAGCCAAACAAGGCAAATCGTGGGAAATTTCACAGCTTCTTAGATTAGAAACAAACTACATTGAGATTATGTATTTGAAATAAACACAGAGCCCGAGAAACAGTAACATTTTTTGTGCAACAGTTTGTGATCTTTTAACTACATTTTCTGTCAAATGCTTGCTCATTCTGTGACGTTATTTAATCATCTCACATCAAATAACAGTAAGAATGAAATTTTCTGTAAGTACAAAATATCAAATTCAGTCCATGTGTTTTTGTATCAGCACTAGTAGATTATACAGATACAATTTTAATATTTAAAAAAAAGCAGAATTGCTTGCAATTACAAGCACCAAACACACTGCAAACACAAACAGCCCTTCCACTGTTTCTTGTAACTGCGTGATTTGGCCTTGACAAGTGGCTTGCTCAGTTCCAGATAGTCAGTCCCAAATCAGCAACTGCTTTATTACTCTTTATATTCAACAGAGACACACATTTTACAACTCAGGGAGAAACTGTAGGCTAGAGGTAGCAGCATCTTTATCTATATTGTGAGTTGATGATCCCTTATCACTCTTTTTTTTTTTTTACGTAAAAGATACACAATTTCACTGAACAAAAACCCATAAATTCACCTTAGCAGCTTGAGATTCCCTAAGGTAGTACTTCAGAAGATCAGAAAGTTTAAGATCTTCATCAGCAGATACCCGAGCTTCTATTTTCTGGAAAAACAAAGCAAAACACCACCACCAAAAAAAAAAAAAAAACCAAAAAAAACCAGTAAGCAAAAGGATCAACTTAAAAACATCCAGACTTTGGGTATTCATTTGTATGATACAAATTCAATGTAAAATATACAGTACACGACAGATGGTCTTTTTCAAAAACTAAGATCAGGCATTAATGACAGGATACTTAAAGATGCAAAATGAGAAGTAGTATTAGGATTTTGTATTAAAAGGTAAGCAATAAGCTACTCTGCGACCAGTAATTGACAACTTGCTTTCTATATTAAACACTGCTTTTTTTCCCAACAGAAGTTGTATTTATCATATGCTGGAAAAAATGCAGAGAAACAAACTTATATGAAGAGTTGCACAAGAAGTTTTATGTTGTTGTTGAAATCAAAGGAAAATGAATTTTTAAGGTACCTTTGCAAACTAATTGTGTAACTGCATGTGCTAAATGGTCTGAAAAACCAATAAACTAATTTGCTTGTATTTGAAACAGAGTAGAAATAGAATCTGCAAGTGCATTTCTAAACCCTAATTTTAAAAAAATAATTTCTAAAATGCAACATTTTGAGTCAAAGCAAGTAATTCTGTTAATTTTCTTTAAAGTATGTGTTTTTGCAGATACAATTGTCAGTTTGGGAAATGCACACATTTTTCATTTGGAAGTTTTCCTGATACATGGCATACATCTTCTCTCTACCAAGCCAAACAAGCAATGCAAAAGAGAAGATATTTGGAAAACTGGTTACACGCATAAGCAATATCACTTTTGAGTCCAATAATTGCAGAAACAGATCTTGGCTGCAGAAAAAAGCAGCATGACCACCATTTCTTTTGGATTAAATTTCTTCATTTCTTTAATCCATAACAAGTTCTGTGATTCCCAGTAACAAGTATGGAAGATCTCTGTGCCCTTTACAAGGGTATTACTAGAAACGTTTAGTAGACTGAAGAGTCCTAGGGTTCAATCATTTTACAAAACCCATGACTGAAATCTTATGCTCTCTCATTCCATACTATACATTGTTAAATGCTCCATCTAGAAGCACCCATATAAATCCACATTTTAATGCCTTGTTGACACACAATGTCCATTTCATAGTACATACCCTTGTTTTGTCAAATAACTCTGACACCTTCAGAAAAAACCTGTGCAAAGGAAACAGCTCACATTACAACATTGTTTTGAACAGGCTAATTACTTTCTAGAATTCACACTACGGTCTGTGTCTGGCAATAAAAACTGCAAAGGCACTGCTTACAATTATAATTCACAAAACTCAGAGAACATACTGGTTTCAAACTTCAAATATGTGGGGACTGTGCAATGTAAGAAAGGCAAAGAAGAAACAAAGTATGACAGATGGATGCTTCTAAGTAAAGAATAATTGCTCAGCTCCTCAAGGATTCTTTATGCTTTTGTGAATTAAACCCTGAACACCAGCACACTGGTCAATGGTCTCACACTATTATCAAGTGTCCTTTAATGTACTTTTCTTCACACAGTAAACGTATGTCCTACTGGGAACTCAGGGTTGCTGAGCAACAGTGTGGCAACATCTCCATTGCAGGAGACAATACAAGGCTTCAGTCTTACAGTAGACTGAATTACAGTCTAATTATACTATTTTGACAGAAGACAGATGTCACTTCTGACAGACCCCAATGGACTATAACAAATATCAATACTAACATCAAAGTATCTGGCATATAAACTGTCACCACATCTGGAAGTATATCACTGTAATTCAGGTAAATTAGTAAGTTAACTTCCATATTCATGTCCTACCTGTCATCACACTGACACCACCATCACACTAACAAGCTATGTGTGTATGTTGACAAGCACTGACATCTTTAAGCTAGTTAACTAAGTTTTATTTTCAGATACACCAGACTTCATCTTCAAGCAAATCACTGAAAGATTAATAGAGACCTCCTTCTATTTTCAAAGTTCTGGGGATCTCTGTAGATTCCTTTGTTTCCTAAGGGCAGTAAACTTGCCAGAACAGCAGAACTATTTTTCAGTATGTTGGTACACTCAAAAAAATTCATATACTCAGACTGAGACCTGTGCTTGCTGCATAGGTCAAAGCATTTGTAACATTTTTTTTAAATGGTGAAAGAATTGGGTTTTTTTCCTTATTGGATGAGGACTTTTCCATCTCAACTGTGCAATTTTCTACAGACTGTAGAAAACAGCATTTTTTTACAGATAAATATTAAAACAAAAGTGCTAAAGGCAGCCTGCTAAAGAAAGGAAATACTAGAGAAGAAAATATCTTAATGTGATACAGCTGTAATGAATTCTGGTTTTGTCCTAACAAGAGCCACCAATCTCAGCAGGTCACCATTAAGACTGCTACACAGCAAATGCCCCGTAGGTTATTAACAATATCTTACTTGCATATATCCGTGGAGTCCTGCGTTCCTAATGCATATAATGAAGAACCAATTCTATTATAGTCGTCCGCCACATCTAGAAAAACAAACAAGCACTTGTTTTACTATCTCAGTCCTCTTATTTCTGACAATTTTGAAGGTCTTCTCTTTCTTCAAAAATAGGTATTTTTCAAAAAGGACATGCTTTAACACAGAAGTAGAAATAAAGTTGCAATCACATCACTTAATAGGAAGGATAACTTCACAAAATACAAATGGTGCTTTCAACAAATTGCACAGCCTGTAATTTACCTAGAAGTATTTTATGCAAGTAGAACTTACTAGGTAAATTTATTGTAAAGATTTTTCAGGTTTTATTTTGGTGGAAGATGTACAAAATCAATGGTTAAAGTCTGAATTTAAATTTTATTTTAAAACTATCTGGAAAAAATAAAATCACAGTTTAACAGTAACAAAAAGTCTGTGTGCTTGACAGCAGTTAACTGACTGCAAACCCTGAACTACCAAAAATACAGCACTATATACACAACACATTTTCTAGCACATCCCTGTTTTTCAGGAAACCTTTACTTCTTCAACAAGCAGTCTCTGGTTAAAGTAGCATTAGTGTTAAATCACTTTAAACAATGAAATTAAAAGAAATATTTTTAAGAAGGCTGCATAATTTGATTAGTGAGGTATTGCTATATAATCATCATAAAAATAAAATCTTTGCACACAGGGCTTTTCTAAAAAACTTTAAGTATTAACTCAATGGATGATGAAAACTAACAGACCCAAGCAATGAACAGGAAAATATATTTGTTTGTTATTTCTTAAGTTCATATGCCTTTAAGCAGAATTTTTTTTTCATAACACAACCTTAACAGATTGAGTGGGTCAACTTCCACGCAATTGATTACTCCATGCATCATCAGTGCAGTTGGTTACAGTGAAGAATGGTATTAGGAAGCTACTAATCTCCGCTTCCATTCCTCCCATTTCAACATAAAAATGGATCTTCTGCAAGCCAATGTCTTTGTAAGTCCTGCAGCTCTCTGTTGACCATATTATCTATAAACTACAGATTGCCCATTTCCAAAACAGGTTTCCCAGGTCATTGCTCTACTCTCTAGCCTGAATTTCAAAAGGTGCCATTTTGTCCAAATTCAGAGTTTGGAACAAGTTGTCAATAAACATCCTATGTGATTTGACCCTGGAAACCAATGAAGCTTTGTTATGAGTTTGATCAATCCTTTCCCATCAGATCCTCTACAACCTCATTTCAAAGGATTTTTCTGGTTCTAAAACCAACATAAAAGCTTTTCTCACTCTGTAAATAAATCATCGCACTTCATTACTATGAATGAAGTTCTCATTTTAAGAAAGCAACCAAAACCAACAGAAATCACTTCAGGTGGGAACTGAATGCAGACACAGAGCCTCTCAGTTCACTGAGCCATAACTGACTTTTTCCATCTCCTAGAATAGACACTAAAACTACAAAAGACTCTGTTCATACAATGGCAAGAGAAGCATCTGAAGAACTCAGAAAATTCTCAGTTTAATGTCTCATTCAATATCCATTTTAGAGATCTTATCAATGGAGATTCATAAAAGGTTTGTGACCTGGTTTTGTGTGAACTATATTACTGTAGACAGCAGAGGCAGTATCTGTAAATCAGACCTAAACTACAAGGAAGTAGACAGAATCTGAAGATCAATTTTGATTTATCTAGGCAGAAATACTGAAAATCAAGGGCAACATAGGTCAATTTCATCTGAGCTTCTCAAAACACAATAATCCTAAATCAAACACAATAGTCCTAACCCAAAGATTTTTCATTCTCTTAAATAAATGAACTGCATTTGAGAAGACAGTCTAGAGCTTTCAGAAATCACATTAGATAGCACTCAGTTCACAAAGACAAATCAATAGGCAAGTGGTAAATCTTGTCTCAGTAAGAAAAGGGGTCCTGCAAACTAGGCTACTGAATGTACACATTCCAGTCTCCACTCTAAATGGCTAAAAAATGAAAACCTAGTGTAGAACTAATGGCCCAAACAGGAGTATGCTACGAGCAAAGGTAACTTTGTTAGCAAGGAAATGCAATGCCCAGTGTGCCAAGAGATTGCGCCCGGTGTAATCAACCACATCCAATCAAGAACAACTGCACTAGGTGTAAAATCACATGTTCTGCCATATTCCCCACCTCCACACCTAAATGACTAAGTCAGACTTCAAAAAAATATTAATACTCAAAATGTTTTTCTTTTCAAGTAGACAGCATGAAGAATCCTCAGTGTGCACCAGACCGCTCATACTCCATCTAATCTACTGCAGCAAAGTCTAAACTTAAAGTCAGATCGAACTTCTTTAGACTCTGAAGGCTACATTTGGAGAAATTAATCCACTTTTCACATGCAAAAAGAAAGCTAAAAATTACATCTCCTCACAAACAACTTCTGTACACTTTAATCAGTACTATTTTCACCCTGGAAAAAAACCTCACTTTTATGTGATCTTGTCATTTTATCAGATTTGGCAGAGGCATCTTTGACTCGGTTGTGATATTCTACAAGGAATGTTCTCTCGTGTTCAAAGAAGTCATCCACATCCTACAAAAAAAGAGAACAATTAAAAAAACAGGATTTCACCCATTCTCTACAGAGCAATTGCAGAGTAAATTTGCACATTTCACTGTTGCTGTAACAGGAAATGCATCTATTTTTGTTGTCTAAAACACCATTTATTTGAACTGATTTCTCCTCCACTTAGATCATGATCTTAAGTTTTACTAAGAATTTAGTAAGAATTAAGAATTTGCAACAAGCATCCTAAAGGTCTATATAACTAAACATGAGGGAATACCAAAGGGTCACCAAGGGTGACAGAAAAATAGAATACATGTCATCTACCTAGAAAAAGGGGAGAAGGGATGAAAGTCACCCAGTAGCACAGAGGCTGTGGTCTCAGACAGGATGATTTGAACTCCCTAGCTCAGAACACTGATCTTAATGACAGACTTATTTCAATTTGGTAAACACAGGTAAATGTTAGTATTTTCTGTATTTTAATCTGAGATTAATGGTTTATACTTATTTTTAAAAACCCTCTAAAATAACACAGATGCTCATACCATGGAATAGCCTACAACATGGGCTTTCGTAAGAACAATGTTCTTACTGGAACTGGAAGTTATTTGGACTTTATATTCCTCAAGTCATAATTAGTCCATGGTTATATCCACTTTCCTGCAGTTTCAAAAAAACAAGATTTTAAATCTAGAAAATTTTAACTCTTGTAAAAATTGCTACCAAATAGAAGGTTACCACTAGAAAGAAAAGAGATTAAAGATCATCCTCTGTAGAATTTCAGCTTGTTATAAAAGCAATCTTGTAGCTTTTGGAAAAGTCAAAATTAAATTGAATTTTCATTACTTTTTTTTTTTCCTCAGTTACATTCTTACATCTACTATGAAAAATCATATAACTTCTACTGCTGCTCTTAGCCTTGAAACAGTAGATGGATTTTACAAGACTGGGAAAATTCACTCTGTTAGCAACTTCTGAACAGAAGCAATTGTCAGACCTAGTTCTCCTTTCCACTATATAAAATGGCAGGCCTGAACAAAAAAAACCCAACCAGATTATCAATTATCTATATATTTAAAAACAACTTAATTTCACAGAATATGGAAAACCCACAAGAAAGCTCTCAATTATTTTGCGTCCAGTCCACAAGTTCTCACCCATGATTTGCCACCAATTCTTAAGTTATATACCACTATAAAAATCCTGGTTTTGTACCTATGTAAAACTCTGCTTCATTAAAAAAGGCAACAACATTAATGCATTTTAAATCTTGCAATGTAAAGCAGTAATCACCTTTACTCCTGAAACAATGACACCGTCTGCTGATTTAACCATATTTTTGAAGAAGTCTTCAAGTTTCTCTTTCTTATTTTTCCCACGAACACTTAACTGAAAAACAAATTCATTTATCAAGTTCATTCATTTTCTGGAGGCAATACAAGCTTTAAAAAAAATTAAATAAAACTACATAGCCCTACTTGCTACACCTAAACCAGTTTTTCTCTTTTTCTCTTCTATTTACTCTTATACTCTGTACTAATGGCAGGGACAGGGCATCTTGTATCCAGAATGATGACTACCTCATTTACTAGATTGTTCATCACCTTAAATACTATTCTAGGGAAGAAAAAAAAAAGATCAGCAACATTCTAGCACCTACAGATAGTACCAAATGTACAGAGAGTACGTTTCAGTTATCAGTAACACAGTATTTATCATGTACAGTACAGGTGAGTTGATGTAACAGAAGTTGAGCTAATACAACCACATTTCACTTGGTTGTATGAATGGCAGATCTTTGAGTTCCAGAGTATAATGCTGGTTTAAGCCTCCTCACACTCTTCCTGTCCATCTAACTTCACCCAGTTTAGGTAAACTGAGTGCCTGAATCTGTAAGCATTTGTACATCAAGTAACAGAGGAACCTCTGTAACATTTTTTTAATTAAGTATGTATGCAGTTGAGCTAGTCTTTGCAATAATTTCTTCCATTCAATGTTGATTCCTGCAATTTTAAAAAGTAACTGAAACTCTTTGCAGAATAGGAGCAACCACTAACTCCAACACCAAAGAGTTATGAATCCAAAAGTACTCTCCATTATCTCAATTCAGTATGTTAAGTATGGATAGTCACACTAGTCCAATACTCAGAAAAAAATTAACCACATTTCCACTCACGTCATTAACAAAATGGTTTTACTTATCAGAACGTTTCATCAGAAGTTCTCTCTAGTTTTGTCAGCAACAGAATTTTCTCCACAGTTACAAATCCTAAAAATTAGTGTTCCCTTTTGTTGCATCATTCTGCCCCGCAGCAAAAAAAAAATAATTCGAAGAGTGGAAAAGTATACTGTCATGTGAAATCACCACCAAAAGCTCATCTCTTTAATCCAAAATATACTGGGCTTCCAGTAATGTTTTTGATACTGAGGTTAGAGCATTTGGTACCCCAGGTGGCAGAAAATGAACTCCTACAGACTAAATTAATTTCTAACTTTATACAAGTATGTCTGGCATGAAGGAATTGATGTAATTTGCTCCAGGAGGTAATGCCCTCTTAATCAATTTTCCATCCTACCATAAAAGTACATCTTGATTTCTTTTGCCAGCAATTCAGTTTTCAATACTCACATCCTGATTATATTCCAAGAATACATGGAAATTTAAGTCCTTTCTCAAAATAGGATGTGCTGCCACGCGACACAAAAAGACTTCATGCATTGCAACTGTCTTCTTGAATATTGCCAAATATTCACTAAAAACAAGAAATAAGACAGACATAAGAATTTCATATGAAGCAATTAAGGTTGAGATAAATCTAGGGAGCAGCTTTAAGAGATCCTCAGTAAGGGTACAAAATTACAAGCAAATACAATGGAGTTTTTCACTCCAATGTTTGATATAGACATAAATAAATAGTGCAATGTTAATACTAGGGAGAAATTTGAAGCCCAAACAAGTTACAGAGAGACTTTTAATGAAGAGTCAACAAATACGCTCTAATTTTTATGGTTAGCTAACAGACACCGGTTTGCTGAAAGTGTAACCTCATTTCATTATCCTTTCCCCAGCACCTAAAAAAATCAAGAAACTCAGGTGAAGACTACAGTTCCTAGGCACTGCGTATTGATGTGCAAATTCCTTCCTCCCCATCTCCATCCCCTTGCCCATTTGCACCCTCCTTACTTATTTATATGTTCATATAGTTTTGTTAGCTGTTTAGACAGTCTTTTATTTCATGTGAAAGCACCTAGCCTTTTTGAGCCAAAGGTTACATCGATGTCTTGCTTCATAGTGGTTCTAAAAGTGAAATTAAGAGCTGTATTTGGTAGGTACAATAAAAAAATCACATTTAACCATAACAATCACATAGTTGCCCAGTTCAGCCAACTCAACTTTAAAGCAATTACTCACTTGCAATTTAATTAAGAGGAAGGCACTCTTATCAATACAAGTTTGCTAGAATTCACTGTGCTTTGCAAATTCAATGAGTAAGATGCAACTCATCTAAAAATAAGGAAAGGGCTCTTTTTCCCATTCTGAGGTCAAACAGCGAAATTATAATCAATGCTTTTCCTTCCACTATGTGCAAGGAGTTTAAGATTTACATACCAGCAAACCAGCAGGGCCAGTGTTGGGAGATGTTTGATCTCAGTGAGAGTAGTAGTCATTCAGTGAAGACAAAAAAGGAGGATGCAGAGGATGGAGGTGGCAGTAGAAGAAACCCAAAGTTTTCTGTGTTATCCAACCCCTAACCAGACCACAAGAGAATCATGATCAGGGCCGCTGGAAAACCAGATTCTTTAAAATCTATAGTGTTCTCCTAATTTCCAGTTTTCTGCATATGAAGTGTATATCTACTCTGCTATAAATTATGTTGTACATATCACTAACATAGAGCTTTTTAAGACATTTGCTCACAGCAGCTGAAGTTCGGAGAGAAAGCAGCAGTTCTAAGAGTTCTATGTACTTTTCTTGCCAATTCAGAGCTCTTGATAGAAGCAGTCTAGAAGCAGCGTAAATATACACTTGAAAACTGAAACCAATGACAGGAAAAAGATCAAAGAAATGAATGCATGATAAAGAAAATGGACGAAGCAAGGAGAAACTTCACTGTGTAACTCAATATGGAACAAGAAGCTTCAGAGCAGTTATTTCAATACAAATTATATTAATAGTAAGGGAAAATAGTATTTTCAGGAAGTATATTCTCCTTGTGCAAAAAATTTTTTAAAAAAGTGTCAAAAAAGGAATTTTCTAGTAATCTTTGCATTTTTGGGGGAACAGAAGGTTGGCAACTATGTTTACAGTACCAACCACATGCACAACTCCCTACTCCCAATCGCTACTTGTATAACCTTAAAGTCTCATTATGCTTATAAAATGTGGAACACCAGAACTAAAAAAGATGGAGGTTATCTCCTCCCTTTGCAGATGTTCTGTGAAGAAAAGGATCTAAGTACTCTCTTTCTTATAAAAGAATGCTCAAGAACAAGCTGATTTATTTCCTGTTTCAGAAGATCTTCCATGAAATTATTTCTACAATTTTCCTAATGGCACTGATCATGATCACTAAGATTAACCTTGGTTATACAGCAACTGGATTCTCAAGTCTGTGTTTCACAGAGAACCATTACTGTGAAATTGGAAACACGGGACAGCAAACAGCATTAAAAGTTTTGGAATATAAATAAATAAATAAATGAAGCAGTAATCAAGTCTACATACGCTTCCAGTTCTTGTTTCATCTTGGTGAATTCTTCTTTAGTCATTGATCCTTCCCCTTCTCCAAGTTTCTGCAGTTTCTCCCTGGAGGCATCAAAGTCAGGCCTGGGTGGTGCTGGTGGAATCTGGAATCGAATCCAATTTTTTTTAAGTTCTCATTTTCTCAGTCAAACAACACCCATTCACAGTACAGGAACTGAACACTGCCTGCAGCTTTTTAAGACACGTTTCTCTCTTTCATCATTCATTACAGCATTTCTGGATAAAGTCTCTCATTCATGAGTTATACATGCTGCATTACTATACCAATTTCGGTGAAGTGTCCTTGAAGATTACTGAAGTATTAACTAATGGTGTCAGTTTAATTACAACAGAAACCAAATAATACTTCATCTCCCATGACAATGAATTAAAACTTGAAATAATTATTTTTTAATTAGCTTTGGTTTAGCTTATTTGGTAAGGATTATTTCTTGTTTAAAGAAAAGAAAAAGAATTCCACAATTGTTTTCACAGCACCCATTTCTAACTCCCCAAAACTTGGTTAAACCAAGAAAACCATTCCCTACTGTTTGCAGGCACTAGCTCTTTCTTGCAGCACTGCTGACATTAAAGACATATATGTTGAAATAACAAAGCCCCCAGTCAACAAGTCTCTAGGTTGATTTTATAATACAGTATATTAACACTGAAAGAGAAAACACCACAGTCAAACTACACCTGAATTGCTGCCAGGAAAGGAACAAAGAACTATGTTTAAATTTTAGTTTAATAATATTGGCCCATTACATAAACACATTACAAAAAAAGGAAAAATCTAGCATCTAGACAATCAACCACCTGAAACTAGGTATTACCACACCGAAGGTCTAGCCACTTCAAATGGCTTTTCTAAGAAAAGACTAGCTCAAGAATGGTATGCCCATCACAGATAATACTCATTATAATGTACCCACTAATCAATAAGAAATATCTGTTTACCCTCTGAATCAGCAAACACCCCCCCAAAACATAAAACAAATACTTAACTTTCATACCAAGATGACAAATATTCCTATTTACAATTAACATATGAAGAGCAGCACAATTTTTAATATGCAGTATCATACAGTGTCTGTTTTGAGCCCTCTGTTCCTGGAAGGCCTGAAATAAACTTCAGACCATAAGCTGTTATATATTGAGGTTCCCTGTAGTTCTACATGGTATTTAAATTGTTTTTTCCTTCCTCTTATTTATGGAAAATTGATTCCAATCTTTATAATGAGAACTCGAAAAGTCTAATTACTTCACTCTGCCATTCCTGCTAAAACAAAGGCAACATGAAACTTGTAACTAAGTTAAATATTAGCTTGCAAAAACAATACCACCAAGTTATACAGTTCAACTCTCTCCCACACTTTTAACACTGGCATAAAAATACACTTGGAGACAAATTAAACTACTCATTTCTTAGGAGTAAAGGGCAAGAAAGTATGACAGCTACTGCAGCTTTCTTCCAAGCTTGCTTCAACCATTAATTTTGTACAATTGCATAAAATTAAGTATTAGAGAAGCTGATCTGATTTTATAAGGAATGAACACCTGCTGTTTCCAGTGCATTTAAAAGCAATCTCAAGTAGATTTGATCCAGCCCACAGAAAATGGTACATATAAACCAAAAGAATACCAGTACTTACAATATAGCCAGCATAGTCCTCATTCTCAACAAAAGAATCATGAAGCCAAATAAACTCTTCATGTTGCCGGACAACAGAAAATTCATTTTGTTTGAAATTTGGTAGGGAACTCTAGAAGGGTAAAAGGAGGTAGAATTATGGAGGGGAAGGAGGTAAGAAGGAAGAAAACCTCAACAAAAACCCGTGAAGTTTTTCATTACTATATGAGAAAAAACCTTGAAGAACAACAAAAATGTCCCCAAAAGTTCATAACACAGTAATTGTCCTCATCTGAATTAGTGCAGCAATCAAATGGCATGGGTTGCACAAAGAAGTTGTGGAATGTCTGCTCTCATAGACATGTCTAGTATCTTTATCAATTCAGTCCTGGAGTTCTGTTTAGTGTCTTTATCGACGATCTGGATAAGGGGACCAATTGACCCTTAGACAGTTTGTAGATGACACCACGTTTGGTGGAGATGCTGATCTGCCAGAAGGCAGGAAGATCTGCAGAGGGATCTGGACCAGCTGGATCATGGCCTGAGGCCAACTGTAGGAGGCTCTACAAGGTGAAGAGCCGGGTCTGCACTTGGATCACAACCTCAGACAATGCTACAGGCTGGGTGCAGAGCAGCTAGAAATCTACCCAGTGGAAAACAAGCTGGTCAACAGTGGCTGGACATGATCCAGCGTGTGCCCAGGTGGCCAAGAAGGCCAGTGGCATCCTGACTTGTATCAGAAATAGTGTGGCCAGCAGGAACAAGGAAGTGACTGTTCCTCTGTACTGGACACTGGTGAGGCCACACCTCGAGTCCTGTGTCCAGTTCTGGGCCCCTCACGACAGGAAAGACATTGAAGTGCTGGAGTGTATCCAGAAAAAGGCAACAGAGCTGGTGAAGGGTCTGGAGCACAAATCTGATGAGGAGCCGCAGAGGGAGCTGGCGATGTTTAGTCTGGAGAAAAATCAGGGGTGACCTTACCACTCTCTCCAAGTATCTGATAGGAGGCCATAGCCAGGTGGGGGTTGGTCTCCTCTCTCAAGTAACAGGTGACAGGACAAGAGGAAATGGCCTCAAGTTGAGCCAGGGGAGGTTTAAATCCAATATTAAAAAAAATTTTTCACCAAAAGGGTTGCCAAGTCTTAGAAGGGGCTGCCCAGGGAAATGGTTGAGTGACTATCCCTGGCGGTATTTAAAACACATGTAGGTGTAGCACTTAGGGACATGGTTTAATGGTGAACTCAGCAGTGCTGGATTCATGGTTGGACTTAATCTTAGAGGTCTTTTCCAACCTAAGGGATTCTATGATTCTGTAATCAAAACCCAAATGGAAAAATCCTGAGCAATGTGCTCTCATGCACTCTGATTTAATGGTGAGCATGAGGGAGGAGATAGGATTAATGATGTCCAGATATTTTATTCAACTTTAATTATTCTGTCACTCTGCAATCAATAAACATTCAAATCTAAAAAAAAGCCATAAACAACAGTAATTAAAAACGATCCCTGAATATAATACAATTACAAAACATGTTTTTAGAATCTGAAACTTTAATAAGATCTAATTTTAAAAACTATACTGAAATATATTCATGTATATTAAAGATTGTACCTGCAGATAGGCTAATTCATAAGCATGGGAATGGCATGACGACACATCAACACAAAAAAAATGAACATAACTTTCTTCTAAATTTTGAACTCTTACTCATCTTTTTCTTATGCATTGCAGCTACACAATCTCTTAAACATGAGATAATTCTACTTTCTCATTTCCTCTGGATTGTGTTGCACTTTGTTTCAACAAACAGTTTAAGCAAACTTTCTTTTGTATATAATTAAGAACTGCTGCATATACAAACCAAGGTTTTTACCTTTGTATGGACTGTGAATTTCACTTTATCCCTCTCACTGAGGGCATCTGAGATATCCACTTGCAGAGCAGCATCAGTCTGGAGATCTACATTTATTGCTCTAAGCTAAAGAAAGAAAAATATATTTAACTTGAAATATAAAAAAAAGGTAAACTATATTTCCATTATTCTTCCTTTGAAATGAACCTGATCCTGCAATGCTTAAGGCAGATCACAAAAAAAAACCCCAACATTAAAAGATTATTTCCAGCAGAAAAAGAAATTCCAGTAGTACTCCTTGCTGACTGAACGATCATACAAATAATAGACTCCTTTACAGCACTCATTAGTGCACTATTTTCATTTCTGTGGATTGTTAACTTGCTAGCAATGAGATGATAAAGTACATTTAGAAATAGCAACACGTTTGCTAGGTTTTTCTCTTTATTCTCCCCATTCCTCTGAAGTGACAACCTGCTCTAAGTAAATATACTTGTAAAGATAATTATAAATATATTAACAGTTGGAAAGGTACTTTTAAGGAGAAAAGTGGTTCTATATTTCAAAGAAGTAAGAGCTGTTATAGACCTGATTTACTCGTACAGTCTTACACTACTCTTCTGTACAACACATCTCATCATATAAAGAAGAAGCTTAAAAAGAATATCCTGAACTTCACAGAGCTAAGCCTTCTTGGAAATATTTTTCTGAAAAACCCCAAAGCAAAAAACTCAAACCCAAGACTTTGATGTCTTCAAAATAAGCATGAGAAATGGCAAAAGTGCAAGGAATACACATATTTTTTCTACAAGACATGAAACCTGAACTCTTTCATAAAATACATCCAAAGTCACATTGAAAAAAAAGAGAGAATGATCAAATATAGCAAAACTGAAATATTATCTGAGCGCCACAATACTTGGCAGTAACTAGACCAAAGGTTTCATTCAACACTACTTGGTGCAACTAACCTCATCTAGAGTCCAGCTGGAAATTCAAGTCCCCTCACCCTTGCACCCTTGTTGTTCTAGAGGAATTTGTCCCATGACAATTTCATCATCATGACCAACAGACATTTGGAATGTTTTTACAAGCACTAAGGCTAACTCTGAAATCTTTTCCAATCGCATTGTCAAAAAATATTTCAACATCATGCTCACAAGGCATATTTTTTACTGAGACATGGTGTTTTCTCTGATGCTGCATTTTTTCTACAAACATCCCATTCTACAGTGTAAAAATGCTTTACCATACAGAGACTTGGACTTTTTCTCCATAATTTTTTTCAGGATTGCATTTTCAAGTCCATACTTAAGTACAAAAATGCTTTAAGTATCCACAACACATAGTACAGAGGTTACACATGTGAAGATTTTGAAGGTAACACTGTGAGGCACTGGAAAAGCACTAGGACAGAAGCATCAACTTCCACATCTTGTTTTCCATAAATTACCTTTATCTTAAATCATAGTGGTCAGATCCCACTGTAGTCTTGCTCTTAACCTCAATGCACAAACAACTCTTGCCTATGTAGCAGGAACCAGACTCATGGAACTTAGAATTCGTCTATTAAAGTAAACCAGAATCATGCACCCTAGCATATTCTGCTAAGGCCAGCAAAATGTAACAGTTCAATAGCTCTCACACAAGTAGTAATAGCTTTTCCTTACAGTGAAGTTGGAAATCATTAAAATGACTGCACAGTAACATATTCACACACACGTGATTCAGGCACTGCCTTTTGTTTTATTTTCCCAAGGTTTAGGGGGTCACTGCCTCACACAAAGGCATATTATCATGCAATGGTTCCTTGCAGATCACTTCTCAGAGGCAGAATCTCCTAGCTCCTACTGAGTTTCCAATGTGCTTACCATCTAATTTAGGAAAGAAAAATATAATGACATACCAATGTCTCCCTTATGTCATGACACCACATTTTTCAGCATGTAAAAAGGTTTTTGTGGTTACACTGTCTGGGGTACTGTTTGTTTTTCTTCAGTCCCCCCAGAATACATTAACAGACTGAGTAATCTCAGCAAATAATTTGGATTATCTAAATGGTATCTTTGTAGTCTTTCACAGGTCACAAATATTTCTACCAAAATACTTTTCCACCTCCTTTTACTTTTTTTTCAAAGTGGTACTAAACAAAATCGTAAAAGTCAGTACAACAGCTGATCAAGTTTGTCATTAGAGCATATCCAGTGTAGTGCAGCTTGATCATAGGCACTATTCACAACTTCAGATACAAAAGTCTTATCTGTCTTGAGAAAATTAAGAACTTCACCCATGACATACAACTGTAAAGGACTATTTGTTTGATTTATACTGATTTAAGTTTGTAACAGTTTTGAAGAACTTAATCATATGTAAAATTATGCCATGTAGCCTGACTGCCAACAGGGAATGTTTGCATCTGCAATGGTAATGAAGCATTTATGAAAGGTGTCAAAGACAATCAGAAAGTTGAAGGACTTCAAATGTATTCATGTGACACAACGATTCACATTGCATTACTGGGAACTGAATTCACAAACAACATCATCACACCACAAACTTAAACAAACTTTGCATCACGACTTCCAAAATAAAACTGCCATCAATGGATGGTTTTTTAGTCACAAAGGAAGTGGAAAATGAAAAAATAAAAGAAGTCTGATACAGATATGAAATAAAAGTACCTTAAAGTATGGAAAAAATAGAGATAAGATAGTCCCTTTTTATCTTGCTCCCCTCCAAGTCTAATACATATAACATCACATAATAGTTTTATGCTTAGATATGTAACCTACATCCCTGTTGAACAACTTGCAGAACAAAAACGGATTTAATTTAGTTACTTTAAAGTTTCCTATGCTACACCAAGAAAGTCGCTGTTCTATTCAAAGGGCCTAGAAAATACCAGAGGTCAAAACCCAGGTCAAGCGATGTTACAGTACTAAACCACAATGCAAGGAGAGGATTTAACATCTAAGCTCTTGCTTAAGGATCAATTACACTTCATACGATAATGGAAGGAATCCGGTACAGACAAGGGAAACAACCAAGTGTTACATTCCTAGGTAATGTCATCCATTAACAGTAACATCCATGCTCTAAGCTCTTTCAAAAATGTTAAGAGCAAAAGGACCCTTTCTTCAGCTGATTCTTTACTGGCAGATAAATACACAGAGCAAGGGGACAAAAATACCTTTACAACAAAAGCTTTCAAAGTGTTTTCACAGCATTAAGTTTCCAGCAGACCTCTTCTAAAGGATAGCTCATTTCCACTGAATGAGTGTAAGCCACCTCAGCTAAAGATTATATAGATATAAAATACACAAGGCAGTACTAATGGAGCAATACTACACCACTTTTCAAAGCACATATTGTTTATGTTAGAGAGAGCACAAAAATCCCAACAGCACCTGAGTTACACCAAGCGAACTCAATCCTGCCTTCCTACGTAAAATTCAGAAAAGCTATTCCCACAAGTTCATTTTATGCAGACCATTTATAATAAGTTCCTTCTACAGACCACCCACTGCTACTTCCTCAAAGATGATTCTCAGTGCTCTCTTTTACAGTTCTCCAGAAAAGGCTCCATATGGTGTAATACAATTGTTTGAGAATTACTCTTCTGTGTGGCATCAGCATAAATTCCAGACCTCCTCCATCCTACCACCCCAAGGTTAAACTTAACACAACTGTAGCCAACAAACATATTCCTAGAGCATCAGACGTACAGTTGTCCCAGCAATATCTGAATTCAACAGAGGCAAGGTTTCCAAGACTAAAAGTTCAATTACTCCAAACAGAAGTTCTTGTCCTTGCTTTCATATAAAGGCTTGACCTACTCGTTATTTAATTGCAGAGGAAGGCAACAAATCAGAACTAGGGAATCACTTTATGAAAAGATGTTTAATTTTACTACTTCTACTAAGAAAAAAAAGTATTACAGTTTTGAAGATTAAAGCACAGCAAATCCATTCATGAACAGACTGCCATATTGCTTTCGATTAATTTTCTGTATCACAACCAAAATCATACAGATAACAACCTGTGTTTCAACCCCGGGCACTAACACAGAAGAGAAAAAATTAAACTCCCACAGTGATCAGTGATCGAAAATAAGAAACTAAAAATTAGGGAAATGAGAAGGTCACTGTTCTAGTTTAATTCCCCAGTACTGGACGAAGATGCACTTGGCCAGCTGAGACGGTAAGTCATACAGCAGTACAAACAAGACTGCTGAGAGATTTCTTAAGGTTTTCAAATTACCTTGTGAACCCTTAACGACCTGTAGCCTTAGAGGGAAAACTAACAACCAGCCAAACAAACAAGTTTCACACGAGGTCAAATCTGCATTGTTATGTTCTACCTGCACCTTCAGATAAAGGCAACTTAACTGTGTGCATCAAAGGCTGTTCCTAAGTACCAGGGACAATCTATGTAAAATACCTACATAAGTAAAATTTCACAGTTAGTAAGCTCTTCGGTCCTTTTTCTGAAGACATTCAACAACAACAACTTCCTCTCTCTTTAATCCGATTTCTTAGTGAAGCAGTATACCTAAAGACAAAAGGTTTACAGTGGCCAGAATTGGCCTGATACAGTATTAGGATGCCTTTTTAAATTTCTGGCCATAAACTGGAACATAAAATGCACTGAATTTATCATCTGACTGTGGTGTGCACGATAAAACATTATACCAACACAGTGTTTCTCAGATTTTTGTAGTTTTAGTAATATACTGTCTACAGTCACTTCAATAACCACCAATAGCCAAGGGAACCTAAGCAACCCTGAAGTTGCTGTCCTACCTGCTCACAGTTGGTCTTTCTCAAGATACTAACTAACAGGGGTAATCAGTCTGACTAAATTATACTAGATTAGCTGACTTGTTGCTTAAGCAAGGCAGGCAAGTTAAGGAAAGATGGATACAGCAGTCAGAAGAGAAACTACGGCCAGAAACAGGAGAGCAGAGAAAAAGGTTTTCTCAGTAAGGAACATAATTGTGGCATCCTGTCCCAACAACAGAACTTCTTTTCAATAAAGAGTTTATTATGCAGCATGTGTCTGCAACGTAAATGTCTCATTGTTATCTATGGGAGAGTCCCTCGGGCCTGAAAGGAGAAGGGACGGCAGGGCTGCATCACCCAGGCCCCGGATCGCGGCTGGCAGTGGCACCTGGTGCTTCCCAGGGCTGGTCAGCCCGGGCAGGACCGGCCCCGCCGGGCGTGTGCAGCGGGCGGGGGCCGCAGGGCGAGAGAGAAGATCGCTCTCCGGGCACAACCCCCTCCCCAGCTATTCCAACGACAGCACGGAAGAACTGTCCTTCCAAAACTTGGGTGACAGAACAATGAAGAGCACACGCACACAGACGCCGATAGCAGCGGGAGGCTGTGCCAGGAGCAGATCCCGGCGGGCGGACGGACAGACAGACAGACAGACAGACAGACAGCCCGGACGCTCGCCGCCCGGCATCCCGCCTCCCTCCGGCACCCACGCGGCGGGCTCGGGCCAGCAGCGCCCGGAGGCCCCCGAAGAGGGGCCGACCCTGTCCCCCCCATGCCCAGCCCCAGGCGCCGGGGTCCCGACGGCTCCCCGCGGCACTTACACCTCGGTCCTCCTCCGAGAGGAAATCTGGGCCGTCGTCCGAGCCTTCCTGCTTGGGGGCGAGGCGGCGGCGCGGGCGGGGGGCGCGGAGGGGCACGGCGGGCGGCAGGGAGGGTGAGGGGAGACAAAGCGCACAGGTTAGCGAGTGCCCGGCCGCGCCGCCCGCCCTGCCCCGCCCCGGCCCGGCTCCGCGGCCGCCCCGGACCCACCATCATGGCTGCTCGCGGCGCTCTGCGCCCGCCGGAGCCGCGGCCGGGCGGGGCTGCGGCGCGCGGGGCGGGGCGGGGCGGGGCGGCGGCGGCGGCGAGCGGCGCCTCTCGCGAGGGAGCGGCCGCTGAGGGGAGGGAGGGCAAGGAGGGGAGGGCGCCGGGCGGCGCTTCGGCGGCGGCTGCGGGCGAGGGCGGGGAGCGGGGCCGGCCCCGGGCAGGGTGGTGGTTGCGTGCGTCGCAGCCGCGCGGTGCTGCCGTGCGCCGCTGGGGCCGGCGGGTATCGAGACGGGGATGGTGAGGGCGCTGGACGTGGCCCGAGCGCGGGGAGCGGCTTTGTTCGGCGGAACGCGGCGAGAGCAGCGCGCCGGGCCCCCGGAGGTGTGCGCAGCGGCAGCGCCGTGCTCCCAGCTCCGTCCGCAGGCCAGGCCCTCCGCGCTGTCCTACGCTGCTCCCCGGCCTTCGTGCGGAGATGGGCTTCGCACGTCTGTGCGAGCCTGGCTGTGAAACTGTGCCGTGACAGCGCGGGAAATTAAGAGACCTATAATATGGCTATGATATATGGGCAGTTACGTGATTTAAGATTGACAGCTGCCTATTTCACAGTAATGAATGGAGCTTTTAAATGCCCCTTTGTCTAATGACAGTGGAAAGGTCAGCAGCATCCGCACAGTAAAGCGGATGTAAGCGTGGAGGGAGTCCATGGCTGAGACTGCATTTTTGTGTGAATCAGAGCTAGAACGGCCAAGAAAGAGCCTCAGGGTGGGGCTTCGTCAGCAGCGTACTCCGATCTCAGTGTTGCCGAGGGATGCGGGCAGGTACGGACATCAGCACTCCCGTGGGCCTGCACTCACACAGAGGAGGGCACCAGCCCACCTGCAAATTATTCCTGCAACAAATTAGTAGTTTCCATCCTAGCTGGCTCCCTAGCCAAGTCCATGGTTAGTTACACAAGCAATAGTGGGACAAGAGCACCGCTTGCCACAGCAGCACTGTGTATTTAGGTGGAATTAAGCCCATCAGGAAATTGCACCTTGAGAAATGGTGTTCATGTAGCCTCAAGATAACTGAAGATAATGCTTTCTGGACTTTGTACTGCTTAGAAGGTTGCCTTGGAATTCAGAAAAGGAAGTCGTTTCTTGGAAATTGTTCTTAGTATGAAGAAAGATATTTGAGTATGCATTTTGTAAATAATTTTAAAAGCTGTTCTTTTAACAATTTTCAAGTATGCGGCCTGTTTCTGTCTTGATACAGATGTGCAACATCTTCCAAAATACTGACTTACTACTGGGGTTGAGAGAAAAATATTTTATGAAGTACAGAGCACTTTGTCATTCTGAAGGGATAGAGACAAAGTCACACAGGAAACTGATTTCTGGGGGTTCACCTGCATTAATATCCTGTTCTGTGCACGGTCTGGGTTCAGTGTTGTATACCATTCCACTCAGCAAACATCTATTTTTATAGAAAAAAAAAATGTGGTGACAGATTGAGTTTGCTTTTTTAATATTTATTACTTCCTGCTGATGCATTTTGTTAGGACCAAAGAATCCAGGTCAAAAAGTTGGGGAGGTGCTTCACAAGGAATAATGACACGATTTTTTTCTTACAGGGGAGAGCTAAGTAGATCAGCTGACTAGTATGAATCTAGAAGGATGACCATCTCAGTTGTATCTACAAAAAAATGTTTTATAGCTTTCCAGTGTGGCTCTGGGAGCAGTCTGGTCACGTTTTGGATGGCACAGAGGCTCATGAGAGACCTGATCTAGTGAAAAGTATCCCTGTCCACAGCAGAGGCATTCAAATTAGGTGATCTTTAAGGACTCTTCCCAGCCTATTCTATGATTCTGTGATTCTGTGGTATTCCAAAACAGCAGCAGTGCTATGGTTCTAAAAGTTGACACCAGAAGTTGATACCAAAAGTATAAATCTTTTGTCCTGCCCTGATGAACTTATCCCAGCTCCATACCTTGCCCTACTTTTCTCCCTGTGCTCCTCCCCACTGGCAGAGCAATGCATGCTGCATGCTGTTCGTGCTTCAGGAGCCGAGACAGATCATGTATGCCATGGGGACACCCTGGCTAGGAGGTGGGAGAAGAGCACTGCCTCTTCTCACTGCTCTTCTGTCCAGACTCAGCTTAATAAACCTGCTCTGCAGCTCCAGGAGCAGTTTCCTGCGACAGCTGAGCTCACCCTACCTAGCAAGTTTCCATCTTGGCTGTTTGCACACTCTGTCTACGTAACAATAATAAATCTAGTCAATGAACTAGATACAACCCAGGAAGAACGAAATTGCAGGTTGTAACTGAGACAATCTGACAGCCCTTTGGTATGACCGCATTCCTACCCTCCTCCACAAACCTGGCTGTCTGCGCCAACTCTGGTCTTCAAGCAGGCCCTTACTCAACCTGTCAACCTGTCTCACCAGCAGAAAAATCACATGGGATAAAGGAGGGGGAAACTCTTTTAACAGTGAGTTCCACTGACTGGTAAAGTGTATGGATGGCCCAGAGGAGAAGGCTGTTCAAAACCAAAAGAAAGGAAAGTCTTGGGGCTTTCAAATGACATCTTGAGAACTTACTCCCTTTACTAGCAACGTCCTCCTTTTGCTCCAGGACACACTTTGACTCACTCAGCTACTCACTTTTGGTCTCATTTTTCCTTCCTTTTTTCTATTCAGATACCATGTTTTCTTAGTCTCATTTTCAGCTGCTAAACCCTTGAGGGAAGGACCAGCATTATCTTGAGTTGACAAGAGTTGTGAATACAAAGAGGAACCGATTCCGTGCCAGTTAGGGGAACAGGGGAACGCTGCTGCGCTGCTGTAACCCGTAGGTCTCCCGGTTTTTAAAAAACAGCCACCTGCAAAGACGCACAATGTCAGTAGATGGTGCTATATCTGTATTTTTCTGAATTCTTTGCGGCTGAGGTTTATCCAACCAATAACATTTCCTTTGTGTTTGAGCGTGTTATCCCTGGAAAATCAGAAGCCATACAATTTAAAAAATATTTGGCTTTTATCAGAGAATCACTGGGGAGATCCAAAGGCTTCCCACTCCATGGCATCATGTCATATAGTACTATCTGCACTGGATGACTCATCATGGAGTCATTCAATGCATGTAAGCGTTTGATATAGGCAGGAACTGTAATTCTGGTATTTCATTAGCTGATACTTATTTTTTTAAGTATGAAGAACTATTCTTCATATACTTTTTTCTTTTTGAGAAGTTTCTGGACTTCCCTCTCTAAACCTAATTACTCAAAGTTCCCTTCAAACTACCGCATGTATTGTTCATGTGAAGCTCAAATACAGCATCTTGCAGTCAAACTGTGGTCATAAGGACCAGCTTTGCTGGATCTCAGTAACAGATCAACTCCTCTTTTCGTTTTGTCTTTGGGATGAAAATACTGTATTCCCTTACATACTTCATTTCAATTTTCTCTGCTGATGCTAACTGAAACTGTATTAAGGAACCATATCATTAAAGCTTTATGGTGGTGCTTTTTTTCTTCTTTGTGACAGAGCTGATAATTACATTTTGTAAAAGATTAATCAGTATTTACCTTTTATTTCTGTGGAAAACTAGGGTTTTAAGTGTAATGTTCTCAGAAGGTTAAGGCTGAATGAGAAAAAGGCTTCAAAACCTTGTTATAAAACCTGTCTAAAAGGCTCAGTTAGCAATAGAGGCTTTTTACCTGTTATGGAGATAGATCACTTTACAGCAAAAAATTTCTATCAAACTGGTCATATTTCCTTAGAAACACAAAGAGGATGTGATATGTAGGATTAAAAGAACAGACAGTGAAAATTGTATAATATTATAGAGAAGAAAGAGGAACATAGCTTAGTATGGCTCAGTAACTTCTAGACACTCTGAGGAACAGTAATTTCCATAAGAAAAGAAAAAATATATCTGTTTCTCAGTGTGGAATAGTCTTCTGTGAATTCCGAAGCATAATGGGGACATATGCAAATAATAAGGATGTGTGGATTTCTATTCAGACTGCAGGATCCCAGAAAAGACTCGCTCTGCAGTTTTAAAAAATCCTGGCCTCCTTGTGCAAGATGCTGACTGTTTGTGTGCAGGTATATTGTAGTGCAATTCATCACACTTCTTCCCTAGGAAAGAATCCAATTCTTTCTTTTTAAAATTCATTTGGTATGATAGACACTGTCTTTGTCTGCCATGAATGACTTAATGTCCATAGACAGCTACACTGATGCAGAAAGTTGAACTATCTAAAGCCTCATTTTTCACCACTGCCATGAACTAACACAAAGAAGCTGTAAAGGGATGAATATATTATGCAGTATACACAGGTAAAATTCACTTATTCTGAGCTCTGAACATTTTGACAGTTTTTTTCCTCTTTGGATTGCATACTGTTATTAACCTAATCGCCATATTTCTATAACAAGTTGTAGGCGATCACCACTCTGCACAAATTCTTCATTACAAATGGATGCCAAAGGAGACTGCATCTCCCATGGCTCCTATAGGATTGTCTAGGAAAGAGCCTATAAAGAAGTTCTCTCCTGCCTGGTTCACAGGGATGGATAGAAGTGTTTATGAACAAGTCACAGACTGATCAGCATTTCGGTTGCCTACTTTGGATTTAAAGCAATTAAACTCATCTCTTTTCCTAATCTCCAGTCCCTTCCTTACAAACCAGTTGAAACATGGAGTACTTCAGAGAACATTCTGAGAGAATCCTTTTAGTCATTCTTCCCAATTCTTAATATGGCTTTTTTGTAAGAGAAAGCCAGAATTTTCTGCCTCACCTTTGCTCCAGACTAAGGGTTTTACATGTGCCAAGAACAGCACAAAATCCTTTAATTCTTTGTTGTAACAGAATTTATTATTATAACAGAAAAAGAAAAAACTTTTTGGTGATATGACAGCTGAAATCAGGGAGATTGTTTTCCCACATTGGTTATCAGGTTTTTAATTTTAGAGCTGCCTGGTTTAATCCATGCACTGTGGAGGGCAATAAGAATGCTTTGGGATATCAGCCTCACAGCAGGTTTAATTCTGTCAGTCAGTAACTGCATTGGTAAAAGCATTATGGGAGACTTCTCCAAAGCAATGTTATTACTGTTTTTGTGTCAGATGTTGAGATGAGTTTGAGGTAAAAATACCAGAAGACCATTTGCAGTAGTGCTTGTCACAGCTAGGGAGTAGTAAAATAGAAAAATACCCCTCGGTATAAGTGAGGCCTTGTTGATGAAAGTGCGACCAAGAAGGATAAAAAGCAGATTTGCTAAGACTGACCTCATACACGTCATTCCTCAAAGGCCAGCTCTGCCCCAGCAGGGCAGCACCAGGCAGGGAAGACAAAGCAGCTCTTGTCATGTCTTGTCACTGGTACAATAGTGGGTATCAGGAAGGACTGCACAGTGCTGCTTATTTTGTCAGAATAGACTAAATGACACTTTCTGCCTAATTCAGTATATATCAGTATTGTTGGGGAATATTAGTCTTTTGTTTCCTGTTACCTTATTTCCTTTTATCCTAATACTTTTTGTTTTTATTTTTTATTCTTTTCCCCTCTTTTTTAATATTAAGCATTTTTCCTTCCTAATATCTTACTCTCCTTCCAATCTGTCTCTTCCTTTCTCTTTGTTGGACCTCCCCATTCCGTACCCCTATTTCCTGTGGTCTTCATTGAGGGCAGCTGTCTGTTCTCTCCAACTTATTGTAAAATGACTACTTTCCCCTCACTCCCAAACCTTTAGGTCCTCTGTGTCTCTTCTTAGTCTTAGATTCAGTCTTCTGTTCTCCTATTCTGCTTCTAACTGGCTTCTTGGTCACTGTTTTTCACTTTTGCACTCTTGAAAGAGACACTCCTCTGAGTTCTCCTTTGAAAACCTTGGATGTCTTCCAGCTCTTCCTCTGAATGCCAGTAGCATCTCTTGCAGCATGAGAGGATGTGATGACCACTAACATGTTCTGCTTGAGGCAACATTCACAAGCTGGCCAAACACTAACTGTGTGTTGTCTTCCTGCACATATCAGGTGAGCCTTACCTGACCAGCAATCGAGAGATTTTCTGACCAAAGTGGTCTCACTCAAAATGATCAAAGATAAGTCAAGAAAAAAACCCAAACATGTTACTTCTGACATGTTTACCAGAGAAAAAGCTTAGTTTGATAGATGCCATCAAGCAGCATTAAACCAACAATCAACTGAGGCATTATTTAATGGTCAGGAACAGCTGTTGAAATGTGATGATATCTGACTCAAAAGCAAAGCTGCTTCTGTCTCCAGGTAAATCTGTTGTGACATTCATGTTACAGCACAGCTGCATGGGAGTAGCCACCCTGAGAAACATCCAGTGTTTCATTTATGGTCTCAAACTCCTGTTTGCTCAGAGGTCTGGTCAAAAAAAAAATCAACACTGCATCCAAATGTGTTTCTTTCTATGTAGTATCTGCAGAGCCAGAGGCATTAGGACTTGAGGGGTAGTCAGACAAGAAAAAGTTGGGCCACGTAGACATTGGCTGTCCAACCAATCACCTTCTTGGTTCTCTTATTCTGACTTAACAGCTGTGGAGATGCAGATGCTTGTTAATTTTAAATTGTGCTGGACAGCCAGTTGCAATAAGAGTCATGGGTTAAAGTGCAGCCCCAGAAAACACTCACTGTTTAGCTTCACAGCAGTTTTACTTCCAGCTGTCTGCTTTTGAGTTAACATCTCCTGAGACAGCTTGGCTTGACTGATGGTGCTCACTGCAAGCAGCCAAGATGTGCAGGTTGATCATAATAGCTGCACTGAGTAACTGATTCCCACAGTGTGACCAGCAGCACTTGATTTGCAGCCCACGCTTCCAGACAGGCCAGTTCTCTCGATCTGGAGATGCTGAATGTAAAACAACCAAGAGTGCAGTTTGGATTGAGCTCATTGTCATCACTGAACTCCAGCTGGCAACTAAGTACCACACAGCTGCTCACTCACTCCCTGCTCCCCACCCCAGTGGGATCAGGAGGAGAATCAGAAAAAGGTAAAACCACAGGCTGAGATAAGAGCAGTTTAATACTTGAAATAAAGTAAAATATAATAATAATAATAATAATAATAATAATAATAATAATAGCAACAGAAAGGTAGATAACAACCAAAAAAAAAGAGATATAAACAGAACTCAAATTAAAAAAACAGTGATACACAATATAATCACTCACCACCCACTGGCCAATGCCCAACCCATCACCAAGCAGCAGTTGGTGCCCTTCCAAATAACTCCTCCATTTTATATACTGGGCATTCAGTGGTATGGAACATCCCTTTGGTCAGTTGTCCTGACCATGCTCCCTCCCAGCTTTTTGTGTAACTCCTCCCTGCAGAGCATGAAATAGTGGTAAGTCCTTGACTCGGGGCAAGCATCACTTAGCAACATCTAAAATATCGGTGTGTATCAACATTATTCTCATACCAAATCTGAAACACAGCAGTGCACCAGCTACTAGGAAGAAAATTTACCCTATCTCAGCTGAAACCAGGACACATATCAAGGGCCATGCTGCTGCTAAAGAGGAAGTCATGTCTCTCCCTGTCATGCCCCTGCTCTCTCTGCTGTCCCAGTGCTCCCTCAGTGCAGCCCCAGGGGCAGAGAGATGAGGGAGCTGATCCAATTTACCTGTTTTTCTTGCAGGATCAGTTTCACTTAGGCCAGCATAATAAGAACATAGGGAGAGTATGAATGGTAGCACAGTGCTTTTTAGCAGCAATGCAGTTTTAGGTTGGCTCAAATCAATCAGGAAACTTCTTGTGGCATTGCTAATACATTACTTCAACCTGCACTTCAGGTACGTTACACTAAAGCACCCTACTGTGAAAATCCAGTAAGCAGACCAGGAAAAATTTGTGCAGCTTCTGCTGTGGTGTTTTAGAGTAGTGCAGTGATTTTCACTGATGGACAGGACATGCCATCAGGCAAACACGTTGAGCCCATCTAAGCACAAATTCAGCTGGGATAGCTTGTATGACAAGGGAGGTCTGCACAAAGCATGCATGGCTAAAGATAACAAAAGCACTTGTCCATCAGCCTGTAGCCAGCACAACTTTATGATGTTGTCCAGGCCAGGCTATAGTCTGGAATGAAAGTTAATGAAATAACATTTGGGTTTCCATTAGCACTTTTTTGAGTTGCAATAGTCCTGTGGTCAAGGCAAAGATAATATGATACTATGAGAGGTTATATATTTGTATGTAGAAATCAAAACTGCAGTTGTGTATTTGAGCACAAACAAGCCTTGTGTTGCAATGTGGGGAACAGAAAGGTTTGGTTTTTAAGCCCCTGACCTGTACTGCTTGTGGTCAGACAGAGAGATACTCATAATGTGCACGAGCAGGTCCAGGATCAGCTCTTCAGAGAAGAACCGAGCAGTTTTACAGATGCTTTTTGTCCCAGCTGGACAATGTGTGTTGGAGGGAAGGAAGGTAGGAAAGCACTGGTGCTTTGAGTTTGTTTTGTTCTTTTTCCACATCAATGCTTTTTGATTTATGAATTTTTGCATCTGAGTGGGTGGATTTGATGGTGAACAGGTGAACCAGCCTCACTGAGAATTTTACATGTGGCCAAAGCCACATAGATGGCTCTGCAAACAGAAACTGAACCAGCCTAGGAAATGTTGCCTGTCCCCCCACTGGGATGGAGGTCTCTCTTTCTCAAGCTACAAAACCAAATCCAGAACATTCATTTGGGTTTGGGAAGATCAGCTATGTTATCCTAACTGTTATGTCCAGATCTGTCCACAGCTATCACAGTAACCAAGACATGTTGGGCCAAATCCTGCTGATACATGGAATAACATGGACTCCAAAAATATCTTCAATCAGGGCAATGTTTGACTCCAATGCAAAAGGCAAGGAGTTGAGTGTTCTGTTCATTGCTGCTGAATTCTCAGGTTCCCCCTGTGCTCTGCCCCTGTGGTAGACACTGTACATGTGCACAAAGCAATACATACCAGCAGTTGGAGAGGGGAGCTGTGCCTCAGGACTGGTGAGGGATCCTCATCCAGATCAGGAGAAAAAAAGGAATTCAGGTTCCCCTCTGGACTGTGTTTCTTGCACTTTGTGCAGTAGTACTGTTACAGCTTTGGCACTGAAAGCGTAAAGAATGCAGAATGGAGCTACAAAAGAAACACAAACCCTTAATAATCTCTATTTTTGAGAATTATTTCAGGAATATTACCCACATTAACAAGACAATCAGTAATTCACCTCCTTCCGCTCAGCTCTTCTGCTAGTGCAAATCAATGTTTTTCCATTAAAGTCAATGGAGCTTTGCTGATTACATGAAATCAAAATCATTACGTACAGTTTATTGGCTCTAGTCATTTTATAATACTCTACAATAGGAAATCTTTTACCTCTGCTTCTTTTAGAAAACACAAAGGACCCATGCAGTTTCAGGTCATTATATTTGTTCTAGTCCCACCTTTTAAAAAAAAATTTCCTTTTGTTATCGCTTGCTTGAGGGGGCAGCTATGACTAAGTGGCTGAACAAAACCTTCAGATTTACCAAACCTGCAATGCAGCTTATTTCCCAGCATTTAAGGCAATGCTATTTTTGGAATTCAAACTTTGAAATCTCCCCACCCAGAGAATCAGTGCTTAGGACAAAGGTAGACCTTTACAAACCAGTGTAAAGTTCAATTGCAAATGCACTTAATAAAGATTTTTGTTAAATTTTGTCTTTCACTTCTCACAAAAACATTTTATTTGCTGTATTTCTTATTTTACATCTCAAGTAATCACACAGCTTTAATGCAGAAGACTGAGGAGTTACAGTAATGAGTCCTGGCAAGGGGTTCCCCCTCCAGTCTGGCCTGATTTTTCTTAGTTCCAGACTTCATGTTATCCTGTGTCCCAGGCATATAGTCACAAAATCAGCTCAGCCACCAACAGCTTAAAATTTTGCATAATCATGATTACTTTATCTCAGTGTGTACATTAATTTCTGATCCATAAAACACACCAGTGTTCTGCCGTGGTACAAGATTGTATCAAATCCTGCAGACAAACCAAAACTGAGTTACACCAAGTCAGTACCTGTGGGACAAGCTTATGGGAAAGAACATTAAAATATGCCATAGTGGTGATTCATGAGGTGACACTTCCCTCTGCTGTGCCTCTGAACCAATGCCCTAAGGTACACAGCTCTCTGATTTCCACATGAATCATAAAATGTTTTGGCTGCTTTTGAGATGCGATTGTGTGTAACTTGTAAACTTTGTGATTAACTAAATCAAATTACAAGAGCAAATAAGGTTCAATCAGGTTCAAGTAAGGCTCTTCATTAAATCTACACATTTTCAGCTGAAGTCCCATCCTAATGTTATACCAATTCTTCTAACGCCCTCCTCTTTGGGTCAAC
Organism: Eopsaltria australis; assembly: GCA_034509425.1. Lineage (NCBI taxonomy): Eukaryota > Metazoa > Chordata > Aves > Passeriformes > Petroicidae > Eopsaltria > Eopsaltria australis. The sequence continues at coordinate 806,346 of JAVTVJ010000116.1, read as the reverse complement.
TGCAGTTTACATCTGGTTCTGCATCTAAAACACATCAATGCTGAAATTTATTTTGAGGATGTGCAATGTCACAGCTGAGTCTGGTTGGTTCATATTGGGCGACAAGGCAGTCATGTAGGGCTGCACAGTGAGATAACAGTATGCTCCTTAATTGAAAGTTGGCTATATGGTGTTTACAGAATTTGTGAATGCCATCCACAATAACATTTATAGCTGTTACATTGTTTTCATACTTCCACTCTTCGTACATTTCTGAGACACTGTTTAAAAACTATTCACAAAATATTAAGAAATAACTTAGTTTTGCATTTTAATTTTGAATTAAGTACGAAATATTTGGGGCTTAATTGATTAACAATAGAAGTGAGACTTCAATCTCTTAATATTCGTTTTTAGATTTAACCAAGAAAGAGAATAAATTAACTAGGCAGCTGCCAAAGCATGTATCTCTGAGCTGAATAATGATCAGGGTTTTATGACACATTTGGAAGGGAAACATAATAAAAGATAAAGAAGGATCAGAAGTAGGATAAAAGTACCCACTTATCATGGTTAAGTTATTCTAGACTTGTTTGATGTATTTAGTTGAAAAAATTATTTTCTCTTCTTTACAGAGATAGATTCTAGACTTAATCTTGCTGGACTCCTGAAGGTATTTTGTATAATATTAATTAAGATGAAAATCAAGACTAACATATGAACTGTAAAGCATATAAGAAACTGACTGAAGAGGAGCTTTCTGTCAGGAGAAAGGGAAATTATTAATGGAGTTTCCTAGATTCACTTTGGGAACAATCTCATTTAATCTTCTCGTTAATGATCTTGGCACAAAAAATAGGAGGTAAATGAGCAAGTGAAATCTGCTAAAACAAAAAACTGGAGGGCACTTCTGATACAGAAGAGGATTGGAGTATCACACAGGAAGGCCTTCATGACCTCAAGGACTGCAGTAACAGAAATAGGATGGCATTTTTAGCAAATAATACAAAGTGATGCTCTTAATAAGCCAAAAGAAATTTCTATAAGAGCAGAGGAAGAAAAAGAATTAGACATGAGACATAATCAGGCTTCTATGGAAGAAGGCAGAGGATCCTGTGATCAAGAGAAAGCAGTGCATTTATATCTTCATTACCTGTAGTGTTAAGGGCTGGTCAAATGTAGCCAGAAAAGATAGATTCAGACTGGAGCAGGTACCAAGAGCTGCTGCTAGAGCAATGAAGGGGATGAAGAAGGCTATCTTACTGGAAATATCTTGGTGTGAACATATAAAAGAAGGGACTGTAACATCAGAGGATAAATAAAAGGGGGAGAAGGGAAGGCTATTCTAAATAAAGAACAATACAGGTTAAAAATAAAATGCCCAAGAATATATTTAGGCTAGTATTAAAATAAAGCCTCAAGGCATCAATGCAGGATTCTGAAACATCATCTTGATCATAGTAGTAGAAAAAAAATTTTAAGTTGCACTTGTTACATTTGAGAGAGGGGGGAGGAGGAAGAATATGGCTTGATTGCAGGCAATAGCCAGTGATTGGAAGGAAAGCCCCATTGGATGGGGTCAGGTTCTCTGTTCCCTGTCAGGCAGATTTGCATAGAGAAACGATGTGCAAACTTTCCCATGCGCTGGGTGGAGTCCTGAGCTGTACCACATCTGCAGGTACGGAGCTCTGTGGTCAGATGTGGAGACATTTTGGGTGCTGTGGAACACCGCACAGCTGGAATATGGGTACCTTTGTACCCACATGAACCTGGGTACCTTTGGCTTGGCAGCCTGTCCTTCAGCAATGTACAATATCAAATAATTCTCATGTGAGAAGAAGTGAACCAAGCAGCTTTGACCTGATCAGTGAGTCCACTCTGCAAGCCCTGGCAACATGGAGAGTACTGGAGTTGCAGCAAGCCCCGGCAACATGTGGAGTGATGTATTTACAACAGTAACTGATTTTCACAGAAATAACTTACAGGGATGCCTGTCTCATTCCCCAGATTGTGAGTGCATGGAAATATTTCTTTACATCTCTTCATTGGAGCATAGGCTGAGAAAAAATGTATTTACCTCTGATCAAAGACAGTGATCAGGAGATGATTCCTGAAGGAATTAAATTAAACTCACAGTGATGTTAAGCCATCAAAACAAATAAAGAATCGTTCTGACAACTGAATCTGATTCTTCAAAAAACCCACCCGGCTTATTAAAGAGAAGTACTAAACAGACAAATAACATGAGTAAGGCATATGTTAGATGTGGAGATGTTCATGTTATGATCTCTAAGAGCTGAATCTACAAAGGGCAAAGTGAGCTAGATATGGTGATATATAAACAAAATGATACAGACATCACTGTGTCTGATTTCTAGATGTCTGCTCTCCAATCACTAATGAACATAGAATATTTGTACAGCTCTGGAGGCAGAAATCAGGCAAACAAGATACTGACCAGTAGCCAGTGTCCTTCAAGATGTAAAATTATGCTGCACTCAATGTGAGGGTGTGTTAAAGCATTGACTTGTACCTTGGCAGTATCAAAGGGTAAACCTTGGCCATCGGACCAGGCTGTCACACAGGAACACCAGTGAAACCCCTAACCTGCAGTGCAAACAGAGACTGCACTCCTCACTCCTAGTTAGGGCATTAAGATGTGAATTAGAACCATAACCAGTCACAAGAGAGATGAATTTGGGTTTCTTCCATAATGGGTAGATTTTCTAATGTTTTTTCTTACAGTTTTATATAAAAAATGGAGGGAACTCACCCATTTATTAATTAATATGGCAATAAGACTGGGCTGGGCATTGTTTCTGCTGAATCTGGTGCTGTCTGTGCATTTAAAGTACCCTTACTACACTGGGGAGACTGGGACAGGAGAGTCCAGATTTTGCCTTACAAATGGTCCCTGATGTTAATACTGTTTTCTGAACTTAAATTCCCAAAAATGAGGAGTGCTTCTGTGGGCATACAAAGAACACAAAGAGGCAGTCCATAGGTGCTGATCCAAAAAAGGCCATAATAGATATAAATGGCCACATTGTAATGGCATCTATCATTGTATTTGATACATTTTAAAAGTGAGTGTTATTAGGTTAAATTATTAATACATATTTAGAATAACTTTTTGGTTAAAAGAATCATGCCTGCATTTTGTGTATGTATTGACACCCATCACTTTTCAGCCTGGACTCTTTGTTGCCTAAAACTGCAAATCTGTGTTGCATGCTCTGAAATATGCACAATGCTGGTAAAATATTTGGCTTCATCTGCTGTGCACCCAGTGCATTTCCCTGCTGCCATTAGCATCACACCATACTGTTCTAATCATTTCAGACAGGAATGAACTTTTAATAAGCATTTCTAACTTCTGTTGATTTTAATGGAGCTACACCTAATAACACTTGAATTACATCAATCCTGACAAAAAACCCCCTCCAACTTCATATATATTTAGCGTGCACTGGTTAAATTCCAAATACACATCAGGTGAGCTATTTTGCCCATTATTTTTGTTTTCTAATTAGTCTATAGTAAATTCCTAATTTACTTTTCCACTTGAAACACCACTAGATACTATTCACCTGGAATGCAAACATGAAAATGAAGCTGAAAAAACAAAGTTTTCCTCACTAATTATGTGAACAAAGCAAAACCCAAACTCTCTAGAAGAGCTGGCCCTTAGATATTGGAAGCTCAGTGACTGTGCTGTACATGGAGCATGCATGCCTACACTATGGCATGGCAGGATTCCCAGCCTCTGAAAGCTTGTAGTCAGAACTTCAGAATCTGAGGAATTCAGTTAATTCATGTCATGGATCTTCATGGGGGAAGGGTGGTCAGAACACTGTTAAAAGGAGTGAAGGGAGGAAGCAAGAGCTGGAGTCAGGCATGCACATGTCTGATGTGGGCTAACTCTGCATTTCACCTTAAATTAAACACCTAAATGCCTTGACATGTCTTGTGCTGCATGATCAGCAGCTGAGAGTTGATGGACTGAACTTCACCACTGCTCTGCAGGAGTCAGAGTGCTGAAGAATACACAGTTTAAAGTATGTGCAAAACAAGAAGCTGAGATGCCAGTGATCATTGGGCTTTCCAGATTTTTGCCCTGGTTTTGCCTGCAAAGACACAACATGATGATGTCAGAATCATTCATTACCTCCCAGAGACCCAAACATCTGCTGGTTTTGATCTCTGTTGAACACATTGTGAGTGTACACATGAGCTATGTGATATATGGACAGAGAATGTCCAATTCTTCCTGGAAGCACTAGATTTACTGTACAAGATATATGCAACACAGGAGCCCAGCATCACCTGGAAATACACTGAGCTACATGCAGGAGCATGGTGGCTGTCATGAATCATAAACTCATTTATAAAATCATAGAATCATAGAATATGCTGAGTTGGAAGGGATTAAAATCATTGAATCCAGCCATCAACCCAGCAATGTCAAGTCCCCCACTAAACCGTTAAACCACATCCCCAAGAACCAAATCTACACATCTTTTAAACACCTGCAGGGATGATGTGGTCCCCACCACTTCCCTGGGCAGTGTGTTCAAATGCTTGACAACCCTTTCGGTGAAGAGAATTTTCATAACATCCAATCTAAACCTGCCCTGGTGCAACCTGAGGTGATTTCCTTTAGTCCTGTTACTTGGGAGAAGAGACCAACCCCCACCTGGCTACAACCTCCTCCTCCTCCAGGCAGTTGTAGAGAGAGATAAGGTCTCCCCTGAGCCTCCTTTTCTCCAAGCTGAATAACCCCAGCTCCCTCAGCAGCTCCTCATCAGATTTGTGCTCCAGACCCTTCTCCAGCTCCTTCTCTGGACATGCCCCAGCCCCTCAATGAACACGAAGTTTAGCTCCCCCAGCATACCAGATGCTGACCAAGGCAATTCTCAGAAACATCTGAAACATTTCAGGCATCATGCCTCCCTAAACAAGCAGGAAAAAAAGAATTTTTCCCAAGCAAATGAGAAATGTAGATTCCTAAACTCACTGCCTGATCAGGCAGATATAAGCACCAGAAATGAGAAGGGGCATTCAGCCCAGCATCTGCAGGAATCCCCCTCTTACCCCACTCATGTCATTAGAGTGCCTTCATTATGTTGTCAAATAGCACCCTCAGATGGCTCTACTTCATGTATCTCTACATCAGATATTTTTTCTTTTCTTTTTAAGATCAGGAAAAGGAAATAAATCCTTACTGTCATTTTCTAGTGCTTCTGACTGCAGAGAAAAGCCCAAGGCAATGAATAAGCCTAATACAAGGTTCCAAAAAAGGAAGCAAATGAAAGCTCTTAAAAGGTATTGTATTAATATAATTTCTGATTATACAAAAAGTTACTTCAAGATTTATTGAATCTTTTTTAACATGTAATATTGTAATATGGCCTCTAATTCTTGTAGCAGTTTTCTATACATTTTATAATACTGAGATTTTCCTGATTTTACTAGGAACCAGTGCATTTGGCAATGAACCAGTGAGCCATGCAATTAACTTTGAGCTTCTGTGTTGATACACAGTTTATTTCACACTATTTCTACAGCTTCAGTTTTCAATATATCATAAATTCATGCATCCATAGCATCTCCTCACACTGTAAGTACTTAACTACTTCCGTGGAAGTTAACAGCTGAAAGCAGATGCTTTAAGGATTGCAAAAAAAGAGAGTTCATGCTTCTGGCACTGAGGAGAGCATGAAATAACCCAATATGGCAATTTCCCATCTAAATGGTGGAGTCTGGATTTCTGAGTTAAATCCCATGGACAGAATGGAACTGTTCAAATATCTCAAGAGATTATTACAAACTATTTGATACTTTGGTAAACTGTAGTCAGGCTTAATCTTTGAATAATTTCTTCATAAGGATTCATATTTTTAATAAAAGAAAACAGTAAATAGATCAAAAGTGGCTTGGTTTGTGGGCTTGATTTTTTTCTTGTTTGCTCTCTGTTTATGATGAAGACTAAAGGACACTTCTAATATGAAAGAACAGGACCAGAAGAAAATCAGAACTAGCAGGGAGCAAAAATTGATAAAAGGAAGTGAAACTGAGGTAAGTGAAGTAAATAAGAGGATTAGAGGAAGCAGATGAGCAATATCTCAGGGATAATGCTTTGGAGGAGATGGGACACTTAGAACAAATCAAAGGCAGGGGAAAGGCTTGGGTTTGCCATTTTCGTCTTTAGGGGAACAAAGTCACGGCAGGACACTTATACCTGTCAAAAGGAACTAAATGTTACTGTCTGTGAGAATGACAAATTCTAATCTGAGAATATTTTTATTCCTCATGCATACAGCATGACTTGTAACTTCACTACCATTAAATTATTTTAATGTTAGTGATGACAGATACTAAGTTATCAGAACAACCTTTCTGTGCATCCTTTCATACTGTGCCCAATAGATGGAAAAGCAAGTCTGGTAATATTATGGGAATGCCCCCCAAAAAGATTAAGTGAAGTGGTTGCTTCGATAACATTCACTTTAATTTTCAGACCCATAAAAGATGCATTTCTTCAGAAATACATTTCCACTAGTCAGAAATAATCTTTTAAAAGACACAACATATGTTTGTGAAAACATCAAAACATTGACCACAGGTAGAAATATTCTATACTTATCTGGAGAGCTCCAAGTTTATAATAATAGAAAATTATCTCAGACTAATAGCAAAAAGTAGCTAGAATATTTATCTCTCAGATATTGATGCAATGTTGATGAGATGGTGTATGATTATTTCAGGATTAAGCACTACAATAATAATCTCATTCCCACTGAGTGCTCCTAAATACTCTCAGCAAACCCATTTGTCCCTCTTCCTTAACTGTGATCCCATCTCTGTTGAAAGAAATAGCTCCAAAAAACTGGGTCAAGCAAAGAGTTTCCTCTTTCCTACAGAAACTGTATTTGTTATATACATAATACCTTCTTCCTTTGATAACAATTTAATCCAGTCCATATTAGGCTGAAACATGATGCAGTGTGGGGAAAGTGAGAACACCAAAACCAAAAAACTAACATCAAAGAAAAAACAGATTCTAATGGGTAACTTCAGGAATAAAAAGTAAAGTGCTAGCAGAGGAAAATATAAGCTTTGAAAAGTTACTAATTTTTTCTCCCAAAATATGCCCTTTTGTAATTAAAAGTTTTTATCTCATAGCTCAAAAAACATGTGCATATTCACATAAATACTGTAAAATGTGACTTACAAAAATCTTATCTTCTTGTCTGTTAACCACTGAATGTGATCCAAACACTACTTTAAGAAAAAACGGAGAGGATCTGTATTTGCACACAATGTAAGATGCTGATGCAAAGAGAAATAACTCTTCTCATCTTTCCACAGTCTGCTATTACAGCAGAAAAATTTGTTACTAACACCATTGCTAGAAAAAAAACCAAAAAAATAAACCAGGTAAAATCTTACTCTCACTATTTTCCATAGAAAACAGCTGTTAAATGAACCTAAGCATCTGAATTACTGTTAGTGTTAAATATATATTTGTGTATCATTATTACTTTAACTGCAGATAAACACAGAGCCAGCCACTTGCTTCTTGAATCTGGTGTGCACAAAGCAATTACTGGAAGTATCTCAATTTTGTATTTTCTCTTACCACAGCTCTTTTCTGGAGTTTTCCAAGACCGTGCACAACTCATTTGACAAGGTCACATTTTGTACCTGCAGGTACAATAGCTGAAAACAGGAACAATAGCTGAAAACAATTATGATGCCTGCATGTAATTGCAGAGCTCCTTTTTGGCCTTATGCTACACAGGGGGGTGAGACCTACTCTTTTCTCCCTTCTGGTAATCAGGGAAAAAAACTGAATTCATAGCTGAGATCCTTGACTGTATTACCATAAGAAAAAGCTGTGATTGCAGTCTGTCCATTCTATTCACAAATAGAAGGTGAAATACTTCAAACATTGATACCACAGTGACCTCAACATCTTCCAGGAGAGGAAATTCATCCAGCTATGCAAGAAAGCAAAGCAAATTGCTCTGATATGAATGCTCCAACACTTCTTCAATCTTATCACAAAGATCTATGGCAGGTGTTCAGTCAGGAACTCCCTGGAAGACCACCTAACTTTAAGAGAGTTGTCATCATCCTTGCAAAACTGAGACTAGCTCAATAAAATAAATAAACAAAATTGATTTATATTATTACTGATTTTGATGATGACTACTTTTAAGTGTTGCTCAAGCTGTGTTGTGAGATTACATTGGCAATGTTGAACTGTAGGCAGTTAAAATTGTAATGGAGTTGAAGTAACTGAATTAAAATAATGAGATCAAAGCAACTGCCAATTGCAATTGGCAATTATCAAAAGGTTATATATCTAAATATAGCTTGTCCTGAAGATACTTCCAACCATTGCACCTGTCAAACTAAATCGATAAAATTGGTTAGAACCAAAACCAGGTGTTTTTGTCAGGACAGGTAAAAAGAAAGAATTAAAAAGTGGTTATCACATCCAGCTTGTAAAGTCTCTATCTGAGCAAAATTAAAACATTCTTGCCTATTTCCACAGATTTTCTGTGTTGAGCTATTCCACACAAACCTGAATGAGCTGACCTTTCATCAGAATAACCCAACAGTCAGGGATGGCATGCAGGGCCAAACATGTTCAGTGGCCACGCAGGCTAATACCATGCATTTGTTTCCTATGGGTGTTCTACAAGATGCCTTTCTAGTTTAGTCACACAGAATAAATATTGTTTAGGAATTCTGGTTACTTGGAAGGAGAGTTCTGGGAACTGATTTTGAAGTGTGGATGCAGAGAAATAATATAGCACTACAAAAGGAAATTGTCAAGCAGACGACTAAAAACCCTCAGGTGACAGATTCTGCATCAGGATATTGGGTGAAGAGCTAAAATTATGCTGCTGCTTCTTAAAAGAATTTATGCAGGCAATGAATTCTGTGGACCGGGAAGTGTTTCATGCTAAAGCCACGCTTAAATAACAGGGCTAAGATTCAAAAATATGACCATGAATTATATTTGTCACTTGCAGTCACCTAATTAAGAACTACACCCGTTCATCCTCAGTCTCTGTGTAACAGCTTAATTATTGTATTTGGTGTAATCAAAACCCACACATTTTTAAAGGATTGTTCAAATGCAGCTTAGGTGCCTCTCTCCATATGACATGGCTAACCAAGAGCACTGTAGTAGCAGGGCTTCACTTTTGTAGGAGTAAACCACATTTCCCTGATAAAGAGCTGTGTGTTCACATTTCACTGCATGAAAGCATTGAGACAGTTGAGACCGTGGAATCGTATGTGCAGGCAGAGCAAAAGAAAACATAAACCCAGTCATTACAGCTGCAAGCTCCTACTGAAATTAAAAGGAAACAAATCCTCTGCTGTAACCCTTTCCCCCCCCTCACCAGATGTACAGGTCTCCATGAAAAACTGCTGCTTCTAAACCTTCTCTGCTTCTCTGCACCTTGTTTGCTACAAGCACATTCCATTTTCTGTTGAAACAGCCAAAATGGAAGAAAAGCTTAGCTCTCACATCAGCTTTAATAGAAGGTCACAGATGAAAGCAGTGCTGCCACTAAGAGGAAGCAGACACAAATAAGGCTCTCTAAACTGGTTCTCAAAATCACATATCTTTTTCCAAGCCAGTGTACACCCTGCAGCTGTGCTCACCAGAGATTAACTGATGCTTTTAACTTTCTGCATAACAGAGAAAGTTTCAAGGAGCACAATGTTACAGCAGTTAGTTTTTCTAAATCAAACTCCTACAATCACAAACAAGAGAGGGGAAAAATAGATACTAAAAGGTACAAGTGGAGATTGTCTGTAAACCTTTACAGAAGACGGTGGGCAGATGGCAGGGATTTGCAGTGACACAGCTGTTTTTAAAAATAAAGAGGTGGAAGAGTAGAGGCACGATTAGACATACATTTCTAAGCCTGTACACATAAGAATAAAAATTAGGTTAGCAGTGGGGAAATTGAAGTTGTATATTATTTTATAATCCACACTGACATTTAGAAACTTCTAAAAATAATCAGCAGCACCTTCAAGTTTCTTTTCCAACCATTAGTTTTCTAAGTAACTATGAAGCAAAACTGACAACAGAAATATTAACCTACAATGAGGTATTAAAAAGACAGTCACAGAATCTTAGGAATGTCAAAGTTCAATGCCTCCAATTAACACATTTCTTCTCCAAGCTTTACAATGTAAAAAAGACAATTCCATGAAATCATTAAATGAACATAAATTATGTCCCCTGTTTGTTTGAATTTCCTCTGGAAATTTTAACTGTTGTATTTATTTTTCAGAGGTTACTCGTACAATGCATAGATAAATAATGCAAGGAAGAGTATGGGGATTATTGTAGATTTAACAGCATGGGAGGTGAGGCAGAGAAACATCCAAAATCAGTAGGGTCAAGCACTGGATATGAATTTAGTAAAAACAGAACATTTTTTAACTAAACAGTAATTTGTATTTAAAAACTTCAGAATGAGACCTTTCATTCTTTTTTAATGCATATTCTTATGTATGTTGCCTACAGCCACAGAGAAGGCTTATGTTAGGTAAACAGTGAAGGGTTTTTTATGTACATTGTAAAAGTCTGCCTTCTCCAGTGAATCCAATGAAGCTGTTTCTTGACAGCTTTGTTTACAAAATTAACTCTTCCACATAACATATTCCTAGATGAAATAAATCTTCGATTAACAAGAGAGATGCCAGTGATACCAAAACAGTAATATTTTGATCTTTCTTCTTCATGGAGTAACTTTTTCACATTATATCAGTTCACTTTCTTAGAAATGATTGGCCAGTGTAAACACCAGTTTTTTGCTACATTTGCTATATAAAAGCCATCTAATTTTCTGAACACATGAGCTGGGATCCAACAAAAAAATGGCTATCTAGAACCAACTCACTAAACGTTTCTTTATACCCATCACCAGAGCCACCGGTGCTGGCTTTTGCTACAGTTGGATATTGAACTGAATGGGCAGCAGATGGAACTTGTTACAAAAATCCAGGTATTCCATAACTTCTCCTTTCACAGTATCTGGGCTGCTCCCACTCCAAAGACAAAAACAAAGTGATTAGCACAGGTGCTGTCTAGCACACAAACAAACTCAACAACTGAAGACATTTAAATTAATTTTATTTATACCAGGTTTTCAAAATCAGAAATATTTCAAAGAAATTCAATACTCATAGACAGGTGCTACATTGATGTTCTTTGATCCACCATTAGTGCCGTGTTTTCACTCTACAATCATTAACTCGCCACCACAAACTAAAGGGGACTTACAGAAGTTTATAAAAAATAGGCAGACATGAAAATTTGGTTTATACTGGAATTGGCATAAGAGTAAAGCTTATTATCAAATTGTGGCAATTGCTGTATTCCATCATTTGTTCTGAGGGAACGGTAGAGCGGGAAACTCTTCCACTTAGCAAAACACTTTGGGTTTTAACTGAGCATACTCAAACTCCTCTTCATGATCCAACTAGGAGTGATTTTTACACTCAAGTCCATATAAATTTAAGCTTTGCACTTCTAGAATCGCCACAAGCATAAACCTCACTTACACACTCTAGTCTTGGATTGATTTTCCTTTTCAGAGAAATCAAACCCATGTATCTATACCTCTTCCAGGATTTACCAAATCAAACAAAACTGCTGGCTTTGAAGTATTTTTTAAGAAGAAAAATGCCATTTCTGCACAAGCTACTCTCATGAAAAATTTATTTAACATTTCTTTATCAATAAAATAACTGAAGCCAAGATATCCAAAAGTCACGTCTACACAGATACACAGAAGATATTCAACTTGAGAGGATTTTCCTCCACTTGTCGATCACAATGAGGCCCTCACCATTTTGCATAATGACAGAAAACAACAGCTGACAAACCATTTTGGAACAGATGCCAGCTGTCTCTCATTTGTTTTATAATTCAAACAGTAACAGTTCTGTAGCACTTTATTGGTTTTTGTTTTTTTTAAAAGCAAGCCATCTGAATTGGACCTCACATCAGTCAGTCAGTCATTCATTTCAAGAACAAACTGAAGGCAGGCTGATCCTTTTGGATCCAAAACTTTAATTTGGTAGGAATCTTACATAAATACAGTTTGTGCTTCAATTTCATAGCTAGTTGGACTGAGTGAATCTACACCTAAGCTAGTTTTAAAAAAAAAAAAAAAAAAAAAAAAAGGAATATTCAACTAAGAAGCCACAGACATTTTTCCAGACTGCAGCAGAGACAAACAGTAAATTTAAACACGGTACTCCTTAAAAAAAACTTTACTGTCTAAAATGAAAATTCAAATGGTTTATTAAAATTTAACATTTTCCATTTTGGCTTTTTCTAAAGAAAGAATTTATTCCTTGTGAAAAATCAGTTAAAAGATAATTTCACTTTACTGTACTGAACTCAAGTCAAACATAAAGCACAAAGATCTTTACATTAAACTGGGCTTTGCATACAACATAAATGATCAGAAAGAGACTATTTTGAGGAATAAAAAGTTGTGGGGTTTTTTTTTATCTAGACAACATGCATACCATCAGTTACTTCGCAATCTTAAAAGGTACCTGAAAGGAGAGTTTTGTAGAACAAAACCAAGACTCATTAATACACTTAGTAAGTCAGTGGTCTTCATGCCTTTTTAGTTAAATTCTAGTAAAGTTTAGTCTACATAGAACAGCTAACACAATGAGGTGTGCAAGTCATAGGGATAGCCAGAAGCCTGAAATAAAGTCTTAAAGTTCTACAGGACAAGAGAGCCTAAACACAGTACCACTAGGTTACTTAAAATATTGGGGGAAAAAAAAAGAAAGTATTTGGATTATTATCTGCTTCCTTGTTGAAAAAGGGCTATGGACTGAACATAAAGAAAGAGCCTGCATTTAAAAGCTCCACAGTTCTACTCTACCAACTTTTTAAAATAAGGTAATGATAAAAGAGCATTCCTTCTAGCAGCATGTACAGTTCAGCTGCCAGTGGCTGCCTAACAGCGCTCCTTTATGCATACCAGGAGAATCATGTCCAGTTTTGCCATTTGTGGATAACGATGACAAGATACAAAAGCATGTGTTTGCCATAAATAGCTCTGGCTAGCGGAGGATTGCTCACACAGAGCAGATCAAATTCTCTATAAGGAGAGCATTATTTGGCTCCCAGCCAAAACACGTCCCCTATGCAAGCCTCAGTAGTGGCAAACACTTTCCAGTTCTATTTACATAGAAGCTAACAAGTAGAAGAGTTCATTTAGGCTAATTCTTGTACTGAGTCAGTCTCACTGCAACACTGGAGAAACAAAAGTTATTTCCCTGCTTCACATTCTGCATGTAGCTGTCATCACACATCATGTTACCGAGAGAGACGGCGAGCCTTAAAACTCGTGCAAGGTTTTACTCTGGCATGTAGAACTTTAAGAACATTCAGGTACAAAACACGCTGCATGGTTAATTAGTTCGTATTTTTAAGTTTCTGACACAAGTGTTTCATGGAACTAATGGTCTCCAGTAGTGGTAGCTTCTTTACTTTACGGTAAACTAGGAGCAGGTCCTTTATCGAACGGCCAGAACTGAGCCACAAAGTATTGTAAAGCAGTGCCTAAATCAGTATTAAAAACTTGCATTATTCAAGATGAGATTAATGATTGTTTACCTTTACAATACTTTCCACAGAAGTTATTTGAAATATGCTTAAACACTTAAAAACTATATTTTCCAATGAAAACAAGGCAACGTTCTGTAATAAGCCACAAGTTTTATTGCAACGTGGCCAGTTTTTGATCTCAAAAAACAATGTTCCATTTAAGGCTCTTTTTAATACAGAAATTGCCACCATGATGTTTTACAAAACTTTAGTGTTTCAAGACTCATATGGTAAACAGATAACTTCTACTCCTGTTCAGTAGTGTACATTCAATGGAAAACGAAAGGCATCGTAACAGCTACTTCATTTATAAAGATATGCATGTAACAGGAATGAAACTGAGGTACTACAATAATTTGATGACACAGTTACAGCAACTTAATTGGCATTCCTTGGGGGGGCGGGTCAAACATATTACAAAAAAGTGCTTTAAATGCATAGTGTTGTGTGCTGCCATGTCACAAAAATAGGCTTGTCAAGGCAGGTGAGGTGTATGAATGCACAAGAGCCTCATGGAACTGCAATCAAGTGCAACTGTAAGTAATACTGCAGAGAGTCTACCATCCGACCAGTGGACAATACTTTCAAGGCATTCAATTAGCTTACCCTTTGCTGTCTGCTAGACTATTTACATTAACTATCACATTCATTGAACATGTTGCAAGGAATGCCTGCAACGTCAGTTTTGGCCAAGAGTATGACGTGAAAGCATTCCTTGAATCCTACATAGAACTACCAGGATTAAACAGTCTAATGGCAATCACTGGTAGACTGCTTAACAATGACATCTCCTTCAGGGCGGTGGGGAAGGGACTTATTTTTTGAGGAGGGTAGGGGATGGGGAGACTAATACTATTCCAATTGAACGAGCTGCAGAAATGGAAGCTCCTTAGATCCAGATGGCACTTGTCTGTCTTTTTATAAGGGTTTTCCTTCAAGTGAAACTACCACGTTGCCTCCCAATTTCTCTCCAAGTGTTGAACGGTCCTTAATATCATCCAAACCATTTACTTGCCACTCATGTTTAATACCTGAAAGACAGATGGACAACAATGTACTTGTGAGAACCTCCACATCTAAATGGCACTGTAATCAAGGAAAAAAACATGTTCAGGTCCATACCTGTAAATTTCTTTTTAATGGCATCTTTAGAGCTTGCGTAGATCATCTTGCTTTTTAAAGGTGCACTTTCAGGAGCCCTTTAAAGAAAAAAGCCAACAATAAAAGAGTTATTAAGTCATCCAGTGGTAGCTCCAGAATATTCAATTTTAGCAGCAAGCTTTGCTTTCACACACCAGAATATAAATACCAGGTCTTCTTTCTTAGATTCCTTTGTCTCGTATGTGGCATCATACAAAGCGTATCGGCAATCATTCAAAGGTAGCAACTTCACAAAGGCTGTATAGGGGTCCTCCACAGTATCACCAATGTCACCAACCAATATCTGCTTTGACTCCTCTACAATTATTTGTTTTTTGTCATCACTTAAGCAGAAGAGAACAGCTTTCTTTCTTTTTTTAATCTCTTCTGGGGTTGATGATTTCCTTACTTTCATGTCATTAAAAACCTTTATGACTTCATCATTCACTGTTACTCCAGAAGCCTGTAAAATGAGACCAAAGGAATAATTTAAACAGCAAAAATTGACACTCACTAGAAAAAGATGATAGCCCACAGTGCTAGATAAAGAAGTCTGCCTGCCCCCGTAGAAATAAAAATACTATACTTAACCTGAACACACTATGAATTTAGCAATATTTGTGGGACTGGAGCACAGGATATAAAGAAGGCGTAAATTCAGTAGTTTCTTGTTGCAGATCTCAGCATTTTCAGCTGTAATTCTGGATAGCAGTTTCGTACAGCTAGTCACACAACTGTACTAACTCAAACAGTTTTCCTTTACCTTATCATGCATTTGGCTTATTTGGGGGGAGGGGAAGAGGGAGTGATGAGGGGGTAGGAACTGAACATAGGAGAGGAGTTTGTAATTTTCGGTTGGGATAGGAGGGGGTGGGGTTTTGGTGGGTTGATTTTTGTTGGCTTTTTTTTTTAGTAGAGCAAACACTACAGCAGCAACTCACATCCAGCACTGTCATGACTCTCATTTTGTTGGGTGAGGTAAGGCTCTACAAGCAGCAGAAATGTTTTCTGCATTGTGTCAGCTTCAACACCGCGCCTTAAGAACTCCCGAATTTTACTTCATACTGCTGCGGGAGTATTGTTTGACTGCTCTTCGTTCATATAAAAATACCAATTACAACTGTACAGCTCCCCATAAGGCTCGCAAGCCGTTCAAAACACGAGCCTGAACCAGCAAGGAAACAAAACACCAGCAGGGTAAACGGGGAGCTCAAGACAAAATTAAAATAATTTAGCAAACCCCACTGCGAGCGAGCGAGCGAGCTCAGCCCATCTGCAGCGCCCTTGCTCTCGGTCCAGCAATTACATCTGCCGAGGCGGGCGCTGCCAGCGCAGGCTGCCCGGGGAGGGAAGGCAGGTGCGCGGCTCGCTGGGAGCCGCGGCTTTGTCCCCGGGGGTGCCGCCGGCTCCTCTGCCGCTTTGTTCGCGGAGCCGAGGGAATGCCGCCGCCCGCGCCCCCCGGCCCCGCGCTCCAGCACCCCGCCCCGGCCCCAGCGCTGACACACGGCCGCTCCCGGCCGCCCCTCGGGCCCGGGCACCAGGCAGCCGCGCCGGCGGCTCCTCAGGAGGAGCGCGGGACCCCTCTGCCCGCGCCCCTCAGCGCTCCGCCGGGTACTCGCACGGCCGGGCGGTGCCGCAGGGAGCGCTGCTCCGCCCGTCCGCCCGGCCGGCCCAGGCCCCGGCCCCCGGCCCCCGGCCCCGGCCCCAGCCCCAGCCCCGCCGCCCGCAGCTGCCCCGCGGCCGCTCCCGCGGCCCCTTCCCCCCGCACCCGACTAAAATTAGACTAAAATGGCCGCCGGAGGCCGCAGGGCCGCGCCGGGCCGGGCCTGCTCTGCTCAGCCCCGCTCGGCTCCGCCGGGCTGCGCCAGCCGCCCGCACCGCCCTCCCCGCCCGGCCGCGCCGCGCCGCGCCGCCCTTACCATGGCGCCAGGTCCCGGGGCGGCGGCGGCTGCCTGCGGTGCGGGGCTGCTGCACGCAGAGAGCGCTGCGCTGCGCTGGGGGCGAGGCGGGCGGGGACTCGGCCGGGCGGGGGATGAGCCGCGGCGGCCGGGGAGGGCCGGTCACATGGGCCGCGCCGCCACCACGTGCCGCCGCCGGGCCGCGCTGGGCCGGCCCCCGCGGGGTAGGGCCCGCAGACGGCGGGGCCTGGCCGCCCGCCCTGCGGAGGCAGCGTCAGCGCCGGACCGCGAGTGTGTGGCCTGAGCCCCGCAGCCCCCGGCGCCGCCTCATCCGGCCCCGGCGGTGGCTGCCTGGCTGCTGAGGGGACGATGTGGCCCCTCCGCTGGGCTTGGAGCGTCAGGCCGGGTGCGATGGCGGCGCGGCTGCTCTGAGCCAGCCACCGCTGCCCGCCCTGCCCTGCCCCGCCCTGCCCCGCACCGCCCGCCCGGCGCTGCTCCCCGGCCCAGGCTCTTTCTGCCGCTCTGAAGGGTTTGCCCCCTGTTCACGGTCCGTGGCCGGGCGCTGTCGGGCTGCCCGCTCACGCCCCGCGAGCCGGCACAGACGGCATTGTGTCGCTGCCGTGTGTGCCACGCCGCCTGGGCCCCGCTCGAAGAGGGTCTGTGCTGCTGCCGCGGCTGCCCCGGGCTCTGCGGGGAAAGGCCCTGGGCACAAAGGGGCCTGGCACAAAGACTGCTTGTTCTGCGGTCTTGGCAGAGCTGCTCAGACAGTAGGGTGGGCACACAGCACGTAGGGCAGAAGGTGCAGCATTAAAAGATGGGAAAATGACTTGTAGGAAAACAAGGAAGGACAACTCTCCCGACAGTGTTTTGCTGTTCCATACTGAGCTGGACAGGGCTTCAGGCACAGGATGACAAACACAGGGCACTTTATCTCTAGCCCATCCAAGTGGACAAGACGATTCTCAGTTCTGTGTGACTCTCTGCACCCTGAACTGGTGTGTCTGAAAACCAAGAAATCTTAAACATTGAGGACCTCAAGCAGCTGTACCTGTGAGTCTCCAGCCTGTGTTGTGACCAGCCAGCTCTCTCCCAAAAACACTTGAATTGCTACTAGTTTGGTGGTGGAAGTGGTCAGCCAATGTTTATCAGCATGCATGTATATGTGTTAGATCTATGTGTGTTAGATCTATGTGTTTTAGATACATAGAAATACCTGCATTCATACTGCATTGTGCGAGGGATGTGTTGACATTCCCCCCCCCTCGTTCTCCATTACTATACATTACCATATTAACCAGCTGAGACACTATGTTTCCAATATCCTTTTTAGTTACATCCTGCCCTCTGGATATATCCTGCCCTCTGGATGCAGAATTCAAGACTGATTTGCATTCATCAATATTCAAAATTTGATCCATCAACCTTGAAATCACTAATTCAGAGCCATATTTATCCCTCAGCCCCTTACAGCCATACATTCAGGACTTCCTAATGCTACTGAGCTCTGTTACACTCAAATCTTTTTTTTTTCCAGATGTTGGCCACTCAGTTACTTTTACTGCCTGTTCAAGTGCCAGCAGTGTGGGACTCAGGAAGGAGTATCTTTATTGTATATTTGCATTTAAAGTATCATCCATTGCCTAATTTAGTTTTCAAATACAGTAAGTGCTGTCTTTTTTTCAAACAAGTGACTAGTTAAGAGAGATGAAAATTGTTATGGGAATTAATAGCTGAAATCCTAAAGTAGGTAACTGTCAAGACACAGTTTTATGGTTGGCTTAAATCAACATAAGTCCATGGGAATGTCTTGACAGTCCCATTCCTCGGCCTCTGCTGCTCTTGGGCAATGTCATGGGCTGGGGTGGACTTAAGTGGTTTCAGATCCTCATTGTCAGGATAGGTTAATGTATGCCAAAACAGCCTTCATGGCACTGGCACGTGTCACAGCACTCTCTGTGTGACACATGTTCTGCTCTGTGTCCCCGACGGGGGTCCCTGCAGACATACACACAATGTTGGGAGGCTAAAGGCAGCTTGGAGTTCCTTTGCCTTGGCAAGCAGGTGTGGCTGTGCCCGTGTGCAGTACATCCTCTGGTGCCACTGGCCACAGTTACAGTCAGGCTCAGCAAACTTGGAACATGTGCACAAGACCATGAATGTGCTGTGTGTGAGTGCCCTAACCTCATGCCCTTGCAGAGCACCCTCAGCCACCCACATGGGGCCTCTGCACTGCATACCTCAGGCTCCTAAAATGAAAGGTGGAGAGTTACCAGCTACAGACTTGCATGGCGGAATAGGTGCTCCAGGGATGACAACTCCAGAACTGTGCATGACTCACCCTCTGTTTTTAACACCATGGAAACTGAATAATGAATCGGGAGTGCTTGCTACTCTCTTCACCTCACAAGGTGCATACTTGAGTTACCCAGGCACTAAGGGCTGCTGCTGCTGCACATCACTGATTGGTACTTGGCAGCCATCAGAGTACAGAAGCAGTAGAGGCTGAAGGAGGAGTATTTTCTGACTTTACAGAAATCTCTGAGACAAAAATGAGTTTTCCAGAATTTGAGAGCATTTCTTGCAGGTGAAAAACAGGTCACAGGTAAACAGAAAGGGGCTTCTCATTTTCAAGGAAATGAATTTTGAACTCGTGGTGACTGCGGTGGTCGGAGAAGGAACTTGTG
The DNA here is from genome assembly GCA_034509425.1 of Eopsaltria australis. Classification (NCBI taxonomy): domain Eukaryota; kingdom Metazoa; phylum Chordata; class Aves; order Passeriformes; family Petroicidae; genus Eopsaltria; species Eopsaltria australis. Next base: position 786,967 of record JAVTVJ010000116.1, on the reverse strand, counting down.
ACAGAGCCCAGTGGTGAAGTTTGGAGGCCACAGAAATGGCCAGTGTCCAGGCAAAAGCAGTAATGACCAAGCAAATCTTAGTGCTGGAGCACACTCATACAAAGCTGGTTCCTCACTTTGGCATCTCACTGCACTCAGGAAGCATCGAGTTTCACTACCCCAATGCCACAAGACCTGCATCCCACCAGGCACCACCGAAATAGCCCAATGATTCAGAGAGCCCAGCAGCAGCAGCACTAAAAGCTTTGTGAATGATACCCTCTGTGGAGCACATGCCTCTGAGGAAGCCCTCCAAGCCTCCCCTACCCTCTGTGCATGGAAGCAATGACTCACTGTGGAGCAGGAGGCACTCTTTGTTTGGATTCAACTCCTGGATGCTCATTAGCGAGAAATTATTATAATGGACTAAGTTGCCTTATGCACTGAAGCTCTTTGGTATCGTAGTCCTTTCCTTTAGTACCATGTGCATCCTCTTTGCCTCGCTGTCATCCTCACTGAACTTGGTGTTACCATTTCAGCCTTGTCTCCCATGGAAGCAAGGCCTCCGCTTGGCCTCCTCAGGCATCCCCTCTCCCACTTGGGCTGGTCCTTGTCTCAGTGACTTTTTAACTTGTTAGCTTATTTGAGTTAAATCTGACAGAGAATAGAGGTCACAAAAGTAATTAAGATCCTTAATTAAGTAATTAAATTTTATAAAATAATTCATTTGAAATAGGAGAAAGTGGGGCTCTATATCTACCAGTCCAGTTCAGGAACCTGTTGGTTTCTGCTAAGAGACATTGGAGTGTAGCCAGATTACCTTAAAGAAGAGGACTAAGCAGAGAGAAAGGAAAAGCAGAGGAACTTGCATAGATGCACAGTGAAATAACAGAGAGTCTTAATACCATTCAGTTCAAAACATCAAACTGTCAAGGGAGAGAAATCCATAGGAAACTGCATTTGATGAGATCTGTTGCTCAGGGCACTTGTTTTTCCCCTTTGCTCTCCTGCATACCCCTGAAAAATATTAAGTTTCCCTCTAACAATTCTGGGTTTTCAGTGTGAGTGTAAAGAATGCCAGACAAAGTCTAACTTCTAGTAATGTAAGAGAGTATTAGAGAAAACCTGTGAAATGCTAACACTGAGTTTTTCTCTCTCCTTACACTGCAGATACACTCCTCAAAGGAAAAAAAAAAATACAGTAAATATATTGGACCCCGGCACGATTTTGCTACAAGTTAGCAAGATTTGCAGTGCCTCCCTGTGAGCTAATTCCAGGAGCTGAAGCGCGGGGCAGGATGCGAGTGCTAGTGTGAGGCACGGATCCCCAGCAAGCCCCCTAAGGGAAGCTCCAGACTCCACTATCCCTTTTCCACGGGTCCCTTCTGCTGGTTTCGGCAGCCTCGCCCATCGGTGCGGTCCCAAAGTCCCCCCGGGGCTCCGAGCTGTCATCCCGCTCGGCAGTGGCTCGGGCAGGGCAGCGGGCTGCCGAGGAGCCGGTCACGCCCGGGGGGCTCTGCCCGCGGCGGGGCCGGGGCGAGCCGAGCGCGTTGCGTCACCTTCGCCGGGAGCCGCGGCCGCCCGTGCCAGGACATTCCTGGGCTGAGTCACGGCCCGGCTGCTCCCGCTGCCTCGCAGCCCCGGCCTGCCAGCTGCTGCCCCCGGCGTGGGAGCGCTGCCTGCCTTCCCCGGCCACCCCCGGGACTCGGAACGCCTTCCCCTCCGCCCCTCTGGCTGCAGCGAGGGGATGCGCTGGGAGAGGCAGGGAGCGCGGTCCCCGGGCGGCGATGCCGGCCTGAGCGCTGGGATGCTTCCCTGGGGTTAAGCAGCCTCTTCCCCTGCCAGGTGGGGAAGGCTCTTTTCAGCCCGTGCAGGGATGCGGCTGAGGAAAAGCTCTTCTTTTTTTTTCCCCTTGCAAAGCTCGTCAAGCATCCGCGTTCCCTGGACGAGCTGGCCTGATGGCTGTATGCCAGAAAAGCAGGCAGAAGGAGGCAGCAGGAAACGGCAGCAGCATAAGCCCAGCAGGGATGCTCGAGGAGCGGCAGCCACATGTTTTTCGGGGCAGGGTGGAATTCCCCCTCCCGCCGTGCTGGTAACTCACACGTGTCACTGAATCACAACTCCGGGCAGCCACGGGCTTGTCACTGGACAGCGAACGAGAGATTTAATTAAAATGTTATGTCTTGTAATGACATCATGTTAGGGATGGTATTTAAACACAGCAAAAAAAGGAAATAGAAATCCCTCCTGTGAGAGAAACATGAAAAATAATGGTGGAACAGGAAAAAAATTCCCCTAAAGTCTAAAATACAGGGAAAGTTTGCTCAGCTTTATTAATAAAAACAGCAGATAAAAATTGCGTTTAAATAATTAGCACACATTCGACATTCACAAATGTTTACACATTTGTAGCACTAGAAGAAATAACTACTGTTTATCCTGCTAGCCTTTGTAATTCCTGTATGCCCTACAAAATGTGTCTCTAACTGCTGCAGTGTCCTTTTGTGATGCACATGCATCAACACCACGCAGCAATTTTTACACTTTCCCCATGTCTTACAAAATGAGTGATAGTCCATATGCTGGGAGTCTCCAAGTTTGTCTTCTCAAGCTTAGAAAGTCAAATTCTGCTGCCTCTTATGCTAGGATGTCAACAGACTTACCACAGCACAGAAGCAGAAGTTTTTGTTTCTTTTTAAAATCAGAACAGAGATAAAAGTGTGGTTTCTTTCTTTACTCTATGTTGTGGCTCAACAGTTGGTCCTTTGCTCACAATATCATATGAATTATATTACATATTATATTATATTGGGTATCTAAATATAATAGATCTTACACAAAGAAGGAGTAAGGACAACAGCAGTGTTACCAAAGTGCACATCTACAACTCTCCTAACAGTGAGCTCATCTTGTTTAGGTTTCTGAAACTTGTTGAGCCACAGAGCAGCGACTCCTCTCAGCAGACAAGCGCGACAGCTGGAAGAGGTTATTTCTTGAACAGCTTCAGCCTGGTTTGCAGGACAACTGCCAAAAGTTAGGGTACAGTCAGCCATCTCAGCAGATGGCACAGTTTAAACTGGTGCACCTCCAGGAAAAGGTGGTGATAATTTCCAAAAGCTCTTTTCCTTTAGGATAGGTGCATGCAGACCTTCAAGTTGCTGGGGCTAGCTGACATGTAAGGTGTATAATGATTCAACTTTGTTATGTTCTTTTTTACAGAAAAGCCCCCCAAAAATGGGCTGCCTGAGACAGCCAGGGTTCCTGGTGGGACAAGGAATCCTTGTTCTTCTGTGCCTGGACAAGTGCAAAGCAGCACTATACACAGACTGTACAGAGATTTCAGGCATTAATCCCAAGTCTTCCAGGTTTGGCCTGATTCTGCTACTAACCTTCATTGCTCTGTGCTTCTTTTACAGCTGGGGTTATGCCATCATGGTGGAATAAGGTCCTTGGAAAATGGACTGTTTCTAGTAATGATCAGCACTTCTATGTCATTGCAGGTCTGATTTAACGAGACATCTTTTAAATACAAAAAAGAATCACTAGTAAAGGATCAAATACTCTCCAGGAGATAGAAGAAGCCATGACAAAAGTGCTAAGATGACAGAGATTAATTCATATGGCCTGTTTAGATTGGAAGTTGTAAAGGTCAGACAAAAAGGAGGACAGACACTTTTGGTTATGGTGTTTTGATACTCTTAAAATTGCTCCAGACAGATCTTGTACTCAGTTTGCAGCATTGCATCTGAATGAAAAGAAATTCTGTGTGATGAAGGTTGAAACCAAGGGTTGGTTCTAAGAAACCTCTTAAAAGGAACAACTAAGGAAACAAAAGATGCACCATCTGAATCTATTCAAGCATTTCAAAGCCCCCTCACAAGATATGGTGCTTTAAAAGTTGATAGTGCCTTTTAAAACCACTAAGTTTTTCTTTTTCAGACAGAAATCTAAAAATAAAACATTAGCTAAGCCTAACATGCTAAATACATGAGTTGAGATCACTTTCTGGTGGTTGAGGATGGACTTTAGGATGACTGAGGCCCAGGAATATTTATAACCATTGCTGGATTGTGGGACCTGTCGATCAGAGAAGAAGTGTCCTCTGGTGACAGCAGCACTCACAAGCTGTGCCAGGACTGCAGAGCCCAGCATGTGACTGATGGTGGGATCTGCACAGGAATGCTCATGAAAAGCAACTGTGAAGCCCCACACTGCCCAGCGTCAAATGCAGAGCTGCCATCCAAACCCCAAACATTTCAGCATCCTGACTCCCATTTCTGCCATTTTGAACACAAAATTCACAGCAGCTGAGACACAGCACTGCCTGTTTCTTCAAAGTCCTTTCCTCTCCAAGCTAATTTCATCTGTAGAGTGGTTGAAAGAGAAAAATTGGAAAGCATGTAGATTATAATATACACTCTGATAGGACTGTTAACCTAGGAACTATCAATATAAATCCTAAATAAATTGGTAAGACAAGACTAGCAGATTGACGAAGTTGCAGTTGGACTGTGTGTTATCCCAGCAGAGCAAGGTAATCCTTGTAGAGGATTCCTTCTAACCTTGTTACAGAGAAATTATGGGACAAGCATGCCATTTTCAGTCCCTCCACATGGCCTGGTAAAACCAGGCAGCACAAGCACCAGAATAACTCTAGACCACGACGCTGTGCCACAATGCTGGTGCAGCAGCTCTGTGTTAGTCAGGTAAAGACCCTTTCTTTCGTGGTTCTTTGAAATCAATCTAAGGGAAAAGACGAACAACAGCAGAGAAGACAGAAGTGGAAGCTGATCTTCCATGGCCATCAGCCAGCGTTTTGGAGAGTATGCTGTCATGTAACATCCTTGTAGGAAACTTGGCCCAATCAAACATTTCTCTCATCAAAAGCGAGTGACCTGAACAGCTGGATAAACGTTGTGAGCAAGCAGTGAGGCACAGGCGGAATGCTGGAGCTTGCTGCCCTTCTCCCCCCTCTGGCAAAGGCTGTGGGACATGGTGTGAGCTGAGCACCTCCAGCCTGGCCGGCTGCTGCGTACCCAGAGCCACTTGCAGGGCAGCAGCTGATACTGCCCTGTCTTTGGAGACTCAGGAAACACTTTTTTACCCTTCTTTCATCCCTAAAAAATTTTAAAGATTGAGTTACACCTAAGAAAATATATTTAAAATTAATATCAGCAGTTTTGCAGGAAAGCACTACAAACCCAGGAGACTGATACATTACAGTAAAGAAACAAACCTAAAGTTGGCCTCAGTGCACTTTTTGGAAGACATGCAGCCTGCGACTTTCTGCCCCAAGAATATTTCAGGTGTAGCTTGTATTGATGTGCATTTTAATACACTCCAAAATGCCTTCCATTACCTGAAGGAGCCTACGAGAAAGCTGGAGAGGACCTTTTTACAAGGGCATGAAGTGACAGGACAAGGGGGAGTGGCTTCCCATTGCCAGAGGGCAGATCTAGATTAGATAAGAGGAAGAAATTCTTCACTGTGAGGTTGGTGAGGCACTGGAACAGGTTGTCCAGAAAAGTTGTGGCAGTGTTCCCTAGCAGTGTTCCAGGCCAGGTTGAATGGGGCTCTGAGCATCCTTGTCTAGTGGAAGCTGGATCCATGGCAGCTTGGTTGGAATGAGATAATTTTTTAGGTCCCTTCTAACGCAAACCATTCTCTGAGTCGTATGATTCATCAATGATAACCATTGTTTTAATAGTTACTTAGAGCAGTTAAAAATCCCAAACTTTGCCCAAGTATATACACATATATTCACATATTTTAGAGGTGGTGCTATGTCAGCATCCCTATTGGGAAAGAAGGTGATCAGTTTACCTACCTGTCTTTGCAATTCTTTTGATTTGCAGCACAAGTTATTTTACCTTTTGCATCATTCTTAATCCAGACATCATCTTCAAACCTGAATGCCCTAAAATGGGAAGCTTTCTTATTGGTGGTAATTGGAGATTCTCTGAGGGATTTTTACACAGGCCTGATACTGGATATATGCATGATTGAGCACTTCAAAGGCAAGGTTTTAATAGAGCACTGTGCAAGGAAGCACCAAATTAAGGGAAGTAGATAGCTGACGAAGGGCAGGAGGAAGAATACATCAGTTGGTAGTAGGCTGAGAAATCTCAGAATATCCCCTTGCAGCAAGCTGGGTAAAGCACCAAGAGCACCTCTGCAGAACTAGACTATGTCACTGTTGTGAAGATCAAGGCAGTTTAGCAGAGCAAGGGAAAGATCTCTTGGAGTTACATCAAAATGCTGTACAAAAAACTTCCTGCAGTCATCTGGACACTGGCAATTTCTTTAGAGTGAGAAGGCTCTTGCAGGGTAGAAACAGTCCTTGCTAGCCTCAAGAAGCATTATCTAGAGTTGCTGCATCAGTTACGACAGTGATCAACAACAGGTAATGTGACCAGTGTTAGATATTATTTATTGAGCACAAACAGATAAAACTTGGAAGAGACAAATTGCTGCAGGGTAAGGGTTAATTCAGGGTTACATCAATGATTCATAAACCACAAGTGTAATCTCCTAAATCATAAAGTACTGGATTACCAGTGCAGCAGAGACATGGTGCTGGGCAGGACTCCAGTGTGGTCTGCTGTCCCCAGAGACCTGCTCCCTGCACTTGCCCATGGAAGGCTCTTCACTGCTGGGCTGTGACAGATGCAGGGACGGCTGCTTGTGGGGCAGCTGGTGACTGCAGCAAGTGCAGTGGGGCTGTTCAGGGTCTGCCTCCCTAGAACTATACATGTACATCCAGGCTGGGGTTCAGCTGCTACTTACTGATTTCTAATGCCCATATTTGCTAAGATTATGCTAAGATCGTCTTTCTTTATTGTTAATACTAATATTTAAGTGCTCTCCCCCAAGCGTGTAAAACCTCACCCCTCCACAAAAGAGGCATCCATCACTGGGTGCTGGGGCACAGGCCCCAGCTCAAACCCCTCGCAAAGAAGAGTGCTAGCTCACGTCTGTCACGTGAGCTGCCAGACCAAAGCAACACAAGCTTTCCACAAGCACTGTTATAGGTTTCCAGAAATCAGACTTCCAGCAGGTGAATCTGATGCTGGATGTGCCAGTTAAGGTGATCACCTGCCTCCTAATACAGGTGAAGGGACTTGATACAAGTCCTAGCTACACTGGTGTTGACACCTAAACATGAACAGCCAGTATCAGCTTGACTGCAACCACAGAGAAGGCTACAGCCAGAATTTGAAGAGGCCTTTTCCTTGTGACCTCATCCTGCTGGGGTAGGAAGGGCTGCTTCTAGTGCCAGGAGTCAATGTAAGGATTGGCATTCTGCATCTTTGGTAGCCTGTAGTGGCCAGGTGGTGAGCAAGTTGCCTTTGAGGAAATGCTGGTGTTTCCTGGACAAGAGAATCCTTTGGGTTGGGAGCCCAAAGGGACTGGTGTCACAGCTATTAAGTTATGTACAAAAAACATCAGGAGAAATTGCCTAGCGTAGTTACTCAGCTCTGACATGAATGAAAGGGGCAGAATTTGCACAGCAGGAAAACCAGCTGGTAGAGCAGTGTCTGGATACATGCCAGGGCTAAGATCTATTGGAGCTACCAAGAAGGGCAAGACTTTCACTGCTGCATCTTGTTAAAATGCTCAGAGGACAGATGCTGCTCAAGCTCAAGGAAGCCTACTGCCTGTTTCCCTCAAGAGTCTGGTACAGCCTCATTAGTTTGAATCCAAGACGTAAGTGTTCACCCTATACATTTTGATACCTCTGTGAAAAACTTTCTTGGAGCCCCTGACAGATACTGTACAGACCTTACCTTGATGGTAACATCAGGTGGGATGGCTGATCATGATAATACATGCATTTGTTAGGGGGGAAAGATGACTGAAGAGCATTAGTATTTCAGTCCCTAAGACAAGGAGGGAAATAGCAGTAACTCCCCTTTTTCCAAAGGCCATAAGAAAAGACATCCTGACATAGCTCAGAAAAAGCATCACTGAAGTTTGAAAAAGCTTCAAAGAAAGTACCAGCTCGGGCAGTCTGCTCTGAGGAACTTGGTTCATGCCCTGCGAGCAGCACACTAAAGTCAGGGACAGTCACATCTGAACTGCACGTATGGCAAGACAGGAGTAGCTTAAGCACAGCTATTCAAAGCACACTACTACTTATGTGAGGCTTTAGGCTTGCAAACTTCATGGGAAATTTGTAACTTTGCTCAGCACAAACACCATTGTCATGAGATTCGGGTTGGACTGTTCCCACTTGCTCTATCCAAACTCAAAATTACAGTTGTTGAGGGGATGGCTACTGAAGGAAACAACCTTGGAAAGAGTGATAGGAATGAACAGCTGGGAGTAGGTTTGGGACAGAAATTATTTAAATTGCATCTGCCACAGATAGACTTATTCAGCTCACCGTGCCCCTCCTCAAAATGTATTCACATTCAAGTCAATGGGGATTATTCATGTGAACAAGAACAAGCACAACTGTTTGTGCAACCTGCTGGTGAGGACTTTCACAGGCTCTTGGGACTGGACAGATGCAGGAGTATTGAAGTACAACTTACACCCTGCAATCAAGTCTTCTGCTGCTCATATTCCTTACAGAATTCAGCATTCTCTACTGGGAGCATTTCTTTGTGGGAACAAAAAGCATCTCTTTAATCTGGACAGAGATACCAGCTCTGAACAGGAAAGCTTCCACAGAAATTCTGAAGTATTAGCAGACATTTCTGAACAACATCCCTCCCCATTCTCATTCTTAGAATTTTTTAAAATTATTTAAAAAAACCCCAACCCACAACTGCAACACTTTGAACTGATCAGTCTCCTATCCACTGCCATCCATTCCCTAAACTCAAGAGAATGCCCATTCTCACCACCTCTAGCAAGGTAAGCACTACAGCAGCCAAAGAAAGCTCACAACTACATAGCAAGTAATTGTTAGGAGCATATTCAGATTTTAACCGTTTAACAGAAGCTGCATAAACACAGGGAAAAGATGCTGCAGCAGCAAGCCTCGTGTTTCAGTTTTTCCTACCTCTCTCTCCTATCCTCAAACTTCCACTCCACACTTTCTCAGAGTGTGGCATATCTTCAAGAGGGCAGGATTGATTTAAACCTATTAACTCAAACTGAGCGTAATAAATTTAAACTAATAAATATTGAAAGTAAAACTATCAAGGATAGTAAGGATAGTTGAAAGAGGCTGCCAGTCAAGCGAACAAATCCGTGAGGTTTTTACACTGTTAGAGATCCAAATTAAAGATCCATACAACTTGCACTACTTACATTACTCCATGCATACTGATGGACACTTGCATCCCTCAGAGACCAGGTGGCTGCAGCTGCCCAGAGTGCTGGCTGGGGCACTCATATTGGAACCAGATTCTGCTGTGCTGCCTCCAGCAAATTGTCCTCATAAGTTAATGGGAAGGTGGTGTAGCAGTATAACTCAAGAGGAAGTCCAAACTCAACATACTTTGAAAAAATGTGTCATTTTATTTGTACACTTCCAAAGTTGTATGTAGAAATTTACGAGTACAGTCCTGCAAATTTACTCATTGCTAGAAGAACTGCCAGGGACACGAGAAGGTATTTATTGATTGATCATCAAGTCAGAGGGGAATAAACAAACAAACAAACAAAACCCCACCCCCCAAAATTTAAAAAGTTATGGGACTTTTTTCTTTGCCCCAAGTACAAATTTTATAAATACAAAACAAATTCACAAATTACTTTGAATGCTAAATAAATATCTACTTAATAAACTCAGACCGAATACCTCCAGCCAGCACTGGTACAGTACTTGAAAAGATATGCAGTTGTACTCATTAGTGTTGAGAAGATATGCTCAAACAAGTTTTAACAACACACACAGTTTCTTCAACTGTGCTACAGCAGAAGATTTTCTCTGAGTTGATAAAGCCCTCAATACCACAGCTCCTACAAAATCTAGAGGATGAAACAAGGTTATTTTGTGCAGGAAAAAACAAAGTACTTCTGGAAGATATCTGGACACATGAATGTATTAAAAATGTACAAAACCTCTGTAAACCAGTACTGTATCCAGTACATCTATCAAAATTATTAGACACTGAATAAAACTGTAGCAAAGGTAATCTTTCCTACATTCTCCTGAGTGCTTAATATTATATTGAGAATATAGTGCAGGCCACACTTCAAGGTGGTTAAACAGTTGTTATTGCTTTAAATAGACATGACGACTGTGTAATTTAACAATCCATTTTAATGAATGTAATAAATTCCCTCAAGAAATCCTTTGGAAGGCAGAGGTTAAATTCGTGACTTCTTCGCCGCAGGAGCGGTGTGGTCCACGTTACCAGATGTGATGGGAAGTCCAAGCTTTTGAGCCTGAATGTGGAAGAAAGCCTGAAGTCTAGTTCCGGCTTTTGCTTCACTTGTGTTACGAGGGTTGTATTCAAAGCAGTTCGAAAACATCAACTCAATATCTTCAATGAATTCAGCTGGTGAATAAAATAAATTAATTTAGCATGTCTCAAGTCATCAGACAGCAGTCTGATAAAGCAGTATGACATCAATAAGTTAGTACAGTGGTCTACACAGAGCTGCACCACAAAAACATCTTTACGTGTATTGAGTTTCTATCATTGCATTGGTGCTGTGCCATGTAAACATTCTTAAATTTCTCTGATTATCAATACAGGAAATACAAATCAGACAGGAACAACAATGCCTTTTCTAATTATTTTATCAGTGTCACTCATTGATATCAAAGGCTTGAGAAATTACTGGAAGTTTCATAATTGCCCATTTCTTACCTATCCATCATGTATGTTAGTAGCAAAGGAACTATGTTTCCTATTAAATAAGAACTATGTTGTTGTTTAAAAAAATATTAGTAACTGCTCTTTTAAAAAACCCAAAACACACCACAAAACCCCAAACCAAACACAATTTCAGCTTTCTAATCATCTGACACAGTTCTATTTTAAAACAAGAATTTAAAGTGAGAGAACATGGTACAATATACCCCTTTCAATAAATTATACTTACATGCTAACTTATATTCACATTTATTCACTTTTTCACGGATTATATTTAAGGCAATAGGTTTTTTGATGATATCATAGTAATCTGGTACCTAAAAAAAAAAAATCCAAACAAAAAGATTTGTGGAAAACAAATGGAAGCATACATTCTGCCTATGTAAAACATTAAGGAAATCATGTATCAGCAAAAAGCATTTATGTTTTGTTTTTAAATAAACAGAGGAGTCCTACACAACTATCTTCATTTCCTGAACTGAATACTTGTTTTCAGCACTGCTTTTCTTTTTCTTGTATCATTCAAGTAGCAGACTGCAACAAACATTAGCCAGCAATTCAATTAATAAATCTACTCCTAAATGCCCTGTGAACAACTATAAGAAAATTGCATGAGCAGATAAACATTATGCCGTTATAGCTATTCCCACCTGTCAAGTACAAACATTATTTCCAATATTTTAAATTTTTTGTTTTTCCTGTAATATATTACAATGTTAAAAGCTCTTTAATCATGAGTAATAACCATTTTGACTCCACCACTATTCATTTAGAATTCTGAGATTCCATTTACTTGTGTTGAAGAGCAGCAAGCAGATTGCACGCAAGTACCAGAGAGAAACAGCCACTTCAGAACAATGCCTATGGGATCAAGAGTGAGGGGAGGGAAGGACTGACTAACCTCTAAGTGTACTGATCATTTGGATCCAATTTTGAATTCCAGTAAGCACCAAGTCTAGGGCGACTGTCTCACAAAGTGGGGTGGGGGAACCGAAAGAAAAAGGTATCTGATCCAAACATGACTTCCCCACACCCCCCTCCTCCCCCCATGGAAAGACACCCACATGCACCATCATGTATGTTTTAAAACCAAGTTTTTGGTTATGGCCTGTCATTTTACTACAGATCAAGTGTAACCTGAAAATGAACCTACAGGAAGAATTAGTAGAGAAAGAACTAAATAAACATATTGTTCATTCCTTTCCCTTTAGGAGTGCTGTTTATGTAATTAGTAAAAAGGAAAGTAATTTTCTCTTTCTGGCTTGCTATGCACTGACCATTCAATGTATTCTTTACATTGTCTTAAAGGCAGCTAAAAGTTTCAACCAAAATTTCTATCATAATGAAGAATATTTGGGTCAGGTATGGATTTTTCCTTCCAAATATAGAGACTATCCGACAGTGATTGATTCAGGCAAACCAGAATGCACTGAATTCTAGCAGTTTAATTTCAGGAACAAAATTATGTTGAATTCTCCATCTTTCCTTGCATTCACCAGATTCTTGTCCTTCCTAACGTAATTCCAGTACTCCAGTAGGCAGTCACTAATCTCCATTTCATTCAAAATTCCTCTCCTCCTTCTTCTCTTCCTCTACACTTACTTTGTCCATTCACGTTTGCACATCATTCTCTGTGCAGACAGATTCATCTTTCCAACTATTTGTGACTCTGAATTCAGAGTCTCAGGTCTTCATTAAACAGCTATCACTGATAATTTTAACTGAGCACTTGAACACCAAACTCTAGATCCCCAAGAATGTCTGTGCAGAGTTGCCCCAGAGGGCTTGGAAAGGACAGGCACTTTGGCAGGGTCAGATAGTTCCAGCAGTGCCTTAAAACAGATAAGCCAGAACAGCCTGCAGAAAGCAGCTTTGGGAGCTTTTATTGTAGTAAAAACCTCTGGAGCAGCACTTACTCTGGGTACCCACCTTATCATCCATTATTTTGAAATTTAAACAAGAGGGAAATTAAGCATGAAGCTACGAAATCATCTTTTTACTGCATTATAGTTAAGATCAGCATGAAGTTGTTTCTATCTTAATATTTATTGTTTGATTGGGTTTTTTTCAAACCAAAGCATTTCACATTTTTAAATGCCCAATGAAGAGCATATTTAAGATTTTCCCAATACCATGTCAATTGTAAAAGTTATTTCTGACCCCAAATTTCTGAGCTGAAATGCAAGAGTTCTGAATCCCATTGCTTAGCTCCATCCCCCTGTTTGGACCATGCTGTAAATTGCCAAGGTTTAGTGGCAGCAAGCAGGACTGTCAGGCATTACTATTCCCTCTACAGTTCTGTCAGTTACCTGGATTTTGGAAACCAGTTTCATGAAAGGCCAGCTGTCATCGTGTCGTACTAGCTCCACTATGAGTTGTTCAAAAGCTGAGAGTTCATGGACTCCGCCTTGACGTCCTGAACTTCTCCTGTTCAATATCGGAGGAGATGATTCTGGAAAAAGAAACCAACCCAACACCCCATCAGATAAAAATTAAAGCCTGACAAGTAAAATAAAAAAAAATGAAAGAAAAAAAGTTGAAACACCATTACTATGGGGTACTAAAACTGCAGTGTTAAAGTGTTAAAGTAGTTTGGCCTGAAGTATCAACTAAACTCCAGTCTTGTCATTTACTACTAAAATGTCTCTCTTGTCAAAGAAAATGCTAAGTACCAGGACTTAGCTGGGTGCCTCCTCCATTGCATTAATTTTGGACATGATTTTTTTTCCACTGATTTCAATCTTAAAACAATTTGTTAAACACTTGAAGAAAAGCTCTATTAGAGAAAAACCAGAATAAGCCGCCTGCTCATAACTTTTACTTTCACAAAACCTCTATTCAGAGTGGTTTTATCTGCTTTCAAGAGTAGTCAGCAGGGTGGTTAAAGGAAAAGCTCAGAAATTCTGAATGGTGACAGACAGAAACGGTGCAGAATACAAGGCTGCCACACTGGAGTGCAAGCTCTTTTACACTCTTCAGTCTCACACTGGGTCCTTTTTGTTTTTAAAAGGTTATTGTATCTTTCCTTGTATTTCCTTACCATCAAAGTATTACCTTAACAAGCAAGGACACTGTTAGCTCTACATCAGACAGACAACATTTTTCTTCTTGCAGCAGTTTCTTGTTTCATGTGTATATTCCCAATTTCACTACCTTACCTCTATGTTCATCACTGATTAATTCTTTAATAAAATAAAATCATAAAAGCTACAAGTAAACATTTGCATGGGTTAAGACACTTTGAAATTTTCTATCCACTTATTATAGAGCATATTGTGTACCAATATGAAATTTCTAATATGGATATGATAAATCTCAGATGGCTGAAAATTTTTTTAAGGTTCACTTCTGTCACTGCAAAAGAAAGAAACTGTCTCACTGGAAGTGGCAAAACTGCCTTCAACCACTACTTCTATTCTCCTTGCTCCACCACACAAGTATTTTAGCAACACGTGGATTTTGCTGTGATAAGCACATTTCTCTAACCTGTGGATTGTCGTTTTCTGCCTCTTCTCTTGGGTTCAGCAACAGGAAGAGAAAGCTTTGAAGCAGAAACTGGGAACTTCCTAAGCCGTTCACTGGGGTCTGCGGTATCAACAATTCTAAATCCAAGAGAGTTGGAAGGGCTGTTTTCCAGTGTGTTATCAGCACTCTTTCTTCCTCTTCGTCTTCTTCGAGGACCGAGTAACTCCACAAAAACATCTGCCTGTAATGAACTTTGGCTCTGACGAGTGGTCCGGCTATTAAGTCTTAAAGTAGGCTTTGTCACTGCTGAAGAGGCTGATTTTATGTTTCTTAAACCCCTTCTGGTAATTTTTGATGAAGATTCAATTTGCTGGCTCCGAGAAGCGTATCTTGCCTGACGCTGGCTGTTCTGACTTGAAAATGGATTGTTGAGTTTGGCTGCTCTCATTTTTAATGGAAACTTGACCTGGGATCTTCCTTGCTTTGATGGGCTACAAAGTGAAGAGTTATGTTTATTTATTCCAAAATTCCATTTGTTTCTTTTCCCTCAGTTTTCTAATTCAGCATTTAAAAAACCCAGCCATTCGAGGTTGAACTGGTAAGCAGCTGGCTTACAACCTGATGCAGTCAGTCACCCATAATTACTGTTATGTTAATTTCTTAATTAAATATTATGTGGAGTACATACCTTAAAGAAAAGCTCAGAATTCTGATCACCTTTGCAGCTGATGCAATAGGAATACATTAACTGGAGCACCAGTTATCAATTTCTTTAAATCACTTACTTCTCACAGCAAGTCTTAACTACTGGGATTTCTGAACATTATTATCAGCCACATAAATAAAATACAGTTGTAAAATGCTACATATAGGAATTATGCTCTGGTTAGAGTTTACAACTAATACTCAAGACTCCCCTTCCTTTACAGGGGAGAGAGAAGATCCCAGAGATAAATTTATTTCCCAAGGACATGCAAATTCTCTCAGACTATTGAATCTCAACTGTCAGAGCTGCGAATAACCTTGCTTTAGTCAATTCAAATGACTGTGCCAAAAAGAAGAAAAATACTATGAGATCAGAGAAGTTTCCCTCAATTTTTATATTGCTGGCATGTGTATCAAATAAAAATTTTACTGAAATTATCACTTTTTATTATTTAGTTGATTGTGTAGTGGTTTTTGGCTGGTTGTTTTTCAAGGAGGTTTTCTTGGGTTGTTTGGGTTTTGTTTGTTTTGGTGGTGTTATGGTTTTGGGGGGCTTTTTCAGGGGATAAAAGTGGTTTGGTTTGTTTATTGACTTTTTTAAACAGCTACTGCATTAGTCCTCAAGCCTTCCCCATGTCACATGGCCTCCAAAGGATTATTTTCCCTAACGTTCTAATACCTACTGTATGCGTCTAGTCCTCCAAAATTCAAAACTGGACAAAAATAACTCCAGGAGTTCTCCAGAAAACCTTTACTTTTGAAACTCTCTCCACTTTACATTCAAACAGTAGCTGTACAGAACTGCAGCTCTGATGGCCTTCTCTCACCCGTACATCCAAAGGTGGAATTTTTATCCTTAAAAGTGAGTCTAAGTCCAGTGGCTTTAGCTTTTGTCAGTATTAAATCTTCTGGCAAGAGCCAAATTTGTAACAAGCTGCCATTTTTCTAAAAATAAACATATTTTTCAAACTAGAGTTCCATGATACATGCTTATGTGAACAATTACTCCATGTAATGATCAAGGTGATATTTTAAATAAAGTCTATTTACCTCATATCTTCCTCCTCCTGAGATTCATCCTCCTCATCTTGCTCTTCTTCATAATGCTCCTCCTCACTTTGTCCCATCTCATCATAGTTTGCCTCTTCTTCCCCTTCTAGTTCTTCAGCAGTCTCTTCATCACTTTCCACAGAAGGTCTCTGTCTGGAGGAGAGGCGTCTCGAGCGCTGCTTTGGACGGCACTCTGGGCAAAACCAGTCTCCTTCAGGAATGACCTAGAAACAGAAGGGGGAAAGAAGACAAAAAGCATTAGGACTATGCAATTATGTTATAAGAACTATTCAAGTCCTGTGTGAAAAGGAAGCACTTCTTTTTCTGAGATACCTTCAGCTTGGGCCTGATGCAGTAAGTGTGATAGCCCCGATCGCAGCCATCGCACAGCACCATGCTTTCCGCATCGCCTTTCTTCCGACACACTTTGCAGCGAGCGTTGAGGATGGACTTGGACCAGATGACACTTCGATCCAATGTGGACAGATGAAGGAAGACTTGGGACAAGCTGGTAGAAGAAAGAAGTGACTCTCTCCAGCGATCCAGAACTGTTTTATAGGACCGTCCACCATCACTGGCATCTTCCATTGAAGAAGGGGATTTAAAAAAAAATAAGAAAAATGACAAACACCCACAGAATTATCAAACTTCTTTTTCAAAGATCCAGGTTATGCTAGAATATGAGGCAATACTCTGACTGTCAAACAGACAGCAGTAGCAAACTGGGATAATATTTCAACCTTTGTCTTATCTCTTCAATACTTTTGTATTTTCTCCATAGTTTTCAAGATGCTGAAGCTTGAAGATTTTACTCTTCAATACCTATTCAACTTAAAACTTGCACATACATAGGTCATTAATAAGAGTAAATTCAGATATCAACCTAGTAAACTAATTTGATTTAATTTATAAAGTATAAAAGATAACTTAAGATTATGAAAAAATGATCACATGTCCAATTCACCTTCCTTTGTATTTACATTTGGAAATCCCAAAACGTTTAAAGAATGTACCCGAAACTTCACTGGCAAAGAACAGCTTGAAAGGCACTTTTCACCCACACTTGCTCCAGTACAGTCTACCAGAGAGCTCTTCAGCCCTCTGCCCATGCCTCAGTGCCTTCATTCCTGCCATGCACTTTGCATTCACAAGCACCTGCACCTCTGTGTGGCTGACCAGGTTGGGTGACCAACCTGGATGAAACAGAACTATTTCCTTAATACCTTCTAAGCAATGTAGCACACAGAAGGGATCTGTGGTGCACATCAAGTGTCAAACCAAGTAACACCTGAGTTCGTAATTAAGTTAGAAATAAACAGGGGAGGGAACAGGGGTGAGAAATTAGATGGTATTTTCAGATTTGGTTTGCAATCCGGGCCATGGAAGCGGCCACACAAACACATACACTGAATAGCGAGGGGGACAGTACTGAATGGGAATGGGCAGCTGGGAACTAGAGAAGCAAATGGGCTGTTTGAGGACCTAAGAGAAAAAAGAAGGTATAAATGACACCCTGCACTGTTGCTGCTGAGCAGAAAGCTAGTTTCTTTATTGAAGCTGAAAGTTATTTCTTTGCATTTTAAAGCAAGAGGGTTTGAGGACAGGAAGAGACAATACAAGAGCGCTTTTGATTATGGAAATGTCTGAAGACTTCCCTTCTAAAAGTGATGGTCCAGCTACTACTATGTGATCTCAGTGGATTAATGATGCACTCCAGTATATAATGCCAGCCTGCCTGCTTGCACTACTGACAGTGGGCACACGAATGGCCTGGGATGCACCTGTCTGACAAATTATTTATTCTCAGGAATAGGAAGAGAAAATATCTAGTAACAAATAAAATGAAAGAACAAAAATGAGACTAATTGCTCTCCTGGCAAGGCCCTTCTGCCTTCTCATCAACTGGTTGCCAGGATTTGTCTAATCTTGCATACATTTGCATTAGCAGCAAGCAGCACAAGAGAAGTGATGGGAGAAGGCAGAGGATAAACAGGCAACACAGCTTCATAAATAAAATACAGCCACTCCTGAACTGCAAACCTGTATTTCCTAACAATTCCCATTACTTAGTCCTTAGGCTTCCTGTGTTAAATTCAGTCCTCCGAAGACAGTGGACAAAGTCCTTTTCACAGCACTGCAGTGCATCTCCGTGTATTGTTTTGAATTCAGTAGGAAAATTAAAACCACTTAAATCAGATTTGTACTGTAACTCCTACAGAGACACTTTATCTTAAGTATATATATAGCTTGGCAAGCATTTCTTTGGTTAACAATGACAGCTTGAGCATTATTACTTTTATTTGGAGGTTATTTTCAGCCTGGATTGGTTCACCAATATAGTTCATCACACAACACAACAAATATATTCCAGCTGCAAATTTGCAGATAGAGTAGAGAGGAAAATTACTGACCACAACCTGCTTCAGCATGTCCTGCTGCTGAAACAAACAAGCAAAACAACACCCACTGCTTCAGATCCCAATTTGTAAAATAAGAATAACACTTTTTTCCTCCATCCATCATCTTTCTCATTTATATTGTTAACTTGGAGGGAGAAATGGCCTCTTTCCTTTGTGTCTGAGTAGCTCTACACTGCGCAGTGGGATATCCTTCTGTCAGCTAAGTCCTCCAAGCCTTGCTACAATGCAAATGAAGTCATTTGACAGATCTATGCACTCATCTATCAATAGCTAATTGAGTTCAGGGAAGGGTTTTCCATTTTAGTGTTTCTAGAAAGGATATGCAGTTGCACAATGCTGTGAAGTTTCAGAAAAAATGGGGACATTAAAAGGAAGGGGGGAAAAAAAAACTCCAGGATTATGTGAACATGCAGATTTTAGTCCCGGAGTGATAAAAAAAAATACAGTTCTTTATTTCTAGTTGCAGAAACCTTTTTCTTGGTTTTAAATATTTGAGCTATATCTGTTTCAGCACCCACGTTTAAACCTTTAGCTTCAATATCACAATTCCTTCAATGTAAGAAACTGGCTACAAAATTAATTAAGTAAAAAACAATAGAAAAAAGAAAGCCTGATAAAATATTCAATGCTCTCTAATTCTTAGCAATACAAGTAACATTTAAAATTTACCATCTCTCTGACTAGTCTTGTCTTTCACTCTCTTCCTCCTTTTATACCCCCAGTGGTGCCTTTCATCATCTTCTGCATTACCTAACGTTAAATTCATAGAGTTATTTCAAATACCTTTTTGAAGCATGGCAGATTATTTTTAAATTAATTTTTATATTCCATACTTGTGCAGTCTAAGAACTTGACTTGACTCCCACTACAAACAGAATGCTTGAACTAAAAACTCTGAATCCTACCCTCCCTTACCTTTCTGTTCATCTCTGGTGGAAATGGCCACCGAAGCAGATACTAACCACAGGTTTCTCTCTCAGCAAACAATTTGTCTGGTCTGTGGTACCACAAACCTCCTCACATCTCAAAAATGTAGCCAGGTTATGGGCACAGTTCTGAAGGACCAAGAGAATTAGTTCACCTGTCCACTTGAAAACAATGTATTTTGGGTATTTTTGTGCAGGAGTGTTCTCAAGTATTAAAACGATTAAATTAACCTCCCAGGAAGGAAGAGCCATAGTCAACCTCATCTGCTCCAGTTACAAGGCACCTTCTTTGACTGTTTTCCCTGGAGAGTAAACAAAAATTTTTTTCATAAAAAAGCCCATTTCCACCTTTGCTGCCTCTGCTCATGAAACTCTGCAGGGAAGTAATGAAAGCATAAGAACAAAGTATGTGTATATACTAATCACATCCCAGGATACTGCTGGAAGATGTCTGATGCTATTATGAGGACAATTATAAATAGGAAAGGAAACAGCTTTGGGAGTACAGGAAACAAAGAATTTCTAAAAGACAGTTCATAATCAAAATCTAAAAAGAAAGGAATGAAATAAAGACAAGCAAAAAAGAGCAAAAAAGTTTGTTTGGGGATTTTTTGTCATGCAAGAAGTGCATGGCACAAGGTACAATGTAGGCAAATGGTTCCCTCTGTCAGTCTCAAAGGCACTCCCATGAATTAGAATCCAACCTTTTGCATGGAAATCTGAAGGCTACTTAAATGACTGAAGTCCTGAACTAGTGCAGAAGGCAGACTTTTTTTGTGGATGCCTCACTGAACTCCAGGGCAACTAAATCACTTCATTATTTTATACCTCAACTTTCATATCTCTGTAAAAGGAATGATGAGACCTATTACTGCACTGCAAAGTATTTTGAAATGTAAGGAAAAGTAAATTTATATCAAAAAAGAAGCAAAATTCATAACCAAAACTGCTTCTATTTCTTCCTTCTCAAACAATTTTTTTTCTGAGAAGCAGCACTTCAGAGTTTCCTTCAAACAACTATTTAGAAAATAAAAAGGCTTTTTTACATCTTAACTCTGAATTTTTTGCAGGAAAACAATGCAATTGCACTCTCTCTTTTCTCCTGAAACATTACCTTGGGCTGCACTGAAGGAAAAACCCCAAATTTTCATAATAATAGTTAATTCTTAATGAAATTATTTCTAAAAGACAGTTCATAATTAAGAAATGCATACAATTCAAATCATGTTACATTTAATCACCAGACAACAGAAGATTAGTGGGCATCTAGCAGCTCTGCAAGGCTGAGGGGGCCATTTCTGGGATTTCCAGATCTCCTTTCACATCACTATCTTCTGTGTCAGTCTTTTCTTGCTCTTCCACTTGAACATTTGGTATGCACCTCAACTCTAAACCTATCAGAATCACCAGCAAGGCTCTTGGCAGCCTGATAGAGCCTCAAACAAAAACGGAGCCGAGAGGAGCAGCTGGTCCTTTTATTGCTGTGCTGGGTCCCTTTGTCTACTCTGCACCCTGGAGGCCATCAGCATAAACCTGCCAGTGACTGCAGGGAATTTCAGTGTGCTGGCTTTAGCACTAGCAGCCATAAATGAAAACTAAAAATTGTTAAGTATGACTCCATTTCATAATAGGAACAGAGTAGAGTAAAGGAGGGGATGGAGAGGGCAAAGAAAGTTTGCAGTGGAAGCAAGAACTGAAATAATGACAAAGAGCATTTTCAGTGTGGTTTAAAGCAGAAATGCAGGGGTACTCTTTTTACCGCAAGTGTTCCCTTGTGCTGCTACCAAAACACTACTTCTAGCACTTGCTTGACTTCCAAAATTTCTACTTCAATGGTAACTCAATCAGACAAAAATTCGGGATTATAAGATTTAACATCAGAAACAGATATGCAAGGCATTTTGTCTAGGGAGGGGTTCCCTTACATAACTGGAACAACTATTAAAAAAACACCCCTCCTGTTAGAAAATAAAGTGTAGAGACACAGTAATCTAAATAAGAACAGTCAAACAAAACAAAAAACTCCTCTAAACCCCAGTGGTTACAAAATCAGAGCAATTTCTATCATCAGAATACTGTCGGCCACACTCTAGAGGAAGTCAGGGAAAAAACACATCACAGTTTTGAGCACACAGCAGTCCTGAAAAACAAGTGTCCACTTTTCATTAAAAGGTTTAGTAGCACTGCAAACACGTCCTTGTCAAGCTAAGTAGAGAACTTTTCTATGTCTATTATACATAAGCAACCTTGTCTTCATTCAGTTTCGCCTCCTGCTAAAAGCGGCCTATTACGCAACTGAAAACATGAGACATTTGGCACCAAAAAGCAAGAGGGAACCTGACACTGTCCCTTAATGGTTAGGGCAGTAAGCCAGGGCAGAGGACACCTGGGATCCTTCCTGCTCCTCAGCAATGTAGGTTATTCTATACATTACTGTAATCTTAGAGCAGTAGCATTTTTCACAGCAGAAGAGATGCACGAGCACACTACAGTAAACAAACATCAGAGATTTAAGATATGCAAAACACATATCTGCTTTCCTTATATACTCCCTTTGTCACTCAGTATAAATCACCTAAGAGAACAGGATTTCCAAGTTTAAAAACCCACCGTAATTGCAAAGGTAAGGCAAAAACATGAACCAACGTAGGATTATGGCAGAGTTGAAACCACCAAAAAAGACACAGAAGGACTGCTAAAAAACTTTCTCTCCAATACTTCTGGGACATTTTTCTTCTTTTAGTCTTTTTCCTGTAATTCGGGACGCACAATCAATGGTCATAACCTGTTAATAACCGTGTTTTCCCCCTTAGGGGAATAGTAAACTTACAACTGTCAGCAAGGGGCTGGTGGCAAAATACTCTCAGACCCCATATGGAGGCATATAATGCACAATGTGTTTACAACTTGTATATGAAAAGTAGGACAAATGCTAGAGGTACTGTCAATTAACTGTTGCACAGGTTGCAAATCTAGTCATATAGCAGGAAATAAGCTGTATCATGTCTGGCTTGGAAAGTGCAGACATATTTGAGTTGACCAAACCCTCAGCCAAGTAAAGGCTTTTAAACAGCTGCGGTTTCAACTATTCCTGTGCTGTCCCCGTTCATCTCAATCATTTGCTGCACTTCCCCCTTCTAGAGGTCATCACACTGACATCAAAAGCTTGTGGAAGGGAACCCATGCCCACGTGTCAGTCTCTGGCACAAATCTAGCTCAAACTCATCTTCAGTGGCAACTGACACTCAGACAGCAGATTCCATGCAGGAGCAGCCCAAATGCAGAAACAACTTCAGGTCAACTGCACCACACAGTACTAACATCTTGTGTTAACACACCAAAACCTGCATTTTCATCTTCAACTACTACAGCAGAGCCTGCCAGAGCAGAAGGATTTTATACACAGTGATTATCAGAGGAGAGTATCAGTCTACCAGGATGTGAAGCAGTTGCTGCTCTGGAGGACCCTGGTATGTGCTATGCTGGCAAACCAGAGATGAGAGGTAATGCAGCCCAGCAAGTACAGAGCACAGCACATCCCCAGAGTGCCATCCAGACAGGAAGTCTGCCCAAGACAGCTACCTTGGGAAGGAGGAACCACCTTTACACATTTCTCTAAGATAAAACTCCACTTCTGAATTGCAGAAGGATCCTAAGGAGTCCAGACCTGAGGGTTCACAGGAAAACAAAGTGACTTTATGCACTTCAGATCCTCTATCTCACCTCTGGAGCCCCATCAGAGGAAGCCAAGGAAGGAACATGTGTCAAAATCAAGCTATAATCCTGCTTTGGTTTAAATTTTTCTTGCAACCTTTTATTTACAAGTTTTACAGCACAAACACAAAACCTAAGAACCTTAAAGTTTGCAATGTAAATCTTTACTACACTTTACTGTAAGTGTTCTGTTACTGCTAAACAAGGTGAGCCAGATAAACTAGGCCTATATTGCTTTCACTGAAACAGTATAAAAAGAACTACACATTTTTACAACCTAGAACTGCATGATATATTGGCCTCAACAGTAATTCTGAGTAATACTATTCCCCCAGAAAGCTTGATCATTTTTGCTGAAGGGTAGTATTTGTCTCCCAATGCATCAGTATAATTGTAGCACCACATAAGGTCACTGAAATAATCTATGTTAAATAAGCATGTACTTAAGAGTACTGAATTTGCTGTAAATTAATAGATTATATATATATGTGGGTGTGTTAACTTTTTGTTCTTTACCCCAAGATGTCCTTCTAAACCTCTAGACTTACAAAACAAGCAAGTGGGTTTTGGGTTGGGGTCTTACTGCAGCGGTGGGGTGATGTGCTTGGTTTGTTAGTTACAAAATCTCACACAAGACTAGAGACATAGTTTCAATTCTGAGACTTACCAAGAGGTGCTTTGAGAAACCTGCGCTCAATTCCTTGCTCTATCTGAAGCAGTGCAGATGCCAAGTAGTGGACCACATTACTGACTGGCTGAGGAGTACTTGTACTTGTTGATGCAGCACTTGGAGCTTCGGTTTTTAACCCAACAAGTCTAGATGAGAAATGTATCAAATTATCTTTGAATTCTCTGAACTTAACACCAGAGATATTTGCAAATTAACATATCTACAGCAGCTTCTTATTTTAACTTCATGTACATACATGGATTATGGACATGAACAATACTACACAGGTGTGATCAGCTATCCCACTTCTTATGTTTGCTCAGCTATTTCATCTAGATAGATCATCATTAGGTAACAGTTACATAAATTTCAAGAAATGTGGATGACAAATGTCAGAACAATTCAGATTTCAGAAAATTTGATGCGACACCCATCAGCTAGTTTATGGCAGATTTCTGTGAAGAATATAGTCCCAATAATTCTTCAGTGAAAACACTTCCAGTGGCAAAGTATAGCCTTTTAGTACACATCCACCTGCAGAAGTTCAGCTACACAGATCCCTACAGTTCAAAAGATTTTTGCAAAGAAAATAAAAAAATAAAACCAAAATAATTTAAAAATGTAAATCAAGAACTGTGTAACTTGTATGTTCTCATCCTTGGAGGATCTTTATAAAATACTTTTTATGTAAGGGTGGTTAAAAAACCTCCCAAACAATAAAAAAATTCCTAAAAAAACCCCTGAAACCAACCAAATAAACCCCCAAAACGAACAAACAAACCACCAAAGAGGTAGTTTTCCAATAAAACAGGACCAAAAGACTAAGTAATCATTTCAAAAGGTAGTTAATCTTTCTGAACCACAAACATTAAGTAACACGCAGGAGAGCAGCTCACACTACTGAAAATAAAATTCAATCTCTACTTGGGGTTTATAAAAAATTAACTAATTAAGACTGTCTGGATTCTGCTTTATTCTCGTGAATAAGTAATGCTTTTGGTTGTCCCTGTTCTTTTTTCACACTTAAAAGCTGTTCATTATATTTTGCAGTCACACACACTTTGAGAGCCTGAAAGCAAACAGAAAGAAAGCTGCATAGTTATTTACATTTCACTAGTCAAACTCCAAGGTCTTAATGAGATGTCACTTGCTCTGAGGTGGATAAAAAGCCCTGCATCAAAAGCAATCTGTCACATGATTTCAGAATCCCACAGTCTGATTTAATATGCAAGACTTTATTAGAGTAGACTTTATTCAGAAACTCTGATGGAGTCAGTATCGAATGGAAAAAAATTAAGCTACAAAGTTCTGCAGTTGAACTGAGAGCTGGCAATGGAACAAGTACCCAAAGTTAAATGGAAACAGGTAAATTTTAGCTTCTTAGTTAAAACAGTGGAATATTTCTATATTGTGGTTTTCAGGAACCAAATGTCTGTAAATTGTGTGATTAATAGAAAGGATGACCCCATCCATTTTGCATGCAACTACGGAACTCTGATTGATAGGACAGTCATATAGGAAAATTCTAATTCACAGTGATGAATGAGAACTGAAATAAAATGGGAAAAAAACTTGAAGAACTTTAAATTCCTAACATCTAACACAGCATTCATTACTCCACTCAAATACAGCTTTTACAGAAGTCTAACAGCAGAAAGCCTCACAAAATGCATAAGGCAAACAGTGTGTTAGCACAATGATTATCTCAAATTAATCTGTTTTCCTGAAGTATTTCAATATTCACACCCTATCAAGACACACAATTTTATGTGTATTAACTATATTAAGGCAGACCATACCTTCTGAGAATTAAGAATTTGGAAATCTTTGCCATTTTTGTGACTTCTGAAGTTTGATTTACAAAAATAACAGCTATCAGAAAGCCACATCTGTCTCAAATTTTTATTTAAAAACCAAACAAAACACCACAAACACTTTACAGCTACAATACTGTAGGATTTGAGGTTTCCTTCCTTTTACTATGTTGCAGCCCGCTGTACAGAAGTATTATGATTCCTGAAGTTGTAAGATCACATCTCCATTTGCTGCCTTGCCTTAAGTTAAACCAGACCATGGCCTGCTGCCCTAGTGGCTCTTACTGTGACTTATGAGGTACACAGAGATTTGTTACTAGTACCATTTTTCCTTTTCAACACGCCTACTCTTTCCAGAAATTGGAGTGTTTTGGTTTTGTTTGGTGGCTTTTGGTTTTGTGTCTTGTTGGAGGTTTTTTTTGTTTGTGTGAGGTTTTTTTTGTTTGGGGTTCTTCTGGAAAACAAAACATCAATTGCCAGTTTAATTTTTCATTTTAAAATAATTTCAAATGCAGGGAAAACACATTTGCCTTCTTTGATAATTAATGTTTACTTTGAGCAGTGTAGTATCCGAATACTGAAAGCTGTAAAAATTGGTGCCTTAGTCTTACATGGTAATAGAACAGCACCATTTAGAGACTATAAACCAATGTAAAATCTTTAATTTTGTGATTCATAATATTAAAAAATCACCATGCAGAAGAATTTGAGGGTAAAAACAATCTGAAGGTCAAACAAAACCCCCAACCAAACAAAACCAGAGCACTGCTACAAAACCCAGAGAAAAACCCTTATTTAAACTATAGCTCATACCTGTCTTTCACAATAAACTTATCTTGATCATCGGTTTCCACCTCTTCAGATTCTTCATTCACAGTTTTAATAATACCATTTTCTTTGTTTTCATCATTCAGAAACTCATATCGTCCATGTTCTAAGGCTGCTCTCCAAGCCTGTCTGTCTGTAACCTGAAGCAAACATACAAATTTGAGGTTTCTAAAGAATCAAAGGACACAAACTTTTAAGTACCCATTACTGTCTACATTTAATTTAATTATGCTTTTAGTAAAACCACTGCATGCAAGAGTTCTCATTTAAGTTACAGACTTTATGGCACCACTGTGTTCCTATATTCTACTATTTACAAATACCTTAATAGCCCCCAACGTTCCTTGGTAGATCCTGTCTTCAATGTCCAAAAGAAAGTCTCTAAGTCTCAGTTCAAGCTGCTTCTCTGCAGGCAGGTGAGATCCATCATGGACATTCTGCATCCTTCCCCGTCCTATAGGAGGTCTGACGTCACTTTGAGGTTTTTCTGCAAGAACAGCAAGTAATTTGGTGTTAGCAGATCTTGTTCCTTTAGAGTAGCTGTTGGCAGAGGGAACAACAGTACAAGACAGAACAAGCTGAATACAAGGCCTCAAAATTCCCTTCTTGTAGCTAGATCCCAGCACCAACATCTGTGCCAACCAAGGCATCAGATTCAACCAAGCAGGTGATGACCAAGGGACTGCCATCCACTCATACCAACACGTGAGAGAAATCCTTGCTAATTTAAAAGTAGTTACTTTGTCTTAAAATTCTTTCAAAAGTAGTATATAAGTAACACCAACCTTGCTCTAAGTGTAAGGGGGGTAAAAAGATAATAAAGTCACACTTCTATTATTTGATTGCTCTTACTTTACAAGAGAACTCTTCATCTGTCTTTCTTGCATGTATCTTTATCATGGAAACACTTAAACATGTGCAACTGAAAATCATAAAACCTAACAGAACAAGACAAGACAAAATCTTTTTAAAACCTAACCTTAAAACAAAACAGTAAGATGATGCAGGCACAGACAAGACCGAGTCTTCTAATCAAAGGCAGGGAAAAAAGGAGCAAGACAACCTGATAATTTATGAAAACAAGGTGAGAGCTGATGACAATGGGCTGTCAAGTAAAAACCTCCTCCCAAGAGAACTCACGTTCATGCAAAAACTGAAATGCCACAGGAAAGAGCTGAAAGTTTGCCCAAATCCTAAATTAGTGCTTGCAAGTCTGCATAAGTGGTGAACATTTTTGTTCACAGAATCTACCTTAAAACCTTTGAGTGCAATGATGAGAAAGTACGTATAAAAATCTAAGAGGTATTTAATAAATACAGTACTCAAAAGCTGTTGTTAAGAAAGCACAGGATGAATTTCTAAGGTGGTCTCAACTGCTGAAGCAATTCCCTGTAACTGAAAGTAATCATGCAAATACTCTCAAAATGTAGATTAGCAACTCCAATGCCTGGATGTGGGAAATGTCCTTTTTGGTTTAAAAGCAAAGAAGAAATGCAGTATTTTTGCTTGAGTGGAACTAGAAAAGCAGCGACTGGTTTTCAAACAATTGACAAGGAAAAGTTTGTTGGATACTGGAATAAATCAAGTAATAGCACATATCTATTTTATTTCCATGCTCTTTTGAGCAGGAACTGGAAAAGGCAGAAGAGCAGCCTACTGCACAGGAGAATCCCTCTTGTCCTGCAAGTCATTTGAGTGAAGGCAGGGCTGCATCTGGAGTCCACAATAGAAAATCTCCCAACCAAGTACATCTACACATGGCTATTTATCCCTGCTCATCACACAGTGGTGGCACCATTGGTATTGGACCACTGCATTTGAATTTTCTTGATCTCTATTAAAGTGAAGTTCAAGGATGGCTTTTTTAAAATGAAAATTGATGTTATTCTACAATTCTAACATGGAAAGAGAAGAAAAATCTAAGACTGTGGAAATCAAGTTGTTTCAGAGCAGAAAGCAACACACAAAATACAGATAAATGTGCAGCAATTAAGAAAATAAGGAACCATACATAAAAACTCTCAATCAGAAGATGATGGAGATTTTGTCACAAACCCCCTCCCAAAAATAGAAGAAAGGCCTCAAAATAAAGATTACTACACAAAACCTCTGTCTTGTGCTAGTTTCCACCAAAAGAAATGGTAGATCAGTTATAAATTTAGCAGTATCTGATGTGCTCACAGCATGTCCTAGCATAGACACACCAGGAAAACAGAATTTGTGTCTGCTGGGAATAATTCTCCCTTGTCCCAATACAGATAACTCCAAATCCTCACGGTAATTTGTCATAATTAAAAACAAAATGCAATTTCTTAAACATTACCCTAGGGAGTCTCACTTTGGTAACATCCTCTACCCGCCAATATGCCACAGGCAAGCCAGCTGTAAGCCTGTATGTGTAGAATTTTATCAATGATGGGAGCCAATTTCTTGCCAATAAATCGCAAAATACTTGGCTAGGAGAAAAGGGAAAAAAGGCAAATCCTAGGTCTAGGATGGTTGTCAGTACAGTCCTATGTTTAAAACCACATAAAAACATCTGCTATCCTGCTGTTTCCTTCTGTACTGAGTGTGTGCCAAAGGAAGAAAAGGAAAAAAAACCCAGAAAAGAGTAATATAAAATGCCACTGCAGTGATGTTAATCCATGTAACAACCAATACAGCTACACTACTTTTTAGCACATATTAACTTTTATTCCCCAGTTAATCTTTTTCCAAAGCTGAAATTATTTCCCAAAGTTGTCTGTTTAAAAGGCAATCTCAGTTTCCTAAGCAGTAAGATATCAGAAAAATTATTGCTTTTTTTTAGCATGAAACACCAGAAAATACAAAGGTCTGTCAAGCAGGAAGGAAAAAAAAAAAAAAAAAGAAGGAAGGGAAAAAACAAATGTGTTTTCCATCAAGTGAATAAAAGCTTAAGAATAATTCTTAGACCTTAGAAATTACAGTTAAATTAGAACTAGAGGTTTCTATAATATTATACAGAAGTTTTATCTGTTAGAAACAAATTAAGACCAAGAACCTTTCATTTACCTGGAATATGGAATTTCTCCACAGGAAAACTGCTTAGTTGTTCATATATTCTACTTTTCTCTTGTAAAAGAGTTTCTTTTAAGGCACTCTCCCTGTGTCCTCGGGAATTGAGAGCCTCTAGGAGTTGGTCCAGTTGTTCCCGAGAACTGTAAAAGCACCAACGGTTTGGTTTGTATACTGGCCTTGGCACCTCTACGACAACACTGGTGTGTGAATCTTGGTCAATATTGGAGGTAGATTCAGAGGATTTCAAAGACTCTCCAGTTTTACTGAATACCTGAGGTTCATTTGTGCAAGACTGTCCACTACTCTGAAAGGAAGAGGTTCGAGGCAACAACATGTCTTCTGTGAGACCAGAATAGTCCTCCTCTACAAACAATCCAGGAACAGAAGGGAAAATCCAGTAGCGTCGGTACAGACGGTCACGACCTAATGGGGTGATATTTGTGCAGGCTGTTGCATTCTGAATCTTTTCTAACAGTTCCTTCTCTTTCTTTTGTTGTTCCTGTTTTAAAGCTTCTTCATCTTCAGCCGTAAGAGGTTCGCTCTTTCCACAAGTGGTCTCTTCTTGTCTTGTAAATTCTTTATATCCATTTTGCCCTCTCCTTCCTAAAGTTAAAAGAGGCATGATAGCAATTAATTTACAATTGTTTTTAACCAAAAATTCAAGTAAAGAGCAGGTTTTAGTTCTGTCCCTTTCTGGTAAACTAAACTTACACTGTCAAAGACCACCAGCTCAGTCAAGAGACAATACTGGTTTTGTTAAAGAAAAACTCAAGTGATTTACCACCATTCCCTTGACAAGCAGGTAGCCACTTTAAATATACCTTCACTTTGCAGAAACTAGACTAAGTCTCATTTACTGACACTGTCATCTTCAGTATTGTACAAAAAGAACCAAAATTTTAACAACTCAAACATACATTATAGAAACATCTTATAATGACTAAGTAAAATTCTAGCAATTTCACTATTGAACAGAAACGATGATTCAGACTTTATTTATCATACTCAAAATTATGATCTTAAATCCACAAGGCCTCAGAAAGACCAGAATACCTACATAGCAACTTTTATGGCAAACTCAGTTATCTTACTTGACCACTTTACATTTTAAATGTATTTACTATTATTTTCCCTCCTCAATTTGTACCAGCAGAAAGTATTTCAGTTAATACTTTGGTAAACTAAAGATGTGAAGTCCTGGTAGTCATCTAGAACAGCGTGTCTCATAATTGATGCATGCAACCTGAAAGGTGCTGTCAACACTCAAGTTCTACATGTTTCCAGTGTGACCTTCAGTTCCCCTACTTGTAGGAATGAAATAGTAACACTTATTTGTCACCCAGTCACAATGTCTCAAACATGGGTATTGACAAACCTGAAATTCTTGTTTAGGTCCTCATTGCTTTGCCATGACAAAGCTGTAACAGTATATAAATCTGTATTTCTGAATGACTCACGATCTCCATCCCAGCTACTGCTAGGAACTGTACAAGTTTGCAACTTAAGTCCAAAATCATCCAGGACTTTCACTAGTACAGACACCAGGATAAAGCCTTCCCAGCAGAAAGACACAGAGGAGCTAGCAGCACAAAGCCATCAACAATTCATCCTCCTGTGGTGACATGTAGGTTTACAGTTAGGAACAGCAGGCTGTACCATTTACTGCACTGCAGTTCCTACTAGCACACTGCTGAGGAAATTAAATCTAGGCATAAGTCTAGTTTTATTCTTGTATAGGATGCATGTTGCTTCATTAACAAAGGCAAACCACACCCAAATGCTTGGTCGAACATTTTCTTTTGAAATACCAGTTGGTTTTGCAGTTTACTAAAAAAAAATATAAAAAAAAAATATTTCAAACCCACACCATCTCCTATTAGATGCAACTCCTCCAACTCTGAGGGCAAGTACTTATAAGAGTTTGTTAGGCAACAGCATGACAACAGCATTTTTTAGACAAAAGAGGAATCCACACAGCAAGTATGAAACACAAGAAGAAACAGAATTGTGAAAGAACATACAGCTAACCATAAGAACTACATCAGACTGGCTCAATGTACTTAATAGATCATTATGATCATGTTCAAGTGTGGTTTTCTTTCCTTTAAAGAAAATTACAGCAAAGATTGATACTTTTAGTATAAAGCACAAGAGCTTGCCAGGTCCATGCATGCAGGTACACAAACAAATTCATTATAGCATTACCTCTTCGTCGTTTTTTGTTTGGTCCCAGCTCTTCTTCATCCTCTGTGACTGTGTCCATGTCTTGCTCCTTACGTTCCATCTCTTTGCTCTCTGTACTGGTATCGAGGTCTTCCCGCTCCTCCTCCCTGACACAACAAAATCAACAAAAGGTGACTAACTAACCAACCATGCAATATAAGATGAATGATAAAAAATGCACAATAAAATATGGCATCTTTGACATAAAGAGTATTTTTATCTCCCACGTACTTAAGCTAGTAAAATAAATACCTATAAAGCTTTTTAAAAATAAACCGTAAGTCACAGACTATATTAAAGCCCAAAAGAAACCCACTGCAATTGTAAATGTGAAGTTCTATAATAAAGACTAAAACCTGCTCTTTGGTACCCATACTTTCATTTGAAGAGTATTATTATAATCAGATCATTTTTGGAGACATCTTAGTGTAGTTCTATTGCTGTACATTTTTTTCATGCCTAAGAAAAGTTTCCTTCCCAAAATGTATACCTTTCTGTAAAATGCTTGTAACACACTTTTGCCTCATCTAGCAAATATAGCTAAAACCCTACAGAAATGCAGGCAGTTTTTACAAGGTAACTTTTTTTACCAATTCTACATCACTATGAAGAAAAATAAAATCAACATTAAGGAGTATATACTTAACATATACCTTTGTATATGATCAAGTCAATGAAACTACACATGTAAGGCCTGGCCATGAAGCTGAAAAGTGTTATATGATATACATCACAGTAATACTATGTATCATACCCAACAGATATTTCTACAGCAGGAATTCTTTGCTCCTCTTCCTTCAGCTTTTCTTGTTTCTCTTTCATTTTTAACTCTTGTTCTTTTAACCTTTCTTCTCTTTTCTTACGTATCCTAATAGTAAGAAGGATAGAGAAAACCAGGTCCCATTAATCTACCATCTGGTCCATCCACATATTTTTTCTTATATACTAAAACATAATCCAAAAATAGCAGAAACATGGGAAAACACAACATTTAGCACAACTAGGTTTCACGCCCATCTACTGTCCCAGGAAAGCAGCACAGAACAGAAACATTACTACTGTTTCTCATACACCTTCTGCAACCAAGGGATTAATCTCACTTGTAGCAACAAAGTTTAGCTTTCCATATCCTAGCTCTACCTTGCTGCTGCTGCCTCTCGCTCCTTGCGATGTTGTTCCGCCTTTAATTCCCGGAACTCCTGTTTTGCTTGTCGCAGCACATCAACAGAGTCCTCAATGAAATCTCGAGTGGAGACGAGAGTCAGAAGTTTCCCACAGAGAGCATGAAGGATCTTCATCTTTTCTCCTAATAACATTCAGACCAATGTTTATATTTCACTATACAATTGATAATAAGTCTAACTCTTACAGGCTCCAGACTGGGCTTGTTCTCACTGAAGAACAAGTGAACGAACATTTGTAGTGCACCAGCTGCACTTGCAGAGACATTTCCTGAAAGCATATCTGCTTTGCTTAGAGACATGAGCCTTTATTTTTAATTTATTAACTTTTACCACCAGAAGAAGTAGCAAAATGCCGTATTATCTTCAACATAGAGTAGATAGAAATTTTTTCTCCATTTGCAAAGAGTGAACAAAAGACCCAAATGTGAATATGGAAAAAAAAGCAGGGGTTGAATCAAAAACCTCAGTGCTTCTTCCAGAGTGATTCCGTTATGGAAGTTACACTAACATTTTTAAAATGGCATGAAAGAAAAGCTACTCAGAAGTAATGAGACTGCCTAGCTCTGCAATCTCTGATGTGGTGGGATTTGCTTGTGGGGACTGAAGCATAGGGGGTGAGAGTGTTGGCCTACATATGACCCCCAACGATCCTTTCCAAACTCAATTATTCTATGATACAGTAGATTTTGACCATTACTGGCCTGAAGCAGTTGCAAAATTGATCACTTATTGAGCAATCTAATAATCTCTAACATGTATTGTCTTTTATTACCTGGCAACAAATCATATACTGAGGTACTTGAAAGTTTCTTCAAGAGACCAGGATTACTTAATCTCAGCTCCATGCAAGCATCATCAGTAGTATCAAACCCTCCTCGTTTCTGGTAACGATATTTTGCATTGGCTGATGTTATATCAGCGCCTGATGCTAGAATGTGAAGTCTGAGAATCTCAGAAAGAGTGCAGCTATCAAGATCCAAGTTTTTCAAATTGCAGCCTACAGTTGAGAAGAATGAACAGTTATTTTAAACAGACATTTAATACAGACATTTAAATGTACATAAATATAAAAATAGTGCTTTAAAATACGGAGCAAAATAATAACAGTAACAAAACAAGAAGTGAAACCCACACATACCCTGATGTAACTGGGGCCATGCAGCTGCCAAAGTTGCAACTGCAGACAGTGCAGATTTTGTGGGGTCTGCATCTTCATCCAAAGCCTCTGTTAAATCTTTAAGGAAATAAACACTTTATTCTAGTGCAAATTAAAACTTATACTGCGGAAAGGAGGAAAGGAAGCTGTGTTTTAAGAGTTGCAGAGAAAGTGAAAAGAGGGATGATATTTACAGATGCATCAATGTATTCAAAACTCAATTCAACATCCAAACGAAAATTTACAGATCTTTAAATGCAACTAAAAAAGTCCAACTAAAAGCTAAGGACATGCAGCACATGCTACATATAGGGAGACTACCATAAAAGCTGTTAAAGCAACCACAACACATAAAACATGCACAATGGCAACACAAAAGGCAGCAAGACCAAATCCAGAACACACCTAAAAGCGCCGACAAGTAGCAATGCAAGAACACCTGTATTTCCTTTCCTCAAATGAACTATTTTTCTGACCATAATTTTGTTTTTAGGAAGCAGAACTCAAACCAATCATGTATTTTGGTACTGGCTATCACCATTCACTTTATACTTTCTATCTGTGACTTGGATACAGCCTGTTCTGCACAAACACAATTACTAAGACATTACAAATAAATCATATTTCACCAAATCAAGCACCTGCACTCAATGGTCATCATACATAAGCAAACTGATAAGGAAAGCAGGGAAGTGAAAGGGAGAAACTGCAAATTCCTGTTTCTTAAACAAAGGTTTCCTCAGCATTTACAGGTATTTCTCCAGAGGGTTGGTAGAATATTTTCAGCACTGTATTCTGCTTCAACAATTTTATTTTATTTAAATCCAAATTATTAAGCAGTTAAAGTCAAAATAAAACCACAAATACAAACTAAGACTATAAAAAAAAGCAAATCCACAACAGTTCTCTACAATGTTGTTTGAAAACTGTCACCCAGACAACTGCAAAATTAATCTCTGCACCTCCTCTCTCACTCTAACTATGTAACACAGTTTGAGAAAGTACTGTGCACCCCAAAACCACACATCCATGGTGTTCTTTGTTGCAGAAATGCTGCCTCTACAGAATTTAACTCAGCAAACATGCTGACTACTGCTAGTTTGGTTAGCCAGAATTACAAAGCCAAGACTATGTAATTCTTTTACAGGAAAGAAGTGTCTAAACGAGAGTGACAAGAAATGAAAGTTCTGAGGCAAGTAAAACATAATAAATTAAGTCTCTTACCTACAGCTCTGCTAAACCAGAAACAAAATGGCAGACATTTGCAATTGTCAGCCCCATGAAGTCAAATTATAATATGAAAGTTACACTGCTTTTTCTGATCAGCAATATGAATAATATAGAATCTAATCAACTATTCTATGATTACCTGATAATGGAATTCTTGCTCGTATTGCCAAGACAATACTCTCAGTAGTTAACAACTATAGCTTAATTGCTAAATTCAACAGTAATTAAAATACAGTCGAAATTTATTAACACCATATCAAATCTGTAACTTCATTCAATTAACAAGAGCAGCCTCTGTTATTGAAGGTAGTGCCCATGCTTAATATAATGATAATTTATAGACTGGACATAAATCTTAAGCATGAAAATACATAATATTCATTATGGAACTAAAGGAACCTTTTGTGTAACTCACACATCTGGCTTGAAGGGGCCATGGAATTCACTTGACCTCAAACAGGGAGTGCTCTTATGTATCTATCCACCTCTAATGAAAAAAAGGCTAGTAGGATGGGTCAAAGCTTCTGCTTTAGTGAGCAAATTTGGCAGTCCATAAACACAGGACCACAAATTTGTAACAAACCCTGCCCTTCCTTCTGACCAGTCGTTAGTATAGACCGAATGCCTCTGAAAATGGCAGTGACATCAGCCTTAGAGCAAAGACCGAAGTCAGGGTGACTGTGAGACTCTTCACTGGAAGAACACACATGGTGGTTTCCAGGAGCTGTGGACGCAAACCTTCAAGTCTTGAAGGACAATTAATATTCAATTCTCTGTTATAGTTGTGCTGGGCAGTTTTAGTTTTTAACCTAGTTAGGAACAGATTTTTTTACAGATACGGGTATCTTGGAGAAGACTTAGGAAAATTACTTGCTTCCTGACCCTCCGGAGAAACATGTAACAGTGCTGGAGGAAGAGGAGGAAGGTAAAGATGCTTCCTGCATCTCCGAAACACAAGCAATGCTGTTAAAAGCTTATTATGCTTCGCTGGATACAATCATAATAACAATGAGCTTCCTTTTTCTCTATTTTCACCAGACCCTGCAGTCCATGCCCAGTTTAAGGCTTTAATTTCAGATAAAAGAGAAAAAACAAGCCCATTTACATAAAATATCCATGCATAATAAGACAAGGTTAAACAAAGGAATGCCATAAATCATGCAGCTTAAAAGTTAATTCCAGTGCAATTTCAGCTTTTCAGCAGTAAAATTAAGGATCTGACCTTTGGTCTCAGCATCAGCTATTTGATCTTTGGCCACTTCCTCTTCCTCTTCGGCCATTGCCTGAAAGATGGCAGTCAGGAAGAAAAACAGCAATTCACATAGTGGGCCTTCAGTGTCATTTCCTACAAGAGCTTCCTCTAAAACCTCTGTGAATAAAGTTTAAGAAGCGTCACTTTTGCCGCAAAGTTGGAAAAAAAATTATGTACTGAAGAATGAAAACATTTCTTTTCCTTCAGGCATGATAATTAAATTACGTTTCCATGATTTACTGCATATATTCCTAGAGTGATGGTGTCAGAAAGAGTGCTGACAAAATATTGTTTTCTCAATATTTAATTGCAAGAAAAAAGTACAAGTAGATATTTTGATAAGTAGAATAACAACTTGTACACCAAAATTAATTTTGATTTTACAAGTCCCATGGAGTTGACCGTGAACTGAAAACTGGATTGATATGCATGTGTTAGCCCTGACAGATTAAAGCCACACAAAAAATCCTGCAGCAGTGGTACTTGTGTGCACTTAAAATGTTTGGTTGTTTGGTAGAAGGGAAACCACCAAAGTGGGGCACCTTGCCACATGAACCACAACTTGCCTAAAGTCACTCCTTCAGGAAATTCATCTTGAAGATCAAAAAGTTCCCCAAAAGCATGTAAAAACTCCAAAACCATCAGAGCATCACCAAAGATCTCAGGAGGAAGTCTCGTCTTCACTGGCACTGGAATGGGAAGTTCCTGCAAACAAAATGGGACCACTTAAAACAGTATTTGGTTTGTGCAGACAAGTGATTAAAACCAAAGAGCCTATTATTCTAAGGAATGTATTTGTTGAGTTTCTCTACATTTTACTAAAAAGAGTCCCACAGGACACATAATCACTTAACATGGTTACATTGGTGATAGTACTAACTTTGGAAACCAAAGAGCATGAAACTTGAATGTAAATTTTTCAAGAAAGGTTACTCATGTCCATGAAGTTTGATCTTTATTGAACGAAGTTAATCCCTGAACAAGTTAATAACATTGGCTGTCAAGATTTTTGCTTTATACCTGTATAATTTCACAAGAGTTTTGAATTTCAGTTTCCTGAACTTTCCAGACAAGCAAAAATAAACATACTCTTCAAAGTTACTTATGATTGCCTGCAAAGACAAGCAAACAAAAACCCAACACGTTCACATGCCCTTCTAATACTAGGATATGCAAGATCATGCCTAACAACTGTGTGTTCTGGTACTGCGTTTTTTGTATTTGTAAAGCACTTATGGTAGCTGAAGACATTAAAGGGAGCTGATGTAACCATCCATATAACAAGACCACTTGACAGAGACACAACCTCCAAATCACAGATGACAGTGCCTAACATAGTTTGATTTTGAAATTACTATCTTCATGTAACTCTTCAAGATTTGTCTTCATTTACTGTTTCTTAGCACAAAGTTGAACAATTATGTCTCCTTTCCACAAATGTGGTAGCTCACAAATACTAAAAAGAAGAAAGCTGAATACCATGCTTCAGAAGAACATAGTAAGGTATTTCATAAATTTCCAGAGAAGGGAATCTTTTCAAAAGCAGTCCCCACCTAAACTCATCTTTATTTATATCCTTGCCAATTCACAGAATCACTAAATAACAGGTTATTTTAAGTTGGAAGGGAACCACAAGTATCATCGAGTCCAACTCCTGGCCCTGCACAAGATCATCCACGTAAAGAATCACACCCCATGCCTCAGAGCATTGTCCAAATGGCTCCTGAACTCTGTCAGCCTGGTGTTGTGACCACTTCCCTGGGGAGCCTGTTCCAGTGCTTAATCACCCTCTGGGTGAGGAACCTTTTCCTAATATCCAACCTAAACCTCCCCTGGCACAGCTTCAGGTCATTCCCTCGGCTCCCATCACTGGTCATCACCACAGAGAAGAGATCAGTGCCTGCCCCTCCTCTTCCCCTCACTGCAGTGAGGTGTCCCCTCAGTCTCCACCAGGCTGAACAGACCAAGTGACCTCAGCCACTCCTCATATGGCTTCCCCTCCAGGCCTTTCACCATCCTTTTTTCTTTTCTTTGGACACTAATAGGTTAATGTCTTTCTTACATTGCAGTGCCCAAAAACTCACACTGCACTCCAGGTGAGGATGTACCAGCACAGAGTAGAGCAGCAGAGTCTCACTGTAGTGATGACACTGCTTTTCCACTCCTTTTTCTTTCCAGTAGAAACGCAGCAGCACTCTTTTCACAGCTTGCTCACCTTTCAGCAATGGTCTTTTTCATTTTCTTCAGCTTTTTTTCCCCTTTCTACATAGCTAAGAGTTTTCACTTCCATCTTCAATGGTCATACAGCTCTCCTTGCAAATATGTTCAGCTCTCATATTCCTCCCAATCAGTGCTTTCACTTGAATTGATTTAACACTCTCCTTCATTTCCACTTGCCCTCCTTGCACTTCTGTTACACTTCCCTGTGTATCTCAAACTCTCATCCTTCTGTTTCTAACGATTTGCCTCCTTTTGCTATCCCCTGCTGAAATGAATCCCAATAAAGTGTACATAAATGTATAACACTAGAAGATCTTCTGTTACATACAGCCACACTATATTCTTATGTGAAACCTAAGGTCTTCGAGAAGCAAATTCTTGTTATTTTCTACAGGTTTCCAGTATCATCATGAAAGATGCTCATTAAACTTGATATAGATAGTATATTATAGCACACATAGTATATTGCTTCAGTTTAAATCAAAGGAATGCCACAGGACATAACAAGCCAATGTCTTTTCTAACTTTTGCAGCCAAAAATTTGGTTTTTTCATTACTCAAATCTTTTAAGTAATTCCTGTTTGTTCTAGGTGACCTCATCTTGTATACTTAACAGAAAAATCAGGTATACTCAATACCCTCCACTAAGTAATGCCAGCACTTGGAATATACTTCATTGCAGACTGAGCACAGCCTGTAAAGCTTTTCTGGAGGTTGAAAATGCAGATAAAGGTGATCCTATTAACATTGCCACTAGGAAATATGTATTACACACTGCAGGTGACTCACAGCCTCTAGCACTCCAATCAGATCTAGATTTGCTTCTGCATTAGGGAATCTAATCCATCTGGGGACCCTACAAACTACAGTCGTCAGCTATTCCAAATTCCATCATACCTTAAGGTCATCACACTCCATATCTTCTCTAGGCTTACTCCACTGTTTCAGGTATTCCACATATTTTCTTTTTTCCTCACGCAGTTTCTCTCTTTCCTGAAAAAAAACCAGTCACAATTGTATATAAATAGTTACATGGCCTTATTGCAATTTCTAAAACTGCACCACTTACTATTCAATCACACTGAAAAGTAAAACACTACATTTAATTAGAATGGAGTAATCTATTAATTTTTATTTTGCATAAAATGATACTGGGAAAAATATTTACACAAGGTGATATTTTGTTGGATTAGTTGTTGCTTTTGTTGGTGGGTTGTTTTCTTTTAAATGAAGAAAAAATATCACAAATTAGACAGCATTTATGAAAGTTGCCTCAAAAAAGACCATCAAAGTAAGATAGTGAATGTGGCTGTGGTAAAATACAGTGGAATATATAATTTCTTCATATTCAAGTTGACAAAGAGTTATTTAGCGATTTACATCCAAAGAGAATCCACACAGAAACCCACAACCATTAGATATGCTGTCAATCTGATGCAGAACAGATTCTTCAAAGAGAAGACAACCATTAAATCAAATAGTTTTACACATTATTGGCAAAAAAACCCCAAGCCCACCACATTACTTCAGAAGTAAGTTCAAATTCAAAATGAGCTTTTAGTAAACTAAAATTATAGAGGATGTTAACCAGAAATACAACCCATCATCAAATCTTGTAACTGCCTATACTTCTAAAGTGCATTTCTAGGAACTGAAAATGATTAATGGAAAATAACTTGAAACAGTGACTAAGAAACAAGAAAACTAAAAAGCCATTACACTCTTCCTATATGAAACACAAATACTTAAATGCATTACTTTTTCCTTTTCTATTTTGAGTCTCTCTTTCTCTTCTTTCTTTTTCATCCTTTCTTCTTCCACAATTTTCTTTAATTCTTCTCTCTTCTTTTCCTTATCTTCTTTCTCCTTTTTCCTAGCTTCTATAGCATTTGCCTTCTCTTGTTTTAATTTAGCTTTTTCAAAAGCTATAACGGAAAGAAACAAACCTAAGTTATTTTTTCTTTTGCAAAATGTTAAGTTTTAACTGATAAACAGACTGATCTTTTTATAATTACCATATGAAAAAGATATTGTTATGAAGACTGATTTATTTCCACACCAGCCAGAAATTCAAACATTTGGAAGTTCTTTACAGAATCAGAATTTCAAGCCTAGGTATTACACATGTTTTACAGGTTGTCAACACGGTAATAAAGCTAAATATATCTCGTTTTAGGAGTATACAGAAGGTTATTACTTGTTTATTGGCTTCTATCAATCGACATATGAAGATGGGAACTGATTCCAACATATAATTACAGCAAAATATTTAGTAATGACTGGTTAATAAAAGCATGTCACAACCAGGTGTGGCACACAACTGTGAAATATCTGTAACTGTAAAAACCTTTAAATAAGTGATCTTTAAACATTTAGTTATTACTGAATTACTGAAGTCAATACATTTGAGACCCATGCAGTATTTCAGTGTGTTTTGTTCAAATTTCACTTCAGTTACACAGTTTTAGCTGAACGTTAAATTCTAATAAATGCTGAAGAGATGCAGATTTCTCTGCAGTCACGTGCAGAAGAACAGGGTAAAAATTTCCACTTTCTGTGGACAGACAATGCCTGTCAGCCCACACACAGGCTAACAAATAAAAGGGGGTCTTACTGTTTTAATTGAATAAACAGGAAAGCTAGAATCATAAGTGAATGAAATGAAAAAACCAAGTGGATAGTACTAAAAAGAAAGATTTTTATCATATTTTCCTATAACATTCTGAGAATGGGTGAAGTTCCTTCTATAGATAGCTACTGCACATACCAGCTATGTCTCTACCTGGAAAACAAATGAAGGGAAGCTGATCCCCAGGGTTTTCAACATACCGAGAAGGTTAATTTTTCAAGGTACTTGGTATTTTGCTACCTTTTCACATTGTGAAAATGTGTCTTAACTAGCCTTCTAGGAGCTGCAGTTTCTGGCCACACAAGAGAGGAAGCAGCTGTTACCTCTTCTATGCTCCCA
This sequence comes from Eopsaltria australis, assembly GCA_034509425.1. Classification (NCBI taxonomy): domain Eukaryota; kingdom Metazoa; phylum Chordata; class Aves; order Passeriformes; family Petroicidae; genus Eopsaltria; species Eopsaltria australis. The sequence goes on along the minus strand of JAVTVJ010000116.1, from coordinate 745,346 downwards.
TTCCCAGCACATGAACAAATAGATGCTCATTGTGCAAGAATGTGGACACACAAATTTAATGGAACACATGAAATTCTAGTGTCCCCACCTCCCATAAAGGAAAGGCCCAAAGCAGTGTCAGACAACTTTGCTGTTATTTAAGCAGATGTTGGACTAGGTAATTTCTAAATGTACTTGACATCTTAAAACATTCTGTGTTCACGGAAATGAGAGGTTGGAACCAGAAGTTCACTAAAATATTTCCACAGATGAAAGCCTTTCCTTAGGAAGAACATGAGTTCTTACAATCCAGAAGAACATGTCCTTGTCTGAGGTCTGTCTCCTCAAGAAGACAAACCAGTTTGTCTAGTTAAACCCAAACAAAAGACATATGGGTCCCCTTACTTATTTGAAATATATTTTAAATTGATCAGGAACAGGTCAAAACTAAGCCAAAATAATTCAATCAGTCCAAACTAAAAACTTCTGGAGTGATTTGTGCTCCTTTAAACCAGAAAAATTCAGAATATACTTCAGTTCTTTCAAATTTTGATATTGTTGTATGAGGAAAATGTGTAAATGGAAAAATTAATGTATTTGTGTTACACATCCATGCTCTGATATACCTTTAGCTGGTAAAATTTACACATGACTTCACCATCCAAGCTTCTAAAATAATTATTTAGCTCTTTATTTACCTGAGACAGAAATCAACACAGTTGGACCACAAGCTTCCTACATTTCCCCAATTTAGTCAACTAACAAGGAAAAAAAATTACACCAGGAAACAATGATTCTAACAATTTAAAGGAGCACTTGGCCATAGTGGTGTGGCCGTACACTCTCATTACATTTTCCCTTTGAAACGTACAACCCCAAAAATACTCTAATTATGGACTGCTCTCAAACCTGCAAAAACTGGTTCTACTGGTCGTATGAGTAAACTGAGAAGCTTAACTTACCTATGGCCTGCACATCTTCTTTTTGCTTCTGGAACCTTGCCCTTTCCCTTGATACTTTACTTTTGCTTCCTGGGGTGCTTTGTTTAGGTGTAATACTGTCCTCCTGATAGAGAATTTGGAGGAGAGGAAAAAAAGAACATAATAACAACAGTGAAATGACCAGCAAAAATATTCCAAATTTTTCAACTGTTCTCTAGAACACAATGAAGTAGTATAGCAACTAAGAGTCTCAGTGTTGAAATACAGGCAAGTGACATACCTGTATCTGAGGGCAAATGACATAATTTTATCTGAGAGTTCAAATTAAAGGTTTTTAGCAAATTATTTATTAATCCCAGAATGGACAAGCACTCTGTCATCACAACACGCTGAAAAACTAGTTTCTTAATGGGATCCCAGAAATAATGACAAAAATAAGAAGATAACATATCAAATATGATCCCTTTTACTTTAAGAGCAATTGTGGAATATATCCCAATTGCCCTCAAAATAAAAAAGCACAATGCCAAGCTGAGTTTCAAATGACCCGAAAACTCAGACAAATGGAAGAACTTAATAGACTGTGCTGATGTGTCTTCATCTGGGATTAAAATACTTACAAGACTTGCAGATGCCCTCTTTGGAGGTCGCCCTCGCCGTCTACTTGCAGGACTGAAGATAAATGTGGGTGGTTCATCAGGAAAGAAATAGGAGAAGTTTTGTTCTGCTAGATTGTATTTTTCAATTGATGTTGCCTTAGTAAGAAAGATGAAAAGAGATATTAATTGTGAAATTCTTACCTTTTTATAAATATAAGACAATTAATCAATCATTAATTCACAAAAGAAGACAGCAAGAGTAACCATATCCGCTTAACTGAGGATAAGAAATAAAGCTCTGAAACAGTGTAGGTGAAGAGTTAATCTACCAAGTGGATAATGACAAAAACGTATGCAGCACACATCTGAAACTAGAATTTGGCTTCATTTGGTAAGATGTTATTTCTTTATATGCCTTTTAGCAAACACAGCTGAACAGTGTCTTCCTAGAGAGTTACTGAAGTGCATCAAGAATAAATTTTGACAGATAAAAGCAGAAACTTAACTTATTGAAGAACTAGATAATTCTCTATTACACAGGTACTTATTTCTGGAGAAGATCATTCCAAATTGTCCAAGTTTCTTTTCAAGTCTATTTTCTCAAACTAATGACTTCAGGAAATCTGCCTTTATTGGACAATACAGATGAGGCTACAAAGCAGACATTCCAAATAGGACATGCTCACACAACTGAAATGCAAGGCAATCAGCAAGAGGACAAGAAGACACTCCACAGAAAGCTCAAATAAAGACAAGGTGGCAAATACACATACACAGTATATAACAATTTTCCTGAGGCTCCAGAAGGCATCACTAATAGATCACTAGTGCTTAATGAGGTACAGTGAACTGGGTCAACACGACCACTAATAAGCTCAAGGAACAGGGTGGTTTATCCCTTTCAGCTCTATTTTCTTCTATTTCCATTTCTTTAGAAGAGACAGTCTAGAGTCACACATTTATTTAGAAATTCATTGCCTTTGTTATTTTCCACAACTTTCAGAGGCAAGACTCTCACTGACTCTCATCTCTCCGAGCTTTCCTGTGCAGAATGAGCAGTTACACAGCTGTATGAGAAAATATCAGACATAATAAAAAAACCCTGCTACTTTCTAAAAACAAAAAGATAGCAAGGACTTCATGGTCAAGGCCGAAATACACAGTGAAGGAGTCCAGGATCTCTTGTGGCACAGCAAGCAAGGCAAGGGAAATTGCTGTCTTGTGGGAAAAGCTGCTCAAATTCTCAGTCATCTGGTGCCCACCAAGATGTGAACTTTAGTCTGAGTTGTACTAAGTTGTACTAAGTGTCACCATAGATTTAAGATTACGAAAACATGCATAGTCAACATCCAAGGCCTTAAAAAAAACCCATTCCAGCCACCTAAACTCTGGTAACTTGTCTCACTGAAGATCTGGAGACTGAATTCAAACTATCATAAAACATTTTCCAGCTAAAAGCATTAGAACAGAATAATATTGGTTTACTGTATCAACACAGAAACAGTTCATTTTTATTTGACTTAGAAATACCAGCTGCATACCTTGAAGAATGAAAACAATTCATGTGCTAGACTAAGCAAAAGTATATTATGCTTTAACAAATAAAATTTTTCTCGGTAAATGCTTTTTTTTTATTTTGGGGACTTTTTTAAACTAGTAGCCAAAGAAAAAATTAAAGAATTATGCTTCATGTACAGAAAAATTACCATCTTGTTTACAAGCAGAAGTTAAAAACCTGTTTTTGAACAGAAAATTGAAGTATTCACCTTTTATTTTGGAAAAGTATATTATACTTACAAAAAGCTAAATTTGATGTAGTTTTAAAACAGAGCTCTGAGCAGCTAATAGAGAAGAGCAAAAAAGTACTAAATAGTGTCAATATTCTATCCCATAAATTATTTCTTTTTGCTTACCTTAGCTTTAATTACTCCATCATGTGGTTCACAGTGTTGTTTCAGAAAAAGTTTAAGTCTATCACGAGAAAAGAGATGTTTCCTCCGGCTGTATTAGGAAAGAAAGGTAGTATTATCAACTAACATCTTTAGTGTTTAGGTACAGCCAAAAGTATGTGCAAGAATACATGTGATAGACCATATGATTGATCTTTTTCTTATTTCTTAATTATAAATAACACCCTTACTATTGTAATTAACAACCGTTCTTTGAAACCCCAACTGAATTAAATTTTTCCTTATGAATAAAACAAAACCCAAGTAGTAAATAACAGTTGGTTTATGCATCTGCAATTTTTATTTTGAAGATTCTGTTATGTCTTCTTTTATAAACACCCTTTTGATCCATGATAGGTCTTCCAAATACTTTTTAAAATTCCTAAATAAAACTCAAGTCTGATTGTTTCAGAAGAGAGGGAGGACAAACAAGCGAACAGGGACAGCAGGAACACAGCATTCACATCTCTCAAGCAGGCAGGCAAGCCAACAAGTGACAAGGTGAATTCACACACTTCTCAGCCAAGCTATGCCACTTCTTTCTACAGGACAGTGTGCACTCTACTGGCTCCTGACATTCCAGGAAACCCGCATTATTTCAAGGGAAGGAAAAAACTTCACTACACAGGAACAGTTAATGAAAAAACAAATCCTGATTTGTGCTGGAACTAAATGACTTGTAATCACACAAATTGAAGTTTATTTACAGCATCCAGTTTATATAAAGTTTTGATGCACAATCTACTCTAAACACATATTTTAACTAAACTTGAGACAAATTTGTAATTTAAGAAGCAAAACCTCTACACCTTTCTATCTTAAATCAATCTGATTGCCAGTGTTTGCTCCAACATTTCAAACCAGCAATGCTATCAGAGTGCTCACAATGCCAATAGTTCATTATTATTATTTTTTAAATTATTATTATTATTATAGTTCTCAAACTTTTTTCACCTGCTCTATCAATCACAACCGTAGCCAAGGTATCAGAAGTCTCAGTGTTGCAAAATGTGGAATATATAAAAATTTTCTTAAGAAGGGATGTTCTTTCATGTTTGATCTTTGTGTACTTTCAAGAGTAATCAAGACGAAGTGAAATTTAAAACATGGAACAGAGAGCTCGGTTGTTAGCTACTGTAAGTGATGCCCAGGTGTTAGAAAAATATATTATTTGTTGGTAGAATTGCCTTGTTAAGGTTTAGGGCTGGACATGTTTCAATTGTCTCAGACCTGAGGGGACATTAACAAAGCTTGGGAAGAAGAATGCCCACTGACAGTGGAAACAAAGAATGCAGAATTTAAGGGTCACAAAGACATCTAGCAGAACTCCCACGGTAAGGAAACCAAACTGAGCAACTGTACTGAATCAGCTTCAGCTGAGTAAAAGGTAATGCTGCAGGGGAAGATCTGCAGCCACGGACTCAGGACCACTCACCCAAGAAACTCACTGACTCAAAAGAGAAAGACTCAGCATGCAGACTAATTACCATAAGGTGCAATAATTAATCAATTAATTGGAATCATTAACCAACAGAAAACAGAATACTAATTAGTAAGAGAACTATGTAACTTGTAGCCAATGAACACTAATTCTTTTGCTTGCTAAAACGTGCTTGATTTATGGACTATCACTGATCACCTAGGCTTCTGTATCTCTGAAATAAATAACCCATGTCTCTCTCGAGTGTGTAATCATTGGCTTGTTGCACACTGGGTAACTAATCTGACTTATGCAGACAACAGTAGATCTCATCAGTGCGTTAATGAAAGCAGAGACTTGCAAGGAGTTGGTACCTGTGTTAATGCTAGCAAAGCTAGGAATCCTTGACACAGAAAGCCTGTAGTACAGTATTTTGTTCCAGTGCTTTTAATTAACGGCTCTAACATTGTTTTAAAATGCCGTTTTATATCAAAAACATCTTACACAACTCATAGTTTTAAAGTAAAATTTTAACTTCCACATACTAATTTTTACCTTAGTTGAGATGCTTTAACAATAACAGGTTCATATAGGTGTTTTTTAATAGGTTGGACTTTGTATTTGAACAAAGAAGGATCAATTATGGCTTTCTTCTCTCTAGGAAAAAAAAAATTAGAAGTTTACATTCACACATCATCAGCCTCATATCGTACACATTTAATGTATTTATATGCCTACACAATGGACCTCTTGAAAATACCCAGCTTGTAACTTCCACCAGTACGAAAGAGGGCCTATTAATTTGTGCCAACTTTTCTGCTACTATATTTAAATCTGCATCAAAACCGGTTCCTGCAAGGAACAGGAACAATGAGGGATTTTTTCTTAGCAAGGAAATGGGAGATAAGAAGGGAAGGAAGGATGAAGAGAGAGAGACAAGTAACGATACATCCCTATACTTCAGAAAATTGTCCTCTTAATTCTGTCAAGTACTCCTGATGGCAACAGGAAAACAGGAAAAAGGAGAAAAAGATGATGAGGAAGGAGTCCAAAAGACAGAAACAAATAAAATGAATAAAAACAGTGGCCCTTGATCTACCAACTGCATTGTAAAACAAATAAAAACCCCCTAAAATATTTTTCCAAAATAACACTTTAGAAAAAAACCAACAAACCAAACACTTCCAACAACATAAAACAACAAAGTAACAGAAATCCTAAGGCAACATATCTACACTTCAACATAAGTAAATGCTTATCAGGTTACATGCTTTATTAGCCGAAGAGCACTTCCCTTTTACAGGCATTGCTACAGAGAACTAGATTCTGCATGCATATCACAGCTGAAGTCCCAAGTTGAGTCACTCAGACCAAACCCAATTTAAGAAATGTAACAGAAAAAAGCCCACTCAGCTATTCATATTAGCAAAACAGAGATCAGCTGTAACCCAGTGGGAAAGATTTTAACATCTCTACCTAAGTTTGTTAAAAGAGCCTTCATATTCTGGTCATACCATGACTTGATCTTCCATGACCATCTTCAGTGTCAAGACAGAAAAACTAAAGTAATGAAGGCCGTCCCTAGGAATTTCTGGATAGTATGAAAGACAAACTTGCACCTCATCACACACCACTGCGTTTCCAGTCCTTAAGTCTAATAAGCTGAAGAATGACCCAAACAGGTAATGTTCAGATACAAAATAAAAGGCATCAGAGTACCAATGTTAAATCAAAAGTATATCGGTTTATTTGTACATTTTTAATAGATTCTAAGCTTCAATACTGTCTGCAATCAAATTCAAGGCCCAAAGAGTAATCAAATTTTTAACTCTTTATCATTAATCTTTACTTCTTAGTTTGAGCAAATCTTTCTCAGCTTCAGTGGATCATATATAATAGCCCAAACATAATTTCAAAACACACTGCATTTTTTCTACTTAGTTTCTGAGTTTCCAGTTATTATCCCAAGAAGTAAATATATTCCTGATATCCTCCTCCAAATTTATAGTAAAATATTGCTTAGTGCAAAAGTGGAAGAAAAAGGTCATTCAATACATGTAGAAAACGTTAAAAATTATATAGATTATCTAGCAGCTTTGGTATAAAAATATTATTATTTTTGGTAATATTTTATTTTGTAAAGCATTAAATAAAACACATTAGAATTAGCATGGATTAGACCCATTTCACAGCAGAGACCACTTACAAAAAATCTTCACATCACAGCTCTGACACACAACCAAATCCCGAGGAAAAAACACAGAGTATTTTGTAATTTAGTAGGTAAAACCACAACTGACTCACCCATATTACACTAGTTTCTACTGCACTTCAGTGACAATGGCTAGTACTTGTGTCAGGATCTTGCATTTTTAATAAGGTTATACTGAACCACTGACAGGTAATATTCTCATCAAGCCCTCAATTACTTTGGCATGGCAACCACATGAACTGAACATAAATTTCTTCTTACACTGCTGCTATGCTACATTTTGACAGCATGGTACTAAGGGAACAGTACCAGGTATCTTCTGAGACCTCAGAACCATAGAATTGTTGAGGTTGGAAAAGACCTCTGAGATGAGTCCAACTACCAACCTAGTACCACTACATTCATCACTAAATCACATTTTCAAGTGCCACATCCACATGGCCATCTGAACACATCCAGGGACAGCAATTTCTTGACTTCCCTGGGCCACCTATTCCAACACCTGATGTTTCAGTGGAGAATTTTTTTTCCTATTATCCAATATAAACCTCCCCTGGCACAATTTGAGGCTACTTCCTCGCATTCTGTCACTTGTTACCTGGGAGAAGAGACCAACCTTCAACTCACTACACCCTCTTTTCAGGTGGTTGTAGGGAGTGATAAGGTCCCTCCTGAGCCTCCTTTTCTCCAGGCTAAACAAACCCTGCTCCCTCAACCTTGTCCTTCTCAATTACCTTGTCCAGGATACCTATCTACGCCATCTGGTCTGAAGTCTTGCCACAGCTACCTGTACCTTACTCTATTAACAGAAGTAGAAAAATTGCACAGAAAAACACTGAGAGTTAGAGGATCCAGAATGTTGTCCTGAAGTGCTAAAACTCCTGTTGTCCCACTTTTTCAGAAAGAGGCAGTGGCTTTTCTTCTTCTCTTTGACTAAATTTGGGAATGGAAAAAACTCCCTTGAAGAATGCTAGCTAAACAACACAATCATTTATGGCCTCCTTGTGCTCCAGTGCAAGCCTCGCACAGAGGTAACCTGTCAGTAAACTGATCCCCATAGCAAGGCTGCCTCTGCACATCTTTGAAGGCTGCCACTGACAAGCAACTCTGCACTGAGCAAGAATAACAACTGCCCATTTGGAATTGCAAATATATTCTGGAACTTAAACAGAATTTCAACAAAAAGCAGAGCAACCTGAAGACTGTTAACAACAACACACTAGGGACAAAACAGCACTTTGCAACAAAATCCTCACTTTTAACTTTTTGGTGAAGACTTTAAGGTGCCTTCAATCCAAGTACTCTAATCCTTCCTTATCATATAAAGAGGACTAATACCCATCACCATTATTCTTGGATTCAAGCAATGGACGAATGGGAGCAGAAGAATGGAAAGGTAAGAATTAAAGATGAAGAAAGATTTACTGTACTGAATAGCTTTGTATAGCTATAATGACATACCCAGTTCATAATTTTTTCTCCAAATAAAGTTAAAAAACTCATTTGAAGATGGTAAAAGGCCTGGATGGTAAGGTCCCACTGACATTATTTCCAAAAGCTGTTACCTCTCATATCCCAAAATTTGCAGAAACAAGTAGCCCTTCCCCAAAATCTTCAATTCAAATTGAACAAACACTCATATTTACTGCCACAAACCAAGAATATTTTTTCTAGTGTTTCTGATGATGCTTGATGATTCACACTACTCACGACCCTGGCAAAAGGAATTCCATGAATAATTAAGTTGCAGCTGAATTGTATGCATTTGGCAGCAAAAGTGCCTCAACCTCCAGGCTGCTGCTGAGTGCTAAAGACAACACAAGAATTCAACCCTACCTTTAAAAGTCTAGCGGTTTAAGGTGTGGATACTGCTACGCCATGTGACCACTATCCGATGGTACCAGAGGCTCCCAGGGCATAGCATAAATGTTTTAAGAACTCAGAAGATTTCTACCTTTTGCTTTGTAATCCAGGCCTTAGAAAGCAGCCTGTTTTTCTGAAGGAAAGTAAGAGCATCTTAGCCTCTTTCTTCCCATACCACCCCAACTTTTACTGCAGAGCACAACAGAACAGGTCAGCAGGAGCATTTGTACAGACTACACGGCTATTTCTGCCCCATACAGACAGCAGTAGGGTCACAGAAAGGCTGGGATCTCTAATGACATCTATTTTCAGTTAAGATTCTCTAGCCTTACAGATTCTTTAGGAAAAATATTTGCAGATGGCCCATCAATCTGTGCTGTGCTCCCCTCCCCCTCACTCACAAACACCCTGAGCATCTGCTGTACCATTGTTTAACAGCACTGCAGCTTTGCACAAAGGCTGGGTCTCAAAACCTGGAGATTTGTGTGCAGGTTGAGGCAGAACTGTCCTGCACGTATCAACTTGACATTGGTCCCAAGGTGACTAACATCTATACTCTTCACATGCAAGTCTCTCCATAAACAGCAAAATACAGTCTCTGAAAGATCAGGGCTGCAAAACAATGCCATTCAGTTCAGTGGGATTTCTTATTGTTATGAGCAATGGCATAAAGAATCTTATATGCCAGCATACAAAAATTCACAACAATGCTTTACTTTCAGAGAGGTTTTACACATACAGCAAATAATACTCTTCAAGTCTGCATATACCCAGAATACATCTAGAAAATAACTGTTATTACATACATTCTCACATTTGTTATAAACAGACTCACTTAAAATTTACACTAAGTATTTTAAAGCCACAAGATGTTTGCAATTTAACTTGTAGCATAAATGTCACAGAACACTGCTTCAGAAGTCTGTATATTCTCACAAGAATTCCCTTTCTGAGAGAAATTAATCATTTTCCCTCCCTTCTCTGCACTGTCAAAATAACTAATCAGCTGGGGAGAACCACAGCCTGACTGGGAGTGCAAGACTTAGTCTTACCACCAGCTCTGCATGCATGGAAGTGACAGCACTATAATGGGATCAATCCTACAGTCAGCTCCGTGCACGCTTGCCTAATTCCAAGAATAACCTCCTTTCAAATGCCACATGCCTTCTGGAATACTGAAAATGTATTTATTTTCTCAAATATGTAGGACATCTTCATGAACAACTTAGACACTGCCTTCAAAAGACAACAAAGAAATTTAAAATTATTTATCCCATGTTATTTTCTTAACCAAGTGAGAAGCTCCACCCTAGTTATTCTAGGCATGTCAGGACATGACTTCATCATGAAGCAATCAACAAGATGAACTGCTGCATCCATGTGACATCTTGAAGTCAGTAACAGTTCATGCAAATGCAAATGTATGTTGCTAGATCCTAGATTAGGGCCCACTTCAAACCCTCCTCTTTCATCATCATGCCTATGAAGCACAGAAGTCTTTCTTTTCATTATACTGCTAGGACAGGCTCAATCACTGGTCAGTAAAGGGATACTCCAAACGAAACAACGCAGTTATAGCCAAGAAGCTCTCCTATTCAATGTTACTAAGCCACTCCAGCCTATAGAAAGTTGCTCAAGACAAGACACACAGTTTCACTGTGCTTAAAATCATAATCAAATCCATTAAATACAATGATAGATTTATATGGACACATGCCCAACGAAGAAAGCTTTGTATGTTTTTGGATTTTTGGACACATACACATGAAGTCTCTGGGAAGACTTTTCAGAGTTCCAGTAAAAGCGTGTCCTCCTGCCATAAAGCAATCTCAACTCTGAGTCCCATGATGGAAGTGAAGTGATACCAGGCTGCAGAAATGCAGAACATGGCTGCACTTTCTGCTATAGCAGCACAGAGAGCTACCAATAGGTACAAACAGTTCTTCCACCATTTCTCAGCAAAAGCACTGTCATTGCAAAGAGATCAACAATGATATGAGATAGTCCATTTCTCATAATGCAGAGTTTTCCGGTGCATGAGCGTAACCGGCACATCTGAAAGTTCAGCTTGTCACCTTCAGCTGTCTGAACACTCACAATCCACACCGATCAAGTAATTTGTTTTGGTCAGACTCTGACACATCTGCTTTAGTCTCATTTCCACCCAGTTTGAGTGACATACAGTAAAAGTATCACGTACCCATTTTGTGCAGAGCTATTGTGCGTTTCTGAGTCGTCGCTGTCGCTGATGACAATTGTGTCCCCATCAGCACTGCTGGTGTGGCCATTCGCCATTCCATTGTGATGGGCTGGAGCTATGACTTCCAAAACCTTACACTGCAACCTGAAATAAAACACACATTTATTAATGTCAAAAGTCTTTCACTAGTACAAGAAGACTAAAATTGTAGCAGATGTTATTTTAAGATACAGACATAACTGAACATTGTATAGTTTACTAAATAAGTGACTAACTAAGCCATGCACTGAAATACTAGGTAAAATATAAATTTCATAGTTACCATCTAATAAATGGGCAAATTCATCTGCTTACACAGCTAGTAGCTTCACTTCTCAGGAAAACAAATCAAGTTACTTGTGGTTCTGAGGTTTTTTCCAGTTCTCATTTAAGTAAACTAAAAGTTAACTTAAAGTGTTACTTTAAAACTAGATAACAAAACTTCTTTGTTGTTTTTACAGCAGTCTAAGAAAAGCAAAAGATTTTCAGATCTCAAACTATTTTTACTTGTAAGAGATCATCTTCTACTACTGTCGATGACCTAAATAAACAAGGCTGAAATGATCATTATGCATCTAATCTTAATAATGGCCCATTTATCTGCTGACACATATTAAGGCTCCATCTGGCATGCACACAATTGACAAAACAAGCCTATTCCTTTGCCATCCTGAATGCTAGTTATAAAAGGGAGAATTAACTACATATCAAAAAGTATAATTAATCAACACTTCATGCTGGGTAACTGTACTGTAGCTGGTTCTTAACCACTAACTTTCACCCCTTTCTAGAATTCCATGGTTCCTATTCTTTAGCTTAACATCCAAAAGCCTTGTCTGATTCATAAAAAATAACTGCTGTAGTCAATGGACACTGTCACATTCTACCACTAAAAGCTCAAAGCATGGGGAAAAAAAACCACATAATAATTTTCTTCTTTGGGCACCAAGCACTCCCACTTGAAATACATAAAATGAAGAATACATGAAGTCCTGTGCTTGAAGTAGCAGTGTCACACTTAGGCTAAAAACAAACAAATCCCACAAAATCCATGACAAACAAATTCTAAATGTTCTTCTAACTGAACTGAACACTGGCAAAAAGGAAGCAATGTCAAAATATTTCTTGAACACCTCTTTCTGCAAGCAGACAGTACTATGCAAAACTTGCACACACTGGGAAGGCGGGGGAGGGGAAAGAAAAGATGGTGGTAGCAGGAAAAAAACCCAAAGAATTAAAATAACATAATAACATTAAAATATCCTAGGTAGTATTCTTGTGATATTATCAAGGATCAGTAATGCAGTTAGCCCCTGTAGCTGCTCTCTCCAACAGAAGAGAGCTCCAGGTTGCTCCAGCAGGCTATTAAAAAAATACGAAAATAATTCAATAAAACAACAACAAAAAAACCTCAACCAAATTATTAACATCCTTATATATTCTAAAGACAACAATATGGCCAATGCTTACAGTATCCATGGGGACATCAGAGCTGCTTGCACAGAGGCAGCCTGAGCTCACTTGGACTCGCTGGCCACGGACCATTCCAATGCAGCCTATCTCGTTTCCAAAGCTGGCTGGTGTGGGGCTGGAAGACACGTCTTCCCAGCCAGTGGAGACCAAGCTAATTAAGTGTAAAAAAATCTAAATAGACTCTGTATAAAGAGCCAAGACCGCTCAAGTATAATGGAGGTAGAACCTGGTGACTGTTCACAAAGTAAATCGAAGTCCAACAAGGCTTGTTAAGGTCTGACCCAGCACCAGACTCTGAGTCCTCTAAAAAAAGTCTATTACTAGTAACTTGGTTTTCCAATATTTGGAACATCACAATCACCCTTTCATACTAAATAATATGGAGTAAACTGCATGACCAAATGTATATTATTGGGCTGGGTTTTTTAAAATTCAACAAAGACCAGCTGCTAAAAAAAGACTTCTTAGGAGAACTACTTTTGTTTCGGATTATCAAATATATTTCCTAGTGAGTCCAATTCAAATTAAAACGCACTTTTAATCTCTAATGGAACACCAGCGAAAGCTCCCGACAGCTCCTGCTGTGACCGCGCTCGCCGCTAGAGGGCGCGGCACACGCCAGAGCCGCGCCGCGCCCCGCGCTCCCCGGGGCGCCCATGGACAAAGGCTCCAGCGCGCACCCCCGGCCGGCCTCCGCACAGAAACACTTCAGCGCTCCAGCCACCCAGCAGCTTTCCCACACTGACTTTAGCTGCTCATCCGCCGAGCAGCCCCGTAATTTACAGGGCATCACGTCTCCTTCTCTAAGGATGGAAATTACATATTCTATACGCTTCATTCAGTAAGCAGCAAAATCCCCAATACAGCTGCATTCCACCCCCGCCCCCTTCCCCTTTATTTTTCAGCAGGAAGAATGACTAACAGATTAAGCTATCCCAGAAAGGAAGTGATACTCCATCTTCTATGCCATTCAAATCATTACCAGAAACCTTTGGGGAAGGAATCAAGTGAAACACACATTACCTGGTTCAATAAAAGCACAATCCTGTGCAATATAATGCTCACTGATAGACAGGAGATTAAAGACAGTGATGCAACCGTTCCTTCTGGCATTAAAGAAATAATCTGTGAATGATTTTTTTAGCCTTTTTTTAGCCTGTAGTCAAGTCATGGCTAATAGCACCAACTCCCTGGACTAAGTGGCAAAGACACTGTTTCTAGTGCAAGTGGTCTGCTCTTCTCCATAACCTAATCATTCCCTGAGATCACTCACTACAAATCTTATTTTATATTATAAGGCACATAAAACAACAGCTGAAAGCTGAAGCAAGAAATTTAAAGGAAGGATACTACTTGAATTATTTCCTAAAAAAGATACTTCAAGATCTTTACACAGCTTAGATCAAGCCATGCTCACGATAAGATTTGGAGGCAACTCACTCTAAAAAGACATCAGCATCAAAGTACATAAATATGTACCCTAAATATCTCCATCAGTCAGGAAGCACTTTCTCCAAATTACAAGAAAGATTACAGTCACACTGAGTGAATCTCAAAGGCTTTCAAAATAAATTGAGAATAGAATTATAAGGAATTTTCACACAACAGTCCCAGCAACTCTACCTCAGACAACACTACTTAAAGCAATTTTGCTTACCCATTTCTGCACTACAGGTTGCTATCAACAATGGGGTCTTCTGGCTTGTTGAAAGGATGGCCTCATGCTTACAGATCTGTTTTTTGTTAGGCTCAGAAACTAAGATCTTTGAGGTCTCTTATGTTATGGGAAGGGTTCCAATAAATGCTTGGCCTTATGTTTTTATCTTTATTCTTTAAAAAAAAACGAACGGAACAACAAAGAACAACACAAGAGTCCAAAAGTTTTCAACACAAAGCCAGAGGTGGTATCACCAACATAATTCTTTTTTTGAATGTAACTGTCTCTTCTCTCTCAAATGAACTTCCATTGATTTCCATGAATGTCGGGTAGGGCTGGTCAGCTGCACAAGCAAAAGAACAGAACTGACTCCAGCAATCTAAGGGCTAGGGACTACAGACTGTGGCTCACGACAGTTTCTCAGGAAACCCAGCTCCATCAGTCTCTCTCTGCAGGAACAATTCTGGGCCGTGCTTTGAAGTGCAGTTTATCACAACTAACAGAAATCTAAGGTCTGACTGAACCTTGTCACTCCCAGAACTCTAAGGAAGAAGCAGGCTGAAGCTATACAAAAGTAAACTGCACCTGCAGCCCCAGGCTGCTGCTCCACAAGGTGCAGAGATCACTTAACAGCTCCTGTCAAATGGGGAGATCTTCCTTTGTCACTCCTTTTCAGCCACACACATGGTGCTTTGCTTTTGCAGCTCTGGCAATCAGTTTCATTTACTGATTGTAATTAAATGAAATTCAGCTACCAGACAAAACAATTAAACAAAAGAATATACATTAACTAGGATATGTATGCAAGATACAAACATTGACCACAGATAAATGCAGAGGAAGATAGAGAGCTGTCCATCTACTCAAGAGGTGCAGAAAGAGAGGCTGCCATCGAAGACTGAGGCAAAGAACTTTTTGATTAACTCATCCATTGTTACCTGTTTTCCAGTTGACCTTCCTTTTCTGGTTAAAGCCCTTCCTGTTATTCTTTGCATTCCTTGCAAGATTCAATTCCAGCTTTGCCTTGCTCTTCCCAGGTCACCTGTCAGTCCTATCTTCAACTGTCTGTGTATTTGCTTCTTTCCCTTTAGTTTGACCATCAGCCAGGCCGCTGTGCTACCTTTCCATAAGATATCAGGGTGGTTGAAGGCCCCAAGAAGGACAAGAACCTGTGAGTGCAGTGATTCCTGCAGCTGAAGCAATAAGGCTTTGTCCATAGGCTCCCTTAGATGAGGGAGCCTGTAGTAGACACCAACCACTTGCTTCCCTTTGTTGTCTCGGCGTCTGATTTTCACCCACAGGCATTCAACCTGCTCATGGCTGTTCTTCAGAAACAACTCTTCACATTCAATCCACCTTTTGATGTAGGGGGCAATCCCTCCACCCCTCTTCCTCCCATCTCTTCTGAACAGCCTGTATCCATGCATGGTCACAGTCCAGTCATGGGATTTGTCCCACCATGTTTCAGCAGCAAAGTGGTTTCCAACTCCTCCTGTTCCTCATGCTGTGTGCTTTGATGCAGTCACCCTCAGCTGGGCTGTCAGCTGTGTCACCTTCCTAGAGGAACACACCCCTTAATTTCTTAATTCTCTGGTGGTTTCCCTTTTGGCTAATAATACCTTAGGAGTCCCCGGCTCATCTCCAAAAGACTCTGTGTTCCAACATGG
Source organism: Eopsaltria australis (assembly GCA_034509425.1). Lineage (NCBI taxonomy): Eukaryota > Metazoa > Chordata > Aves > Passeriformes > Petroicidae > Eopsaltria > Eopsaltria australis. Next base: position 729,347 of record JAVTVJ010000116.1, on the reverse strand, counting down.
CTCGCACATTTCAGAGTCAGTATAATACACATGCACTTCAGCTGGGCTACTAATTTCACCTCTAACACTGACAAGCTGCACCCAAGCTCAACTCTGCCAAGCCTGGTCTCATCCCCTTCCTCCTTCAAGCCTAGTTTTAAGCCTTCTCAATCACCCCGGTCAACTCATGGACCTTTAGATAGGCAAACCCCATTTGTCACCAGCAGGCCTGGTGCCAGATAAACTACCCCATGACCACAAAAGCCAAAATTCCACTGATGGCCTTTAAGCCATCAGTCTTAAAGCCACATGTTGATCAGGTGGCTTCTCCTGTTCCTTTCAGCATTCCTGCCGGCTACCAAAGGGACTGGGGAAATATACCACCTGTGCTGCTGTTCCTTCAATCTGCTGCCCTGAAGCTCTTTTTGACTGCCATTAAGACTTCGCTCAACAACCTTGTCACTGCCAACCTGCATGACGACTAGGAGTGGGTAATAATCAGAGGTCTCAATTAGTTCAGAGAGTCTCCTGATAACATCTCTCACCCAGGTCCCAAGGAGGCGGCAGACTTGCCTGTGGAATGGGTCCAGCTGGCATATGGGGCCCTCAGTTTCCCTGCAAAGGGAGTCACCTACAATCACCCTTCTTTTTTTCTTAACACCAGAAGTTGTGACCCATCTGGCTGACAGACTTGTTCTGGACAAGCCCGAATACAGAACTTCACCTCCAGTATTATCTGCCTGGTCCTGATATTGCAGAGCCTCATATATATTCTGTAAGGGCACTTGGAAAGAGAGGTCAGGGGAATTGTCCTGTCTCTCTGGGCAGGGACCTGTTTCCATTCACCCTCACCTTTTAGGGCCCCCCCCTTCTGCCTGATGGTGAGAGGGTCAGGGTTCCTCTGACTCTTGCCAAGCTTGCATCCACTGCATTTCTCTCAGGGAATGAAGGATGTGACTCCACCAGTCTGTTTTCCCCCACATTCCCCGATACTCCTCATCCTCTTCCCTTCCTCTTTAGGATGAAAAAACCCAGAACAAATTCTTTCGTTCAGCTCAGCAACTCAAAGACACATACACAAGCTATTTTGAGTTTCACAACAGGCAGGTATCTCCATCTACTGCTGATGGAGATGTAGAAGAACACAATTTAAAGAGAATCTGCACTCCACTATGTAACAGGCCAAAACCGTAACAGGATATCCGCTGAAAAACCTCAACCCTGCAATTATTGGCACTTTTGCTTCCCAGAAAAGTTCTTCCAAATGCCAGGTAGGCCTTTACATCCAAGCAAGGCTGGCATTAGAGGCTCTGAGAGGAGAGATCACTTCTCACAGCTTCTCAATTGAGCATTCTGCACACCAGCTTTTGATCTGGCTGGCACTATCTACTCTGACAGAAATAATAGTCTGGCACTCTGTTATGTCCCCATTTCAAGTCAAAAAAACAAGATACCCTGAAGGCTTAGTTGAGTTGTAAATGTGTCTCTGTATGCCTTACGATAAACAGACAAAAACCATCCCTTGGATGGCACATGGCTGTTTCAAATGGGACAGTGGGGGAACACTGCAACACTTTGAAGGCAACTTTTAAAATAAAACCCACAGTGATCAGTGAGTCAGAAGCAAAATCACTTTTTAAGACACACAAAAGACAGTGAAGTTTTTCAAATGTCAAAATTAAAAAAGCACACCTTTTCTAACAGTATGTAAAGTTATTTGAATACAGAAATCCCCAGAAGAGTAACACAAGAAGCTGTAGTAGCAAGTGCCAAAAAGCACCAAAAAGCTATAGCATCATTCTGTTTTGTCAGCTTTTAGTAAGTTTTTAAGAACTAAACGTCAAATAAGTGCAGTAACTCATATTCTCATCCTAACAGTTCTCATATGCTTGAGAGCAATTAGATAAAAGAGAGACAAGATCTGAAGGAGTAAGTGACATCTTTTACTAAGCTAACTGGTACTGTTTGATACACACGCAAAACAAAAGCACACAACAAGGACACAGGTTTTATGCACATAATGGCTTTCTAAAGTACAGAAAGAGCTGCTGCTTTCAAGTTTTAGCATCTTCATTTGTCTGTCAAGCTATGGTTAAGATTGTATGTTTCAAAGAAGTAGTAGAAGAAAAATGGTTTTGCTTAGTACAAGAGCATGTCCAGAGTAGCTGTATCAGCTGTCTCCTGCAGAGTTAGGACAGTACTATACTAGTACATGCATCATTTTGACTGCCCAGCTTTTGATTCATAACATTGTACTGATTAAAACCAAATAAATAATAAAACAAACCAAAACCTTTACCTTTGAATTTATAGTTATAGAACTAGAGAGTGTGAGAATGAGAGCTAACAGAGACTGGCAGTGTCAATTGTTTGTAACAGCTGTTCAACAATCCATAAGAAAGGAGTTGCCGGTTCTTTCCCATATCATTTCATAGCTTCCACTAGTCAAATACAAATATTTTTATTAGTCAACAAATTTACATTTATATCCCAAAGGATTTAAGGGCAGTGGAAAGTGAATTCCTTAAGCATGATTTTTCCAAGCCAAAAGTTGATTGATCCTTAAACAGCTATGCTGCGAAAATGCATACTGTATTTGCTCTATAAATAGGTAAGCTGCTCTCCAGTACTATGAGAGATGCTATTTCACAGACACCACGTTAGTTTTGAAACTTTCTGGAATTCAAGTTCACCTTTCAAAATAAAGTAGCAAGCTTCCTTTGTATACAGGAACTTACATTTAAGCATAACCACTAAAGAAACACACTACAATTAGTAATTATAATTTAAGTAATTTAAATTCTCTGTAACTCAACAGAGTCTAAACATGGAAGACGCTTTGTCACTTACTACCTAGTGGTCTTATAGTAACTCATCCTAGCACTCAGAAGACAGCTACAGATAGACAGATATAGATATAGATAGATATAAGCGAGTTGCCAGTTTAAAAAGTTGGAAAATTAGCTATAACTTTATGTCTTACAAGGATTATCTTCTACCTTCCTAACTCCTTATCAGCTATAGTCATGACCAGCAACATGCTTCCTGTGCCCCATTTAAGACTTAGAGAGATGAAAACAGTATGTAAATCTTTTAATTGGCCTAATGCCTAATCCACTACGAACCCTCCTAAAGCACTGGGACACCAGTTAAACAATTGATGAGTTAAAAGAAGTTTGACCTGTGATTATCTGTTTCCTGCAGCCTGACAACTGTCAACATCAGATCATTCAAAGCAGAGAAAGGATGTTAACCTATATCAAACGGATGATCAGATGCAGCAATCTTCCTAACAAAATATCATCTACTTCTCGAAGTAGGTTCATTTTTAAAAGCATTCTGGTGTTCCTTGCTCACAGACATTAGGCAAGTATTCTTTTGCAGTGGTGTCATCTAGTGGTCAAATTCAATGAAAAAAAGATACTCAATTAAAAAAAGATATTCCTTTTTTATATCTGCCACATCCTGTATGATTTTCTTCCTTCTTACACACTGACCTTTAAGCAACCTATTTTAGTCTCTAAGTGGTTGACTTTTTAATTAAGTGCCATACTAACGGATGGACAAGAATTGGTTGTGCCCCAACCTCCATAAGGGGAAGGGAAGACATTGCCACATAAGCTATTTTTATGAGTAGGGGTAGAGTTGTCAGATCTCCTCACTGCTCAAGTCAGACCAAAAGCTCATAGTTTAATTAACTAATTATCGAACTGATCACTTGTATATCCTAATAAAGATGGACATTATCTGTTGTAATAGCACCCAGACTCAGAATACTGATGATAAATCACAATTGGTTGTTTACATATGCTTTAAATGTAGCTTTCCCCCCAACAAATTAAAATAGCCATAAAACCCAAAAAGCATGCTGCTGACTTCAGGCAGAAAAGAACAGGTTCCACTGCTGAGTAAGTTAGGCTGTTGAAGAGGATTTTTTAGTGTGTCTGAGGCATTAGCTGAGATTATTATTTCAGGTAGGGCTTCCATACCACATCGTTGCAGCTTTCAGGTAACTGCCTTCAGATATCAGGATACTGAAAATCAATTTCACAAGTTTCAAGTACCAACAATAAAACACAGTACTAAGATAGCAACAAATGGACAGGCTACTGCAAGAGATGCCATTCCTTATGGAAAATCAGAAGACCAACAAATACACGATGGGTCCTGAACTTTCAGCTCTGAATGTCAAATACAGGAAGCAATTCCAGTAACGTGATCAACATTTTTCCTCTCCTTTAATAAAGTATGAGCTAAAACATTAACTGCTTATTTTACATCTTAATTGACCATAGCTAACATGAAATATTGCTCTAATCCCGCCCCCAACAAAATCTCAAATAATTTTCATGCCTTTTACAATAAAGTACTTTCCATTAACCACAATTTGACATTTTAAATGACAATATTTACAGTGTCAACTGGTTTCAATTCTTTAGCAACTCAAACTTAATTTTTGATTAAGTTTTCTCTTTGTATTCTATAATGTTTCTGACTGTTTCAAATACTGATTTTGTCTTTTGTGAAGGCAGTGCTGAAAAATGTTGTTACACAGTTCCTACGTTTCTTTAGCTGGAAATCTGAGTACTTTGTGTTTTAAAGCACAGCACAGCTGCCCCTTTGGAGAAAGTCAGCCCCAGTTGGGCCAGAAAAGTCTGACACATACAAACCAAGAAAGATGGTCATTTTTAATCAATACATCACTTGAAAGGGTTAAAGAGCAAGCAGAATTATCTCCTTGTTGCTTCTAACAGATTACCAAATTGCACCCGTAATTTTTAGAGACCACCTGAACAAGCCACATGAAAGGACTGGGGGGGGCTTGCTCTGCAATTTGTTTCTGGTTGACAAGGGTTGTTGGAGACACCAGACATACCAAAACAGAAGGACAGGATATCCCAAATTCTCCTGAGTTCCTCCTACCTTACCTCAGTAACAAGGCAGAAGTAGCCAAATTCAAAACTTAACAGCACAGCAAAAGGCTAGAAACCGGAAGAGGCATAAGGCCAGAAAAAGTAATGGGGCATCAGACACTGCAAAAACTGAACACACAGGTTTCATACAACCAAAAAACCCAACATCTACCTAGTCTCTGAATAAAGCACTTGTCCTCTTTTTGCAGATGACCTGTCATTTCTTGCAGTATTATAGACAACTTCATATGCTCAAGGATAAAAATATTTACATTAAGCCAAAATGCTTTCCCTTCTAGTGTCTGGAATCCCTACTGCTTACTTTGTTCAAAATCAGAAAGCTGCAATTTATCTTACAAGAACATTACACATGCAAAGTTAGGAGTTATAAAATATCAATATTTAAATTGAGCAACCCTTGGTTCCCCATACATTATGTAGTAGGCTTGGCATTCAATGATGCACAGAGCTCAGAAAACCAAATGATCTTGCTGACGTTACACGTGCAAAAAACTTCATACATAAAAGCAGTGGAAGAATTTACAACACCACAAAACAACTGGGTTTTCATGATCTGCCGAATTCTGTTGGTCTCATAGGACACTGTAACAATATAGATGGACTGTGATAATTTTTGCTACAAAAGAACACAAAAACATAGCTGCAAATGACAAATGCGTGCAAACAGCTCTGCTGAAAGCAGTATTGTGTACAAGTAATGTGAGTTGGTACACTTAATCCCCAATGTAGTACTTCAAAATACAGGTCAAAGTCAACTGTTAATTGGCAGACAAATAACTATGCCTCACCTCCTCCCACTTTGTATTCTTTATTATGTACCTCTAAGCATGAAAGTCCCTCCACATTACCATGCTCTTTGCAGTGTTTCCTGGATTTCGTATTAAAGGTCTGAACTAGATCCCTGTTATACCTTTGTCTAGAATATCAGTGGCATACAATCAGCTAAGGTAAGCTTTTTATTCTTTATTTTACACCAATTTATACTTATGCCGTTTAAAACATGACATCTCTAGCAGGCTGATTTTTGATGGAAATAAATTTTATTTGAAACTTTCATCTTTTGAATGGTATCCAGCTCATCTCAAAGGCTTCAGGAATTTAGCTTATATCCTGTTCATATACTGATCAGTGAAAGTGAAACAAAAATATCTAACAATTTTGTGTTTATCTCAACAAAACTTCAAGTAACCAAGAAGGTTGAATTAAAGACTGGAAAAAAACCAGCAGCACTCTCTTAAGGAGATATCACAAATTTACCTTTGGAAACATCTTTGGAAAGCTACGATGCATACATGCAAATATTTCAGATAGAGTCATTCTTGAGGGAAAAAGCTTTTAGAAGAACAGTATTTTTTTTTGCTATTATTTTGGAAACTAACTGTTTTCTACCTCTGAAGACACTAAGGCATTTCATTGAGCAAATGAAAAAGAACACCTGAAATATACTGACAGTTCATAATATTCATGTTTCTAAATAAAACAAACAAACAAAAACCTTATTCTCTAAGCAAAATTACTGTAATATCAATGGTAACCTCAGTTTAGTCGTTTGACAAGTATAAAGATGAGAAAGAGAGAAAGAACTCTGGATATAGCTCTTCCATACAGAAGGCAGTAACTCTGCTGAAATTGTTCTTCTCCTGGCTTTGCAGACTGGGACTTTACTGGTTGAAAAGAACAGATCAGTGAAGAGATGGAAAGCTTTTCTATTATGCGCTGACCTTATGTACAGAACCATACCAATTTCCTTACAACTTATCTCCTGCAGTACATCAACATTTTTCTTCCTGGTATAGTACAAAATTTGCCCTAAATAATACCTGGGTCAGCCACTACAAAAACTCACGCAGAATAACTGTTTCCCAGTGACCATTTTGAATCAGCCCACTCCTATCACCCAACAAACACCAGACTATGCACTAAGTAACAGGCTACCCATAGAATTCCTTTCTACTCTGAAGTGTAAGCTGTCACCTTCCTCCTGAAAAAAAAAGCAAAATAAAATGACCCTAGAAACAACAAAAACCCCAGCAGCAACAGCCAAACCCACAAAGTCTTTAGCACCCATTCTTCAGGTGGTATTTCCAAGCTGAGCATGTTTTTTCACATCTTAAACCTCAATTACGTGAAACTGTAAACTCATTTAGACAAAATATGGATCTTTTCTAAACCTCTCCCAGAAGCTGCTTTAAAAAAAAAGACACAAGCTTGTTTATACTATAGAGCATATGTACCAATGATATGTGAAAGAAAGCATCTGAAGCTCAAAATTCTTCCAAGGTTTTAATCAGTCTAAGATAACAATAAAAACATTTGCAATAAATGCACCAGTATAACAGTAAGCATAACACTAACTCTGAGTGGAAAGAAACCCCTTTCAACCTAAATTCCAGATAATCAACTATTATAAACATTTTACAATTAATTCCCAACTTCGCCAATAATGCAATCACAATTTTTACACTACCTAAAAAGTAAAAATCCAACATTTATGCATTATTTTAAGCTTTCAGTGGTTCGTCCATTTATTCTGAATGACTCATCAAAACTTTTGTATGTTTTTTTAAGACACAGCTTCCCCTAATTTCTCATTCAATCTCATTCTACAAACAACCCACCTTTCTCACACCAAAAAACCAACATTCCTTTGCAAATCCACCACACAGACCAAAAAATGTGCAGTGCCAAGACCTGAGAGCACTGTTCTATCTCCATAGCTGCTCAAAGCTAAGGAAAGGTATCAAGCACAGCAACACAATCCTACTCTTAATTAATGTAGGGAAGTGCAGTAATAGTATCGCCAGCTTAAGCATCACACCTCACTTGGATGTATTTGTTTGATGGAGTTTATTATCCTGGGTTTTGGGTTCAAATATACACACACAAGCCCCATCAACACCAAACAAAAAGAAATAAGTATTTATTTTTAAATATACTTACCTTGCACCATTATTTCTAAGAACTTCCACTGTTTCATCAACAAAATACCGATCCTTGACATAAGCAAAGATTTCATCACAGATCTCATGAAGTCGGGTTCGATGGGTAAGGGTGGCCAAGTAGAGAACTGGAATGATGAGTGCCTCTGGAAAACTTTGAAGATTATGTCTGGCTTTCTTCTCTGATTCCAGAGCTTCCTGATATGTGAGTCCTGGTTTACCTGTGACAGCACAGCTCCACACAAGGCTGTTGCACAGAATGGTGCGTTCAAAAAAATCACTGAAAAGGAAGAAAAGTCGGAGGGGGAAGAAAGAAAGAACACAATTGAGTTCTGACTAATATTTTAAACTTGTTCACAGTTACTACAGCAGCAAATTGCAAGTATCTTTTACAAGCCTGAAATGCAAAAGCAGCTCTACTGCTTTACACTTTCTGGATATAAAAGGTTATTTGCCATTTTTCAGCCATGGCATGGTAAATTGCTATGGTAAATGGCTTACCAAAGCCTCCTCTCTTTACAAACTACAGAAAGAGAATCAAGACGTAGAAATGCTGCAAACAAATATTCACATACAAGAAGACTTTGGCATAGTAACAATCACACTGAGTTTAATAGGTGTCATATCGTACTCACATCTCCCCCATATCCACAAATATTTGCAAGATGAGTGCCTAAAACCGTACAAACATGAAACAACTTTAAGATCACAGAAACATGTTGCAACTTGAATAAGTTCCAGATTTTGAGTGCCTTAACTCACAAATGAAAAGATGGAAGAGGTAAAAAATTAATGTCAAGTAGTTCTCTAAATAGTTTTTATTCCTTCACTGTTTGCACAGCTCTTACAAAAAAGCACTGAAATATTTTTTCCTACAGACTCTTTTCCTCCCTTGTTCCATGAGTAAATATTGATTCTCCTCCTTCCACACATTTCCAATTAAGGCTAAAAATGCATTGTTGTTACTGCTTGCTTACTAGCTATTATATTGGAATCAAGAATGAAGAGCTTTCATTAGTCAAAATCAGTCCATTTTTTGACAGGTATCAGAAGAACAGCAGTTTATTAAAACATTTTCTAAATGAAGTAGATGATGTAGCTATTCACAAAACCATGTTAAAACATATCATATACTATGGATCAGTGATCAGACAGCAAAGCAATCTTTCAATATGCCCCAGTTCAGACAATGCTTTTATTTGCCTTCACAAATATTAATGGACTAGTATTGATAACTACTGAACACACACGACAAACCTAAATTTGTTTTGTCTTGTATCAGTCCAACAAAGCTATTTCAAAGCACGTGACTGCATGCTACACGAGATACCTACACTGAAGTTTCATTTCATTCCTTTAAAAAAAAAAACCAAAACTAAACCAGAGTGTTCCCATTTTTTAAATGCTAGACCTGTTCAAATAATTTCTAGCGATGAGGTTAAGAGAATTGGACAGTTCACACCAAGTTTTTTCTTTCAGTCTCCCTGCAAACCCAAGCTGGCAAACGTTCATCGGTGACACTGATGCAGATGACAGTGCTCACTGCAGATGGACAGATGAACCATAACATTTTATAAATGAAAATGGAAATTTCAGATTGAGGACAATGAAGGGCCTTGGCTCAGATAATCCTGTCTGTATGAGAACAGGATTCCTCTGAGCGAGATTTGCTTTAGGAAGAACATCAGCTGCAAGAAGGGGAAAAGGACAGAAGAGGAAGAGATATAAAAATCTGAATTTTTGTAGCTATTAAATATTATTCAGATAATTTATCTATCACCTGCTATCTACTTAATATATTTGACAGTACATGGATAATGTAGGCCTGCTTACTCTAAACACAAAAAGGAGAAGAACAAAGGAGAGAGAATTAGATAAATTATTCTTCAATATATGAAGAACAGATGGCTGTCAGTCATTCTTTGTGTATCTTTATTGCATATTATACTTACTTAAATATATTAAAGAACAGGTTAGACAAAAATCTGTTTTGTGAGTTTGGTTTGGGTTTTTTTGTGAGGCAATAGAATAGATAAAATGTGATCTCTTCAGGTCTCGTCCTGCCCTACATTTCAATATTTCTCTATTAGACTGAGTAATTTTTATGGATGGATATTCAATGGATAAAGTAACACTTACTTAAATCTTCATTCAGCTGTGTTTCTACACATATTTTTGTCTCTTACCAAAGAGGCTCTTGATAATTATCTTTAGCCAGGAAACAGAAAAACACTCTAAAGAGTTACTAAAAATGTACCAGAATATAATTTTTTTTTAAATTATGAAAGTTAAAAAAAAAGTCAAGGAGGTATCACAGAGGAAGGGAGAGACAGAGGTTCAAACTGACAGTGTCCCTTTAAGAACTGCTGTTATTCTTTGTGAGGGGACACCAGGCAGTCATGCTATTTAAAGCAGCAGCACCGAACTTAGAGGAGAAAAGAAAATTTAAAAAACAACTAAAAATAATTTTAAAATCCCAAACAATAAACCTCTCTCTAAAAATTCCTAATCCATGATTATTTTAAGTACAAAATGCTAAGATTACTTTAACTGAAACATATTTTAAGAAAACATGTTCCATTTGCATATGAGCATATTTTGTTTATCTAGTTTCATTCTCCCTCATTTCCTCTTTTGTTTTGTGTGGATTCTTCCCCTGTGAATTTACAGGGAAGAAAAAAAAACTGTGGAAAAAAAACCTACATTCAATTTTGAAAGCATTATTTAGCTATCTTTGCATATAGTGCATCAAAACCATCTGTGGCTTAGTCTGTTAACCAAGTTTCATTGTAATGTTTTAAGGATCTCACTTCAATTTGGTTTGAGAGAAAAAATCCTCCAGTATACCACTAAATACACTCTTTCTGTCCCTATCTCTCTCCACTGCCCATCAGTTATCACAAAATGCTTGAGAAAGAGCAGACACAACAGCTACCAAAGCAAATGAAGGTTATCAGCAGCAGTGATACCCTTTTCCCTTTACTTGAAGGGTAATAATGCCCTTGATCATATTCAACATTAAACTGAACTTCACAACAGCCAGAGCATCTGCTGCTACATTACCTCTGAAGTGTTACCTACATCTTTATCTAGAGTATTATGGTTTCTGGGGCTTCCTTGCTGGTTCAAGGTCCCTGTGACTCTTGACAACATGAAGGAAGAAGTTCATACAAAACACATCCACAGAGTTCACTTGCATGGTCACACCTGCATTCGAGAAGTCAAACACAATTACAGCACCCTGGTGATGTCCACACCAGCTTAACTACTGGAGGAGCATGGACTAAAAACTAATTTGTCTTTGCAGTTGTAATTAACACCAACTTCTCAGCTGGATGCCACTTTTCATTTAATTAGTTATTTTTCTATGCAAGGTGAGGCTAACTGTAAAATTATCAGCAAATCATTGAGTAGTAGTTTAATGCCACTACTCAGTAGATATTTGATAGGAGGCAGTTCATTAACAGAAGCAAGAAATAAATTACTTGCAATCTCTGTGCTGGCTACATTTGCAATGGATATAAAAATCAGCCTAGAAATTACTGCTGTCTTTTGCTTGAACTAACTAAATATTCCTCTTGATTTTAAGATCAACTATATTTTTAGTGTGCTTCAAGAGCTTTTATTGCAAACATTTACTTCCATTCATTTTCTTAGCATATGTTAAAAACAAGTCATTTAGTGTACCACAGGAGGGTAATCAGAAAAGGCCAACGCTGCCATTCTGGATCAGAGTTTTCTTATACTCTTGGTCTCCAGAAGTAGTCAAGAATATGTATTACAAATAACGCACAAAACAAACAAAAAACCCATGACAAATACATTTATTCCTTAATATTGGTAGGTTAATTATGCATTAAGGAATATATTTAAAGCTACAAGTTTCTCTCCAAGAAAACAGGAAAATTCATCTAATTTAACTAAGGACACTTAAAAAGCCTTTTGAAAGATCTCTATTTGACTGTAACCAAAAACTCCACAGGCCACCTGTAAAGAAGTTTCACTAAGTCTTGAAGACGAAGAGAAACTGCTCTTCCTCCCCCTCTCATATTCTAAAATGAGAAATATTCCTACCACTGTATCTATACTACTCATCATTGCCTTTTTTCAAGACTTGCCACACTTTAAAAGTAGCTTTCTCTGCACATCTGTATCAGCTATTAACTTTTCACAGACAAGGTGTCAAAGACTGGTGGTAACATCCCACTGGTCCAATATGTTTTTCATGCATCCCATATATCTCATGCATATCTGTAGTTGATTTTCCTACTATGGCCCCACAGACTCTCCTTGCTGGTGTGTTCCCCTAACCAGGAAGACAACCAAGCATGAAGAACATCAGCTCTCCCAGTTTCTGCTACTAAGGATAAACCCAACTGGACACGGGCCCCCTTTTGAAAGGGTTACAAAATTATGTGATTGTATTCCGGATTAAAGAGGAAATACGTTCTGAACAGGAAAGTCACTTTACAAAATACTAGTCTTGCCAAATTCATCTCATATTAATATAACCATTTCTTATATATAAAAGAGTAATACTAATGTATGATTTCAACTCTACTAAAGTTGACATAGGCATGAAAGCAGCTTTTCAACACTAAGTTTGTGCTCTGCCAAAAAACCCACCAAACAACCCAACAAAAAACAAACACAAAACCAACTTGAGTCTTAACTGTTTGTACTAGTTAAAAGCATTTATATAGTTGATATAGGGGGTGAATTCAGATTATCACATATATCTATACAGCCCTCTTGATCTAGTCAGACTCTATAATTTTTAAATTCTCCCCTCAAAAAGTAGATTCAGAGAAGCCCAATTTAGGCAATGACTTTCTTTCATGAAACAACTAATACAATTTTTAAGAAGTGGGCCCTCCCTATCCCTATTAATCTAATTGCCCTGTTTGGGCACAGAAATAGGAAATATTGTTTTCAGAAGACATTATCCACCAGCAACCAACAGAGACAAGGATCAGCATCTTTAAAACTGTCTAAAATATGAGCAACCCTATATTCTCCAGCAGATTATACCACAACTAACCGTAACCTAACCTTACTACCCTTCTGTGCCAGAATACTTTGCTAAGTTAAGAAAGTACTGCATTTTTCAATCCAGTGCACCAATTTTACCCAATCTAATAAAAAAAGCCAGAAAACAAGAAAAACAAATGCACTACCAAAAAACACACACACACCCATACACAAAAAACAAGCACAGCAGAGTTTTCTGCAGTCTTCCCAAATACCACATTCTAAGGCCTGACCTCTCAGCTAACCAACTACTGACATTTCTAGGGATTGCCTGTGTGAACACATCTAAATTTACCCCTTAATTCATGAACTTTGGTTAAGTAAGGAATTTGATCTTTCATACTTCTTAATGACAACACCTCTGCAGTATAAATAACTCTATTAGAGTATCTGAAATAAGCACCAAACATTTAGAGACCAGACAGACATTTTAAAAGGATACTTTTCATACTGAAATGTTAGTAAAACTACACGTACCTGAAACATATTTCTGTGCAGTGTCAACAAATACATTAGAGTCATCTAATGATGTGATAATAATTGTAACCAGAAAAGCAGCTTTAAAATATCGGAAGCTGGGGGAGGGGGACTTAACTCCTACAGAAACAGGAGGCTGTCAGCTCTCCCTTGTTAGGTTCTTATATGCCCTATAAGGAATATGCTCCTTACAGAACTCCCAACAGCATATTCAACACCCCTAGAGTATATAGTTCAGGGAACAGTAAGGCATTACCCTTCAAAGTTACCTAATCCAGTTTCTTTAAAATTTTATTAAGTGAAGTGTATTTGAGTAACAAAAAAAAAGTCTAAACATGAAAAAGATTTAGGTGTGCTTTTATTTCATATGTTGCACATGAAAAGCATTTTAGATTTAACCTCGTTACTATGCACACCTTTAAAAAATTATAGCTTGGATGCAGGGGCCTTTTGCAGGTGAGGATGGTGCTGGATCAGACCGGTGGTGAAAACACGTAATTTATCGGCTTTTGAAAAACGTCTCGCTAAATGCTTTGTCCATTGTTCTTACAAGCGGTGAAGTGAGTGGCTGCAAGTTCGGGACTACCCGTGCCACCCGCCTTCAACCGTTACCGGGAATTTCACCAGTCCCGTTCAGCTTTTTACACGCGGAAAAAAAAAAAAAAAAAAAGGGAAAAGAGGAAGAAAAAAAAAAGGAAAAAAAAAGGATGGGAAGAGCGATAAAAGCCCCACTAGAAAAAAAGCTCCTAAGGGGACAGGTGTGCTCGCTGCGTTTCAGGACGGCTTTAAGCCCCGGCGGTACCGCATGGCCGGCACGGGAGGGCTCCGGCGGCGGGACCCCAGCCCCGCCGGACAGGTGCAGCGACCCCGCGCCGCGCTCCCCCGCCGGCCATTTCCAACCGGGTCAGGCGGTGGCTCCCCGCGGAGGCGGGGCGAGCGCGGCCCTGGGCGGCCGGCGAGGGCCGGCACCAAGGGGTTAACCGCGGCGGGAGCCGACCGGGGGACCCAGCCCGGCGAAGCCCCGCGGGCCCGGCAGCCGGTGCCCCCCGCCCGGCCGTCACCGCAACAATAGGGCGGCCGGCACATGCCGGGCGCGGACGGGCGGCCCCGCTGCGCCGGGTGAACGCGGGCCCGGCGCGGCCCCTTCCGCGGGGCGGCCTAGCGCCGTGCGCCGCCGACACGCGGCTGCCGGCGGGGGCGGACGGGAGGGAGAGCCCGAGCCCGGCAGACGCTCCGTTGCCGCCCGCCGCCTCCCACACGCGTAACTTTCACTTCCCCGGCGGGAGCAGGGGCGACACCGCGGAAGGAGCGAGAGGAGGAGGGGGGAAGGAGCCGGCCGTCTTCCTTCCCGGCGGGTGAAGGGGGCTGCGGGGTAACCCCGCCGAGGAGGGGCAGGGATTCCCCCTGCCCCAGGCGAGAGATCCGCCCTCTCTCCCCCCACCCCCCTCGCCAGGGCACAGGCCCGGCGCCAGCCGCGGTCCCCCCTCACACCCCCCGGCAAGGCTCCCCGCAGCGTTCCGGGGAATCCCCTTTCCTCCCTCCCTGCCCGCCCAGGTGTCAGAGTCGCTGGGGGCTCCAGCCGCTCCCTGCCCGCCAGAGCGCGGGGGTGCTGGCGGGGGAGTGCAGGACGGACATAGGGACGGACATAGGGACGCGGACACCGACACGGGGCTGTTTCTTACTCGTAGTTCCTGAAGATCTCGTTAGTGACCCTGCAGTAGAAAACACGCTCGTCCGGCCGGAGGTCGCCGGGGGGCTTCACCCTCACGAAGGGCTTTCGGTGCAGCAGCGGCATCGCCCCGCTCCCGGCTCTCTTCCTCCCCCAGGATCGGCTTCAGGGGGTAGGGGGTAAAAAAAAAAAAAGAATCAAAACACGGAGGGATTAAGCTAGGCAGCGGCGCCCACTAGCCCGGGGAGGAGGGAGCGGGCTCGGCGTGTCCCTCCTCCCGGGGGAGCCGGGGCAAGAGCGAGCGGGAGCGGCGGCGGCGGCAGCTCAGCGGAGCCTTTTGTGTGCCCGACACGCCGTTGCCTGCCTGGGACTGCGCGCGGACCAACGGCGGCACCTTCCTCCGCCTCCGCCCGCCTCACAATGGGGCCATGACGCCGAGCGGCGGGCGGAGGCGGCAACCCCCGCGCCAGCCGTGCAACGTGCTCGGCTCGGGGATACCCCGGCCGCGCTTTGTCTCCTGCGGCGCCCCTGCCTCCGGGTCACCCCCTTTCCCCCGCCTCTGACCCACACACGCCGGGCCGGACACCAACTTCCACTCCCCCGCCGCCTCCGCCTCCTCCTCCTCCTCTCCGCAAAGCAAACACCCAGGAGGGGCAGCGCCGACCACTTATCTCCCTCCTTCCCTTCCTGCCGGGTCGCTGCCTAACTGGGGTCCTCGCCCTTCCCGCCCCGCGCCTCGCCCCGGCCCAGCGGCTGTCTGGCTCCGCCGCCGCGGGACAGCGCGGCCGCGGCGCGGGGGGCAGCCCGGCCTCCGGCCTGTCCAGCGGGGGCTGCGGGGCTCCCTTCCCTCCTGCCCACCTGGTGCGGCCGCAGGCTGCGCTCGCTGCTCGGTCGGTACGGAGCGCGATCCCCCTCGCCGCGTTTCTTCCCTTTCCTCAGCCCCCCCCCTGCCGGCTCCTGGGAAGTTTTTGATCTACTTCTTCAAGCCCTCAATCAGGAAGAGCTGCGGGGAGGAGCCTTCCACTGCTCTCCCCTACATCTTTATTGGCCGCTCGGTGCCTTCCAGCATGTGTCACACAGGAAGACAGCGAGCTACATTATTAATTAATGGCTGAGAGGGCGCATCCTCCATTTTTGAATTATCAGCCGGAGACCTCCGGTGCGGGGGGTGGGCCCGCCCAGCCCGGCTGCCCGGGGGGGGAAGGCGGCTCTCTCCGCGCGGCGCTGCGGCCGGGCCGGGCCGGGCTGCGGGCGGCACCAGCGCGGCGACCCCGGCACGGCGGTCGCGGCTCGGCGGGGCGGCCGAGCCTGTGGCGTGCGGTGCTGCCCGCCCGCGCCTCCGCCAGCGGCGGTAGCAGCCGGTGCCGGGGGGCCGCCGAGCAGCTGTGAGACCGCCGGCCCCGGCGAGACCCACAGCTCGGCCCCGAGCCACCCCCTCCCTGCCCTTCGTACCTGCCTGCGAGCAGGGGCCCGGGCGCGTCTCCTGCGGGGCTGATTCCCAGCGGATTCCGGCGTTTGACAGGGCAGTGGCGGGGACGTTGCTCCCTCGGTTACAGCCCCCGAGCCATGGTGCTATCGGCGCGTGCGGGGGCGTACGGGTGTATTTTGCAGAAAGTGCGATTGTATATAATTAAGATGAGCATGAGGGTTGTACGTGGGCCCCCTATCATTGCTTTTCCTTCCAGTTCGCCGAAAATGTCATTAAATGGTTTCATTGGCGTATTCATTTTTCACCATCTTTTTTTTTTTAACACTAATGCATTTACAGTGCCATTGGTAATTAAAACTGGAGAATTCAATTAATTGTGTTCCTAGGAGTGCTACCCAGGTTGGAATAAAAAGACCACAGATACTCCACATCCGTTATAATTCATAACAACTAAGTGCAGTGTTTATATAAAAAATCTACAGAATAACTGTAGAAAGTCCTTAGAAGTATTGAGGTGATTAATATCTGAAGGCTGATCCCTAAATAATTTAACAACTGAAAATGCCGTTCCTGCAAGTAAAGGTCCCGTGCTGTTTCCTGCACCTGTGCATGGTTTGCTTTCTTCTGCAAGTAAAGGCAGCAATCGGCACTGTTGTAGCATGTGTGTCTAAAACCTGAAAGAATGTGTACATCCAATCCATTAATTGCTTTATTTTAAAAATATCAGGTTTTAATCAAAAGCACTGAGAAATGTTAATGTTCACTTCCTCAAATTAAGTTTACAATGCTTGAACTGCAAACCAGGTTAACTCCTGAGTACTACCAGTTTATTTTCATTTACCAGCTGGCTTTCCTTTCAGTTTTTAATTTCTTTCTCGCAAAGGGCACAAATGCTACTTGAATTAATGCACTTGTATCTAATATCTTGTAATTTTTAGTCTACTGTGCCTCAAAACTGTATAGTACGCCATACTTACGACATTTAGTGTTGCCAGCTCTTAGGGCTGCAGCGAGATTTTGCAACACTTAGCTTTGTTTTAAGCACTTCAGCAGATGCAATTAAATTGGAACCTCAGGTCACCTTAAAAATAATTATGTTCCTAAATCTCAAATTTGAGAGAAATGCTGGAATATACAGCCCCAAAACACTTACAAATTAGAAGGGAAAGAAAAGCTTTGAGTTTCAAATTTTTGTAAATCTTATTATTTTTAAGCCAGTAGCACGGTGTTTGGGAACCTGGCTGCTTTTTTTCATGCTTGTATTGTCAGCACAGCATTATTTTAGCACTAGTTGGTATCCATGAAAAATGCATGAGCTGATAGAACTGTGACATCAAAAGCAAATTCCCTTTTCCTCTTTGCTCTCTCTTGCCCTCTTTCTCTTTTCTTCTCACCTTTTCCTCCTCCTCTTGTTCTTCCCCCCTCATTATTCCCTCGGTGATTTTCCAGTGAACAGATTCTCACTGAGTAATAGGGTTGCACTGTGTTTTCATGTTCTTAGGACAGAGAGGAGCAGTTCATTCAGTTTTCACCTTTGTTCTTTAAAATCTACAAATCCAGGCTGTGGTTCTTCTTCCAATAAGGTCAGCAGGACCTAGAACAAGTTTTTATGACACCAGCTTAATGTGTCCTAAGTGGGCATTGAGAAATCAATGTAAAATAATTCTGAAACATCAGAAAAAGCTTACTTTCCTTACACAGCAATATTTATTTTATTTCAACACTACATTTAATCTTTACAACGATTTGGGATTTTTTACAAATTGGTGAAAGTAGTTTTAATTCAAGATGCAGGAACGGGATGACTGATGACATTCAGTGGGCTTGTTTGTGAGGGTTTTACCAGAAAATAGCAAAAACAAAGCTTCTTTCTCTTTAAAAGATGGCTTATACACTAACAGATGTATTGAATGTAGTTCCCTAGTCAGGGAGATTGCAGTTCTCATTCACATAACTTTAAAAATAGTTGTATTTGGAACATAAAATCTTATCAAACACTTGGTCTCTATGCTTTACAAGGGTAGAAAAATTTCCTAGGGACAGAGTCAACCTAGGCTTGGGGCAGCCTCCCCCACCCCTGCCCAGCTGCTCCTTCAAAGCTCCCCACAATTTGAAAATTTTATATTTCTTTTCACTGGATTCCTCCAGTATTACAAATTCATTTCCTTATCCTATTTCTTCCCCTCTTTAAACTACGAAGAACTATTTTACACAAAGATGCTCCAAAATATCTATTCAACTATATCCATTACAAAATAATTCCATATATGACTGTTGTTATTCTGGAAAAAGTAGAGCACATGCAGTATTTTACTAAAGGATTGTCACTTTAAAATCACATTTAAATTTATGTTGGAATAACAACATAATAATTTATGTTGGATTTGTCCAAATCATATATTTGGAACAGTGCAAAAGCAGAATTTTTACTCAGTTTTACCTATATTATCATGCAGCTGGGAGAGTATTTTCTGCAGAGTGTGTTTAGTCACTTGCTCTCTTGCTTTTTTTTTTGTTTTTTAATTTTTTCCCAAAGTTGCCCCTTGGTTCTCTCAAGGTTTTGCTGAAATTAGAGAAAAAAATAATTGGATTTCTTCATAAAGAACATCCTTGGACCTTGAATGGCATGCTAGGTTCTCAACTCTATTTTTTGTAAAAACATGTGGTTGAAAAGATAAACGTGAAAATGTGTAAATGATAGATTGCTAGTGAGCTGTTCTGTCAAATGATATGATACCAATAATGTCTACCTTTTTCCCAGTTTACTGGATCATATGTAAAGGGAGAAGTATAACATGTATGTAAGCATTGACTCATTTTAATGCAGTGAGTAGATTTTGAGGGAATAATGTCATCCCTTTCTGTTCCAAATGCTGTTCTGAAAACCCTTAATTTCTGTAATGTAAACATTAACCATAGATCACTTTTTTAAAGCTTAGGGCACCCAGCAAAATATTTATCCAGTTAAGCATTTTATAACTTACTGATACAGCTTTTTTTCACCTTTTGCCCTTTCTCTGTCACCTTGCGAAGTCAATTCACTCTTTTGATCATATATCTTTATTTAGACTTTAAACTATGTGAACAAAGACAATGTGCTAGTTTTATCAATCCACTCCAGCTGTGGATAACAGTAACATTTGGTCTATTGTCTTTTACTGGCTGTAAAGCACTAGGTTCAGTGTTTAATAACATACTCACTTATAAATAGCATTCTTCAGTCAAAAAAAGAAACCATGGAAGAAGTACACATGATTTTTCACAACACATTTAATCTTTCTTTCATTCTAGTGCAGTTATGTTTCAACAAGCTTCTAAAGTAGTTCTGTAATCACAAGGACAGGAGGTTCCTCATTCTGCTGCTGCTGGATGCATTCATTACTTTGTTGCTTTCACAAGTCACAGTAAAGGTAAAGAATCAATCCCTGTTGACAGTGAATTTTTGATGGTGTCACAATTTTTGGTAGTTCCTTAATAATCTTAAGACAGGCATTGCACAGTCGGAAATGCAGGCATAATTGTTGGGTCTGTTGCAGTAAGTCATGGCTGGAGTCTGCTTTGGCTCTTGTTGATGTTAAAGAACACCCAGCACAGCAGAGACCATCCCTCAAAAAAGCCCTTGGGGAGCACTGGGATGTTTCTTATATCATTGGATTTATTCTGTGGAAAGGCATTCCACGTTCTTAATTTTTTTTCACAGTTTGATAGGATTAAGACACATGGTTCTCTCTGCTTTTAACGGATATTGTATGTTTAATATCTGTGCAACTCTAGAAATTAAGAAATACGTTCCTTTAAAGTTTAATCATATCCTATTTTTTCTCTCTCAGAAAATACTGTTAAAGGTATTTAAGCTGATAACTTTATACTAGTGGGGAGGAACTCTGACCTTATCTACTTTACAGCAATGACCATGTATGATTGGCCTCTAACCTGGTTACAAAATGATAAAATGATGTTGTGAAACCACTATTCATTTCCTAATAGTGTCTCTGAAACCAGCTTAAACTCTGAGAGGATTGCTACTGCATTTTCCCTCTTACAGTTGTAGTGCACAGAATAGAGTATTGAACCTACTGTAATTTTCTTACACTAAAATATGCTGAATTTCTATTGCTAACTAATATTTAGAATGAATGATGGCTGATTAAGGATTTTGAACAAATGAATGAATGAATGATGGGCAGATTTGCTAATTTTTGCTACATATGCACATTATCACTACTGGAGCAATGTATGGCATTTTACAAAAGACTTAAATATCCTGAATCAGCCTGCTTGAAACCTTGATCTGTATCATTAAGATATTCTTTATGCAGTTAAATTTAAGATTGGAAACTCTCAAGTTGCATAATACTAACCTACCATTTACTAAGTTTGCATTCATCTTATTTGAATTGCTTACATTGAACACCTCTCTGTCTAGTCGATGAGTAGAACAAATAAATTCAAGGATGTTTCTTTATCATTTTATTATATGACTATACAGTCCCAACTTGTTTGTTTGTTTGTTTGCTTTTGGTTTTTGTGGGGTTTTTTGTCACTAATACTGAGATTAGACAAACTTGCTTGCATATTGAAATGATCCCATGCAGTGCAATTTCGGTTGAGGAGCACATGAAGAGAAGTTGGCCCAGTGGCTGATCCGGGTTATTTAGTCAGAG
Source organism: Eopsaltria australis (assembly GCA_034509425.1). Lineage (NCBI taxonomy): Eukaryota > Metazoa > Chordata > Aves > Passeriformes > Petroicidae > Eopsaltria > Eopsaltria australis. The sequence goes on along the minus strand of JAVTVJ010000116.1, from coordinate 708,225 downwards.
TTTACAGTGATGAGTCAATCTGAAGCATATACATCTGCCCAATCAAATACAGACCATGCTGGATTTTCTTTGAGTCATTCATTTGACAAATGTGATGACTCACAACTGTGACCATTATTCTGACTTACTTATCCCTTTAATATGAGACTCCTTTGGTCTCCACCTTATTTTCTTCTGTCCTGCTGCTCATCTCTCACAGAAGTCCTTAAAAGCTAAGGCAAAGAGGTTAACTATCCAGGTACTCTTCTGATGGTAGATCCCAGATAAGAGCAGAATTGGGAGGAGAGAGTAGCTGGCTGACAAAACTCTGGATGTCTCCCCACTTGACAACACTGAGTCATGGTGCGTACAGGTGGAACAGCCCCACCACGACGCTTCTGCAAATGCTTAGACCACTCCAGCCAAGGTAGGTGAGGGCTGGAGTGAACTGGTAGCTTGCTCTGGGTACAAAGCCAGCTTCAGTTTTGATTTCATGCTTTTACAGGTGCTCCAAGCCTAGTTTGCTGAGTCCTACAGCTGGAGGGGAGCCAACCATACTACATCACAGCCACAGAACAGAGTCCTTAGGGCAGTGCTATACTCTAGGGAAATCATCTGAGAGGAGAGCTCCTCAGGCACAAGCCCAAATGATCACCCTTCCTTCTCCCACAGATCCAGGGACAAACATGTTTTAGGTGGACACCACTGTCCACAATATCCATGCTGGGGCCTCATACCCAAGAGAAAATGAGATAGTGACAGAATTTCTACATTTCTGAAAAGTCAGGCACTCATAAATATGTCTGTTTTATGTAAAGCATGCATGTAGAGCCGAACTAAAGGAAACAAACAAAGGTGGTAAATCCAGTGCATACTTTAGTCTTGCTCTCTTTGGAAGGCTTAGGACGGCTGGGAAGTTATTTGGATTGTTACCATACAGTTGCTAAGCATTCATAGCAAGGAGGAAAATGCAAACCTTTTTGTTACCAGTACAAATTTAGTGCACAATTGATAGAATGAAATCTCTAGTTCAGAAACTTATGAATTAAGAACCAACAATTATTTCAGTTGTGATTTCCAGTCATCCAAGAAGTTCTTAGACAAAAAGCAAATGCAAGGGCAATCCTAAGACTACCTTCACACATGGAATTTATAGACTACAGTGTGGACACAGATATAAAGTTGCAAAAATGCTTATATCCACATAGTTTATTGTTCTATAGGAGCACTTCCTAGTGATTCAATGCATCATTATATATCTCTAAATGTACCCATGTTTAAGGTTGAACTGGCATAAATATTTCAGCCTAAAATACATTTTAAAAGTTTGCATCCTTGATACAATCACAGAATGTTGTAAAACATTGCATGTAAACCCAGATTTACAGAGACAGGAACACTTAAATCAGCATGCCAACCACTGTGTTGCCCCCCGAAATCAGAAAGTTACTTTTAACTGCAAGCTTCCTTTAGTGCAAAAAGAAAATAATCTACAGCTCTGCCTAGTCCTTATTGGATGCAATTGATAAGACCTCTCCTTTAAAAACAGCTTTCAGTTACACTCCGTACCACTGACTCATCTGAGGTACAGTGAAATAAATGCAGCTGATAATGAGAAAAAGGAGAAAATGTGCAAGATGATTCTTTTACACCTTGTCTCAGTAAGTATTCCCACTAAAGTCAGTGCCAGAAGAAAGGTTTTAAAGGTCAGATCAAGTTTAAAAATGCCCATACCTTCCCATTACTGCCCTGAATTGCCTTGATTTTGATTTTCTAATGTTTGTGAGTGGATGTGTTGTGCCTCTGCAACAAAACTGAAGTTCAATGAGAAAATTTCCTGCTTCACAGATAGGTTTTAACCATGCAAGGCATGTGCATGACCTCAATTCTCTGTTTCTTGCCTGTTGTGCAACTGAGAGTTTAGCAGCAAAAGGAGTTACAACCTCAGCATTATCTAATACTTGTTCATATTGCATGCGCACATGCTTGGATAAAAATGTTTAGCAGCTGACACAAGTTGAAATAAAACACTTCCTCCCCCCCACCCCCAATAATACTTCTTTCACACTGTCTAAAAGAATCTCCTTGGCAGGAGGACAGTTTGTCAAGAAATCAGGAGGAGGAAAGGGAAAGGTATGCCAGGAAAGACAGCTCATGTCTGTGCCAATGGTGGGATTCTTGGTGAGTTCCACAAGAGCCGGTGAGTGCAGCCCATCTCTGAGCCCATTCATATGGATTCTTCTTAATGTTCTTGTGAAACCTGGTCACAAAAAGTGGTGACTTTCCAAACAACTTTGCAGAACCAAATAGAAGCAGTGCTCTTCACCTGGTGAAGCTCAGTCTGACTGTGTGAATGAGGAAATGCTGCCAGAGGAGTTTTATTTGCTATCATTAATTTGTTTCTGTTGGGCTGATGTTGCCACCCGGCTGGGCACCACTTCGCAGGCTGGCATGTCAGTGGGATTTGGATGGATTTTGGCACTAACAGTGGGATCTGGAAGAAAAACACTTTTGGGAACTACACATTTTGTGCCTAAACCACAAGCAGTTCGGTGATGGGAGTCTCTAGTGGGCCATGACATCCATATAGGGGGCTGTAATGGGCCATGGCAGCCATGAGGTGGGCATGTAGTGGGCTGTGAGGGGGAAGACCCTCATAGCTGCCCATTAGGGTTGGTCTCATTGCAGGAGGAGAGTCTGCCTGCTCACCTCTGGATAGGGCGGGTGGTTAAAGCTTAATCCGAGCAGGCTGGGGAGGTGATGCAGGGACAGCCCTCACAGCTCACCTGACTGTCTTGCAGGGGTGTGCAGGGCTGCAAGCAGCCATTGCCCAGTCCTGCTGCCCGAGGAGGTAGCTCGGTGCTGCGGCTGCCATGGGAACTCCATCACCTTGGCCGCCTCCACACGTCCATCTGGCATGTCCCCAAACGGCGGGTCGGGAGCCTGGCGGTGCCGAGGCTGCTGCTGGCCCCTGCACAGCATCGTGCACCTCCAGCACACCATGGAGCAGGTCACCACCTGCTCCTGGGAGGCCCACGGCTCGCCCCACCTTTTAGGCCTTTGCCACAATTGGGTAGGAAGTGTCTCTTGGCTCAAAGCCAGGGAAAAGCTTTAAAGCCTGTGGGTTATGGGCGCTGGGTTTGGCCACCCCTTTAGCTGACAGTGTAAGAAACAGCACTGGGTTCAGCGCTATAAGCTCTGCTGTTCCTCCTACACCAGCCGGATCATGGCCAGTGTGCCATCAGTGCGTGGTATATATAAAACCTCACGGAAATTAAGAGGTCCTTCTGCTGAGAGTCATAAAATGTAATCAGTTCCAGTGGGGGTCAAACAACAAAATGCTCCTGGGAATAATTTGGACTTTGTTTCTTCAGTTAAACCAGAATGAATCTAGTAGTGATTCATATTTCAATGGTGTATAGACCTTGTGCATGTGACCATCCTTTGTTCTAAAATTAAGTCTGTCCCTTCTCTCTCTTTATTTTGTAAACTATCAGTTCATAAGGATTTAGGGAAAGATAAAAGCTCCTGTAAATTGTTATAGTTTCACAGTGTTAGGGAATGCAGAACAGAACTTTCCTGATGTTTTTCTTAACACATTCTACTCCTAAATCCTACTCTTAGATGTATCGTAAGCTTTGCATGCAGACCAGACCATGAACTAGTTTAACTAGAGTTATTTTGGCATCAGTTTAGTGGCTGTGCTGTGAACTGTCAGGTGGACACATTGGGAAACAAGGTGTAAACACTACATTAGCACATTAACACAGAGTTTTAAAGGTATTTAGTTAAGTAGGAGTAAAAAGGGGTCTAGATGAGCCAGCGAAAGCTTTGTGCATATACTAGTTTTTCCTTTTGTCTGGATTTTGCTTGTGTAGGAACTTTGCTTAATTCTATATCAGATGACTGGTGTAAGTATATGCTTGTCCCACCGAAGGGAGATTTGCCTTGAAGTTTCTGAAATATATGTCCTAGTATGCTTCCCTCCCATGGCAGTAGTAAAGATAAAAATCCATCTCTTACATCTCAGCTGGCTTACATGCTGTTTCCTTTACACATAAGTGTAATATATTAATTCCTTTGACAATCAATAACTATGTATTTCAAGAGATAATTATTTTCCCCTAGATGAGTATGTTCTAAAACCTATGCAAAATGTCTGCAAGGGGAACAGCCTGTTAGTGTGTTTGAACTTCTAAAGAAATCGAATGAAGAGTCCACAGTAAGATGAAAAAGTATTCAGAAGGATGGATTGTTACCCATATAAGTTCAATCATATAAAATTACCCTTGTCTTCATTATGAAACCTGATTATTTTTTCTAATAAAAATAACATTCATGAGTAAGATCTGCAATTTTTCTGAAAGAATATGGGCAGAATTGTTAAAGATTCAGTGGTGCTCAGTATGTCAAAACACTGGTGCAGCTGTAAGATCAGAACCTAAAAGCCAATAAGCAAGGATGCAGCACCCAGGAAGGTGGTGGTTATATGGGTTCCATTGTAGTTGCTATTTAAATAATCCTGTCTGAACTCCATCACTGTACAAAAAAAATAATCAAGTCTTGCAAGTTACTTGTGCTTATGCAACTCGAAAACAAAATCTATCAGTTGAGCCAGGTCCTTGGCTCTACTCCAATAGTTCAAAACAGGTCTAGAGCCAGCTTAACTGCCCCAGCCATAAGCATTTTCACTTGTCCAGAAACAGCTCTGCCAGGCATAGGCCCGCTGAGACAGTGTACACTTCCCTGCTTCTGAACTCTGACTCCCAGAACACAAAGAAACAAAAGGCATGGGAAGTGTGGACCTGCTCTGCAGTGCATCTCTGCCTCCAGAATGCTCCCCCTGGGCTAGGAACAGCTGATTAATTCTTTAAACAACAAAACAAACTGCAAGATAATTAAACAAAACATTTGTCATACCTTTCTTCCTCTATCTTCCATTTGTTGTTTTTTTTTTAATTCTTCATCTTCAGAGATAGGATAGAATGAGCATTGAGAAAATATTTAATGTCAGCTGATAGGGTTTGGGCATGTTTGCTTTTCCCTGGTCTTTAGTGAATCATCTAAGGTATCATTTTAGAATTCCTGTTGCTTGTTCTATACAAACATGCTCTCAAGCTTCTGTCTGATGGGGAAGTAATGACAATTTGTGGAGTAATAAAAAGGAGTCAACATTTTACAATGTTGAAAACTGTTAATAATCAACATCAAAAGGTTTTAATCTGTTGACAGTCATCTAGTTGATTTACACATCTGGCTGCCCCACTGTCTTTTCTTTCAGGCTAGCTGGGGGCTGCTCTGAGCTATGTGTCTTTGTACAGTGGTTATTCTGGAAACATGGAGGTAGCAGCTCTCCAAAGCACGGGGCTGAACCATTGCTGAAGGCCTGAGCAAGAAGTAGTCCAGGCAGTGCATGTGATTTTCCCAGGCTGCAAGTGAATTAAAAAGCAAAGACACTGCCTCTAGGAGCAAAAAAACCCACCAGCCCCAAAACAAAACAGAACAAAAACTCCAACCCTCTATCTAGCAGTTGCCTAGAGCAAGGGGATGGAAATTTTGGTTTTGTGTTCTTGTTGCCTAGAGTGATGTAAAACCTTTACCCTTTTATAAGTAGCAACAAATCCTGGGGCTGACTGGGTATTACACTCTGTGAGAAGGAAGAAGAAAGAAAAGACAGAGTCATTTGGGGCACTGAATGGACCTGAAGACCAAGCACATTCCGTCTTCTTGAGAAGAAATTTCTTACCATCTCTTTATTTAAAAATACTTGAAAAGAAGGGATAGAGTTCATACTGCCCTATTATCCTTCTGATACACATGTTAATTCAAACTTTCCAATAAGAACTTCTTATACCAAGAAGAAAATGCTATTTTTCCTTTTATGACAATTTGATGTTTAGTGGGAGGAACACTCAATGTGCATCTAAGAGATAGGTGATGCCAGTTATGAGAAAAAGAGGACTTTACACCCTCAAATTAAACCTGTTTGGTTGCCAGTACAGTAAGCAGCCTGAACAGTGCAGGGATAGGATTATAATAATTTAAAGTGTAGTAGGTTAACACACGAAACCCCTTATCTAGAGACACCATAAACTTGTATGGCTCACTTAGCAAAACGAACTGTCTAATGTTCTCCAGACTCAGGCTTGTCTCTTTCTAGGTTTGACTGAGAAGGGAACAGAACAAGGACACCTGAGAAAAATGCTGATTTCAGCCTGTTTAAAGCTGCTTCACTGGTGTAAATTATCACATTCTGTTCTCTTTTTTTGCAGGTGCATGAAACCCTGGTTCAAAGAAAGATTTTCATCCATATCCTAATTTGGAAGGTTAGGTAGCAACAGGGGTGAACACATGACAACTGAAAAATTAAAAGGCAACGCAGTTACCTGTTTCAAAGTACTCTTTTCATAATTTCAAAATTCACCTTCTAATTTGCTCCATCTCCTTATCACTTTAGGTGAACTTTGTCTCAGAAAGAGATAAGAAAAATATTATGCACCAGATGGTTCAGATGACCCCCTATTCTGACACTTTGTGAAGTCATATATAGATGTTATCTGTACAAGGTGAACTTCACCTTGCCTTTCACCACCCGATTTCCAAATCAATAGATTTATAATATTTCTGTTAATGTCACTGTTTTCAGCTTGGTTGTTTTGGGGAGGTTTTGGGGTTTTTTTTTGTTGTTTGTTGTTGTCATTTGTTTGTTGTTGTCATTTGTTTGTTTGTATTTAGGAGTTTTTTGTTGGTTTTTGTTTTGGTTTTGGGTTTGTTTTTTTCAATCTCTGACTTGTTGCAGTTGCCTAGAACTTATAGTTCCAGAATAGTTTATATCATTAGGAAAAATCAATTGTTAATGTTACTTTAACTGCATCCTTATCAATCAGAAACACAGCTTGGCATTGAACTGTCACATCCAGCTTCACAGCAGTAGTGTACATGAAAAGTTAGCTTACTCTGATGTTATAAAAAGTTTTCGTGAGAGAAAGAAGTCACAATTCCTTGGGATATTTATAGTATTTAAGAATGCTTTTAAGTCACTTGTAATGGCAGATGCCATTGGGTACTCTGTCATAAGTGGTTTCCTGATTCATAACAAGTAATGCATTTTGTAGTATGTTTCAAACCAGGCCCACATTAAACTTTGTAGAAAAAATAAAGACCCTGTCTGTATTACTGTAGGAATTCCATTTGGATCTTGTTAATGCCATGTTGTGCTTTGATTTTTGTTTTGAATACAGCTCTTAAGTGGGGTTTTTAGCCATCAATTTGACTGCATGGACTTCATGATGGGTTTCATTGGATTACATTTAAAGCTCCAACCCAGGTATCCATGGCCCAGGCTAAATGGTGTTACCATTGGGTAGATAAGGGGCTTGTTACAACAGAACCAACCTTTGAGTGCCTTGGGCAAGAGGCCTGCACAGTAGGAGTCCTGCTCTTCCCAGTGCTGGCTCCCTTCTCCCTTCCACAGGCTAATCCTCCTACCTCTGCTACACAGCCTCTCCCCAGGAGTGCATTATCTTCCCTCAGGGTATGTAGCTGTGGATCGCTGTCCCTGCAAACATTGACAGGGCTACAAGGCATCCTGGCTTGGATGAAAAAAGCAAAAGGGACTTGGAGGACCACTGGGAACTCAGAAGGGCTGGGATATCAGTTCTGGAATCTAAACAAGCTCCAGTCACTAGGCCAGAAGGATCCCAGACATGGAGCAACAGTTGTCAATGTGCTGGAAAGACAAAGTTAAAAATTATTTACCCGTAGGTGATAGGATCAATTCGCAACACCACAAATCTTCCTAGGACAGGAGCAGGCCACATTCTAACAGAAATTGCCAAATTTGATAAGATTTGACATTTCATTCAGGCTTCTCCAGATTGGAAAGTCCCACTCCCTTGGTAATGACAGTGGCTTCTCACACAGTATGTATGAGGCTCCTAGCACTACTACAAGAGTTTTCACCTTCTTTCACACAACACATTTCTGTCCTGCATGCACCAGTCCCACTTCCTGTCTCCAGCCTTACCTTTGCTTCTAGCCCTGATCCCTTCCAACTTCTGCTCCTCACCATCCAGTCATAATCATTCCTTTAAATACATATGCTCAGTGCCCAGCTTTTCTTCTGGAATGGCTGTGGTCATTAGTTATTCAAAGTTACACTGTAATTGGCAAGTAACAGTGATTTCACAGCCATTGAAAAACTTCCAAGAAAATAAATTTGGAACTTCAGGGGCGTGTAGATAGAACTATTTACAGTCATTGTTAAATAGGTTAAAAAATAGGTCAGTCTTCTTTCATTTCTACTTTTTCCTCAGCCATTTAACATCACATGTGAGGATTTTCATTTTGTAAGTTACACAGCTCCCTTAATCAGCAGTTCTCCCCGATCTCATAAAAATCAAAGAGTCTGGACTGGGAGCTTCTCACATGTTGAGGCCTCTAGTCCAAACTCCATCTTAAGCACTGTTAGTATGATCCACACTGGGAAGATGTAGCTCTGCTAATTTCTGAGTGGTTTTCTTCCTTGTTGTTTTTTTGTTTTGTTTTGTTTTGGTTTTTAAAATTTTAATATATTTGTGTGGAACTAAGCAGATAAGACTCAGTGTGGTGTGCCTCAACATGCCACTTGAGTCACTCTGGCTTCATCAAAGCACTGAATTGACACCCGTCTTGGTTTACAGTTCTGCTTGTTGCTGCTGCGTGCTCCCTACCGCAATCATTGCATAGCCTCATAACTCAACAACCTGTCCCTTTTCCTGTCAACACAGCTTTTCTCTAAAAGAATGCTGTTGACCAAACAAATACCTTCGAAGAGGATGAGACTGCTATAGCATGTGTAGCTTTTTTAAAAAGTCAGTCATCTGCTGAGGTGATGAGAACTTGGGGAATTCTGTGTTATAAATACACTGATGTTTACACTGCATGTATGGCCTCCTTGTAGACAAAGTCAGCACTCAGAAGACTTCAGCATATAGATAGAAATATAAAGAGGTGATGTTTCATTCTGTCCCAGTGAATTATGTACCAGACACAGAGATTGGAGGTTCTGAGCATTATTTTTGAACAGTCAGGTGTTTGAATTCTACACCATTTAAAATGCTCTAGGTGAAGCCGGGGCTGCAAAAGACAGATTCTGGTGGCAAAGGGAACTTTTTTATTACTGCTAGCCTACAGTTTTCACTTATTGCCTTTAATTATTCTTGAATTGTATATTAGGTATGGCTTATTCAGGTGTTTCTTAAGGGCAATGAGTGTTTGTTTCAGTAAAGTGTAAAGGTCACCAAAAGAGTGACTCCTAGAAAGTAACAATTAAGTACAGAAATACAGATTTCATTTACAGGAAACTATTTTTAAGATGTATCATCACTGAGAGAACAGAGTTAGGTTGGTATAAGCTAGTTATTAATGGCTTTCTGATGATAGGCATGGTATAGGTCTGAATGTGATTAAGTTAGCAGGAATTCTGCCACTCTTTGGTGACAATGACCTTGAGTCCTGAACTGAAAAATAGGAGCATCTTAGCAAGAGAGGAGCTATTCTGAATAATTGAAGTAAAATATTAGAAAATTTCAGGATAAATGGAAAGAGCAGACCTCAGCATGAGTAATTAAAAAGAACTACAGCTGTTAAGATCCAATTATTATGCAAAAACCAAAAAGCTTAAAAAATCCTTAATGTTACTGTTTCCGTTTTCAGTCTTCTGACCACCTTATTTCTAGGTGATGGTGTGATTAACATCTAACTATGGAGGCAGCTCAAATTTCTTTTACTGTTAGCAATACTATCAGCTCTAGCAGAATCTCTGAACCTAGTTTTCAGCCTATTAGTAGAGGAATAATTTGTTTCTCAACTGTTACTTTGAAACATATTGATTTTTCAGCGTATACATGCTTTTACTTGTTTGTGATCTTATCTTACTCAAATTTCAGAACCACACAATTCACTGCTAAGATAAAGAATGCAAAATTATTCACCCAGTTTGGCTTCAGACAAACAAATGGAACTCAACACAAACAAAGAGAGTTGTATCCAAGCATTATTTGCCTGTGTTCTTAATATTTCAATACTTTGTGGAAAAAGCAAGTTGGGTAACAAGCTGTTTTGACTTCACTTCCAGTACACTTTCAGGTTTCTCTAGTCTCCAAAGCCAATAATCCAGTCTAAAGATGCCACAAAGCTTCAGCATGCTTAAGGCAAGAGAGTGCCGTGTTCTTTTTCAATCTTTGTTGCTACACTTTGGATTAAAAGAAAAGTTTTTGCTGTAGTGCATAAAATGTTACTTAAATCTTCTACACTTATTCCATATGTGATTTATGCTTAGAGGAAAGAACTTCGAGTTGGAACTGGTTACATTTGCATTTTTTGCTGTAACAAGTTCTGATCCTGAAGGATGTAATTGGAAGCACCCTGCTTTGACAAATTTTCAGCAATCAGAGCTGAAGCCAATCTCCCCAAAATGGAGCACCACACCCAGCAAGTCTCTGGTCTCCAACCTACTGGCAAATGGTCTGTGCATAGAGCATCCAGATCATCCATCTCAATGTCAGCTGACCCAACTTCCTCAAAGAACAATTGTGATTTTTCTAGGAAAAACTCAAGCCTTGCAAGTGTCCATATCAGTATGAGACTGTCGCTCCACTGTTATGTAGGAAATGGGACCAGCTTTGTAGAGAGCAGGATCCCAAAGGGCTCACAGTGTAATGGAGATAAGCAACCTTTTCCAAATCAAAATAAGTAGTGTAGTGATATCCACCAAATATGGTATGCAAATTTTCAAGTCTTAGTATAAAACTTTTCCAGTCAATTCTGAATGTGTTTCAGACTGGACTATGAATCAAAAATATATATATTAAAACAGAGACTAGAATGTGTGACTGAATTCCAGTTCAGTCTTTGCACTGAATTCCAGACATCATAGAATGATTTTCAAGATGTTATTCAAAGTAATGGAATATGTATTTAAAAGCAAGCTTAATCTTGACTGCATTTTGAATGAAAACATTTGGAAATTCATGCTAATGCATTTTTTATTACACTTTTAATTTTTTACAGTATTCAAAAAAGCTATTGGAAATTAAAGGCTGCAATCCTGCAAATATCACCATTAACTTTAATAAAACTACGAGCATGCTGTTAGGGGCTGCTAAGCACCAAAATTAATAAATGTATATTTTCTTAAAAGTCTTTGCTGAACTAGTACAAAATTATGTCAGTATTAACAATGAAATCGTTCCAATTTTTCACGATGCTATTGACATTATCATGAATTTCTGAATATACACATCAATCAAAAAACCAGCCAAAAAATGGAGGTTTTGGGAAAGACCAGACATTTGACAACATACCACACTGAAATGCCTAGAACTCCCTGAAATGGATGTAAAAGATTTGCTGTGAACAGCTTGCTGTGCTTTTGAGAAGTACAAGAGACAAAGAGTATTCCCAAAAAATTCACCATGTGTTTCACAGCCCCTAGAGAACACCAAAAAAAGGCTTTAGAAATGTTTGTCCAGAGGGAGCACATAGTTTCTATCAGCTTTAGTAAAACTTGTAATAAGTCTCATTGTATTATTTTAACGATTATTTAAGAAACGTAATCTGTAATAGTAATTTACAGTACTGTCATTCCTGAGTAGGAATTACTAATTTCTTGGTGCTGTTAATATATGTTTGTTAACTGGAGAATGGTGATCAGAGAGAATGTCAGAAATATTTTTTTAATCTTGTGCTTTGCTTAGCACTCTTTCCTCTCTTGGGTGAAAGAGTAGTGGTGGCATTTCATTCTTTGTCCTCCATGAAATTATTATTTTGTGTGTGATTATCTTTCAGTCCAATTTGTACCTCACTCATGACACAAGGGTGGTAGGAGCATTCTACCAGAAGGCAAAGGAAAAAAAAAAAAAACTAGAGAAGGACTATCTAAGTGAAAATGTTTGAAAGTCAAAGGGAGGGCACATTTGACTTCACAAAAGAAAATGCTGGTTTCTGTTGCAATGTTGGTTACAAAATCACATAAGGTTTTATTTTTAAATGCAAGTAAAAAAATTATAGATGCATGAGCTCCTTGACTGGTGTAAATCAAGATGGTTTTATTGACTTTGATGGAGCTATGTCGATTTATACCAGATGAGGATTTGGCCTACTGTATGGAGATATTTTTATTTCTCTTCTCACTCTATCAGTTAAGGAAAGGGTAATAATCAGCAAGCTGGAAGCAATTATATGTGTGTGAGGAGGGGGTAGTTTCATAATAGCTAACTTGATATTATTTCCTGTAAAATGAATCAGGAGAATAAAGCCTGGAGCCTGCTGAACAGTTTGTTTTGTAAAGAAATATTTGTTCAAATCTGTTTATAATAATTTGTCAAATTATGGACAGACTCAGCTCAAGCACTTGCCTTCCACTGACACCAGAGGCAGCAGTTCTGGAGCTGATCAGGGCACCAAGTGGCACCCACGAGGGAAGACCCAGGCAAAATTTGGCTTTCACTTGCATCTGCGTAAATCTGTAATAATTCTACCAAAATCAGTGGAAATATTTTCTATTTACAAGTGTGCCTAAAAGCAAAATTTGGCACCATCTTCAACTGAGCATTTATAAGCTGTTTCTGGCAACAAATAAGGATGGGGGAGGGGAAGATTATTCATTGCAGATGCTTTGTAAGATTACCAGAGGCTTTCTGGTGACAATAAAGTCTACTAACATAGTCAGTTTTGGAAAATGCTTTTGAAAATGTGATTTGAGGGAGTTTCCTGTTATCCTTTAATTCTCAGATCGTTTCATGGTGGTAAAAAATAGTAACTGAGACCTCAAGTGAAATTACTGAAATTGTTCTCCTTACCCTGGTGAGACAGATGAGTCCCAACCTCCAATACCAAGTGGACTAAAGCAATCCATGGGAAGCTAAGATTTCTAAGAAACCTTATTGGATGAATGCATTTCATAAGGTAAGGTTTAATTATTGTTAAGCAGCCACACATTGACAAGGGAGCTGAAGACAAAATAATCACAACTAAAATAAATTGAAAGATTTATTCATTTATTTTTAAGTTACAATGCAGTATAGTCTAAAGTACCAACATTAGCACTATAAACACTAAAATATTCCAACCAGCTTTTGCAATATAGCTCATTCATCTAATCTCTTTGCTCTCAGGAATGATTTCATTTTTTGTCATGTTTTTGTAATGTTTTAACTTAAGAATATAAATAAAGTGACTTCCTGCCCTGCTAGGGTGAACACAGTTATACCAGGCTAATGGTGCTTTTAGCACTATAGCTTATGCCCATATAACCACCTCCTTCTGAACTGATCTACAGGTAAATTAATCCCAAAACCAGCATGTAGGTGAACCCTTAAGCAATAGCAGACAACTCATGAAAGAGTGGAAAATATGCAGTTCAGAAATCATTAAGCATAAATGCAGTTCTTGTCCCAGCTAGGGAGAGCCCCAAGGAGCTGCACAGCCCTTCTTCCCTGCACCAGCCCTCCCTGCTTGTCTCCCTGGGAAAGGTCAGGTAGCCTATTAATGAAGCTCTGGACTTTGATTTGATATATGTATACGTCTACCACTTCCTGGATCCTTTTGAAGTAAGGAAGAAGAAGAAAATTTCCAGGGAAAGTGGGTTTGCTTATTTTGGGATTCTTTTTTTAACAGCTCAAATGCAACTGCCTTAAAACCAAAAGAAGATAAGGCATCATTTCAGCTAGGGCAGATGATGGCATTCTGACATTGAATTTAAATCCACGTTCCTGTAGTGAATTTGTAACTTCATGTATAAAGTGCTCCCTGGTTTATTCTGTGTGTTGCTACAATGCACCTTTCATCAGTTTTCTTACTCAGCTTTTCAGCTATGCATGGAAATTAATGTTTGTTTTTTTCCCAGTAAGTTTCAAATGTATATGCTGTTCTACACTAAAAAAGACAACTGCAAGGTCATTAACATCTTTTCTAGTGAGAACACAGAATAGAAAAATAAATGCACTAATGTAACCAGCAGCTACATTGACTGACTGAATTTCTGTGATTATGTCTGTATACACAGGGGCATGTGTTATATGTATAAGGGAATTATTCTATTTTTTATAAATGCATGCACTCAATTGTTTTTACTATTTAATATATTGCACAAAATATAACTGCTTACAGACAGTATTCCTAGAATCAATATCACAAAATCAATTCACACTAAGAATAATTTAAAAGGATGAGAAAACTTTGATTATTTTTCTGCTTAGGTTTCAGATCTTTACAGAAAAAAAAAAGATGAAAAGATCTCTTTCAAACCTAGTGTATGCTGTAAAAATGATGTCCCAGCTAATTTTGACATGGACAGAGGTTATGACTGAAGTCAGGAATACAGAGAAGATTAAATTCTAAACCATGACCCTGTTTTCATAGAAACGCATTTAGGAAACAAAATAGAATGACATACCTAAACCAAAGCATTTCTAAGTAAGGCATCTGTCAGATCTTTCCATGAGGTATAGGCAGTTTAAGATGCACTGTGACAGTGAGATTGCTGCATTTTAGCATTGCTCAGCTTTCAGGGTAAGACTGGTCCAAAGCCTGAAGATGAATTTCCAAGATAAGCTGAGTAGTCAGGAAAAAGGTTAATAACACAGTAATAACAGGTTTATATGTGTCAGCTAATCTCTAACTTGAGAAAACACTAGAAGAGGTGATCATTAAATCAAGTGAACCTGGAATGTATGAATGAGATTGACTTTGGTGTTAAACTCCATAGAGGGTCAGGTACTACACCAATAACTAATCCAGCACAACTACTGGAGTTGGTGCTTAGTGCAGCAGCACTTCAGGCTGTAAGCACAAGTTCTCATAGGGAATATCTGTGGGATGCACTGCATCCCTGTTTTGTCCTGAACAGGGACCAAAATAATCCTGTCGCCAGGATCTGTCATCTGCTGAGAGATCTCTGAAAGGCACCTCTTGGGGTCCTGCAGGAACCACCGGGAATCACTTGAGGCTTTGTTCACTTGCTGTTACCCAGCTGCAGGAGAGAAGTGACCCAAGTACCAGCTGAACCCCCTAGCCAGGCAGGACTGGGGTAAAAACTGACTAAAGTACCACATTTCCCCTCCAAGTGCTCTAGCCTGATCTGAGAAGAAATATTAATCCTATCTTTACTATCTAAAATAGAGAAATAGTGTTCAGCTATTCTGAGGTACATATTTAAGGTTCTGGAAGTCTCCTAAGGTTTTTTGGGGGTTGTTTTTTGGTTGGTTGATTGGTTGGTTGGGTTTGGTTGATTTTTTTTTTTTTTTACTGCAGACATAGTTAACTTGTTTACCAGTTAGAAATAAATCTTTGCCAGCAAGAGGCACACACCACTTTTTAGTCATCATGTTCCTGTAGGTATTATGAAGAGTGGAACAAATAGGGCTGGAAGGGATCTCTGAAGGTCATGTATTCAAACACAGATTGAAATAGCAAAGATCAAATTGCAGGAATATTTTCACTCACATTATCTATTTCTAGTGTGCAGACTGGATCTGACTCTACTACAAGATTTTACAAAAAGAATTAGTGTGGGACTTAGTTCCTTGGGAAGAAATGCAAACAGAAGTGGAAGTAACAGAATGACTTCTAAAATGCTGTTTCTTGGCTTGGCCTCCAATTGAGTATCAGTTTAGGAGAACTTTTAATTAAAAAAATTAATTTGATTTAATCTGGTTAGTCCTGAAATTTAAGAAGATAGTGTTAAGGCTCATAGAGCCTGAGACCAACTACAGTCTAATTATCAGGCTGGAATTTTTTAATTACTACAGATAAGAGTATTGGGAGAAAACTGTCATGATTCAGAATTAGGAAACCACATCCTCCCTGTTTTCTGGCCATCCCACTCAGCCTCTGAGAGGGAGTGTTCAGAGTGGAGTAAGTGAAGTCAGATAACCACATCCCCAATCTGCTGTCATCCTCAGCAGAATTTCTGATGATGTGCCTTCTGTTTACCAAAGACAAGTGATGAAAGCAGAGGGTTTAAACAGGTAAACAGGTGCCTTTACTTGTAAACAGGTGCCTTTACAATTACTTGTAGTTGGCCTTCTACCAACAGGCAAAATTTCAATTAGCTTTTCAGCAAATTTCTGCCATGTCTCTGCTTAGAAAACTCAAGATGAATCAGCTATAATGTCTACAATTTAAGACATCTTAAACTCTACCCAGATCCTCTCATTCAAGAGCAAAGGATCTGCAAAACTCTTAACAGATCTCCCCTTCTTGAGATACTATAATCACAAAATGTTAGTCTCTTTTGCCAGGTAGCAAAGCAGGATTCAAGCATTTGTGAGGGATATTCTCATTTACAGCTTGGTGTTTTTGCATAAGCTCACCATTACTATTGGCTTAAGACAAAACTCTGGGTTGTGAACAGGAAGGGATGAGGTGTGTTACCCATCTTGTTCCGCTCTGCAGGGAAGAGTAGCAAGTTGGTTATGCTAATGTGTTGAACTGCTTAGCTAGATTTGGCAGAGGTGCCTAACCAAGTTTTTGGTTCATTATGAGCAGATCCTACTAAGTAGCATCAAACTAAAGCCGCTTGGTTTGTACTGGAAACCTCAATCTTGGGACTGAATGCATTTTAAAGGCCCTGACAGATGGGCTCTGCTGAACTGAACAGCAGCAATCTGTAACGCTTTACCTCCCCCATGTCTGCTGTGCCCTCTCCCAGCACCGTCTGTCCCAGCAGCAGGGGAAACAAGAGCAGATGCTGGTAAGGGCAATTCCTCCACTGCGTCTGGCCAGTGGACTATGCAGGCTGAGGCAGCAAGCCCCTGCTTCAGCTGCTCCTAGTGCAAGAACCCCTGACAGTGAGGTGGGGGAGATGGGAGGCAGACAGTGTGTAACCATCACTGCTAAACCTGACAGGGTCCCACCAGGATGTCTCACACTTAGCTGATTTGCCAAAACCTGCTGCAGCCACCTCATGTGGCACCTTCTTCACACGCATAATAATTTGACCACAGTCAAAGTTATTGCTTAAAGCAAAGAATAAGAGAGTGCTGGTGCAGTGCAGGAGGAGAGCAAAATGTGCTTTAAAGCCCTTTCACAGCTTTGATCTGAAACCTTTTGGGTTCCAGTTAAACCCATTTTGCCCTGCCAGCAGCAATCCCCACAGGAACACAAACAAGAGCCCTGTCTCCTCCCTCTTGCAACACTCACACCTCTTGTGTCTGGGCTTACCTGCCAAATTTTGTGCATCTCTGTGTCTGGCACCTATGCAAATTAAGCAATCTGTATCTAATGTATATATTGTCATGAATATGGCTTCTAAAAAACCACTGGTAGGGGTGGTTAAAAATGTTAGGCTGAGCCTCAGCTTTGCAGGGAGAGGTCCTTCAAAGACCAGGGTCTGAGTGCAGTGGAGATGGGAAAGAGCCTTCTTGATAGCCAGTCTGGAAAACCTTTCTGTGGAAAACACAGGTAACAGGTGCACTCAATGGTTCTTATGAGTCTCTTCCAGCTCAGGATCTTCTCTGGCCAATGAGCATAGCAGAGGAAGACCAGAACCTGACAGAGGGCTGTTTCCCATGGAAGGAGGAGTGCTAACTGCTATCCATGCTACACACTCATTAGGTGCTGCCAGTCCTCTGCTGGCTCCTTGCTCCCTCTTCCCCCTAATCCACCTCTTCCTCTTCACTGGATGCCCAGTGCTCTAAAACTGTCCTGGGAATGGGGAGCACACAGAGGAGAAAGGGAAGGTTTTCCATCAGCTGAGCATCACCCCAACTCCCAGAGAATGACACACAGACTCCTTGCCTGGAGCAATTTTCCCCTAATTCTTTCAGAACAAGCCCTGCTGCTCCTAATTTCTCCTACTTTTCCTTCTTGCCTTGCCCCTTTCCCACCTCTGGGAAAGGGGCAAGGCTGGTTGGGAACCAGCATCCAGGTGAACCAGTTTGAGCAGAAAGAGATCCCAGTCTATTGACCTCTGTACTCCAACTTCCCTCACCAAGGGGTGAGGTAATTGGATAGCTCATGTACATTTCTGAAAACATTGTAGGAAGAGTAAAGGAGGAAACAAGACTGGGAGAGGGAGGATGGTTCTGCAAGGCAGAGGAGACAAAACAGTCCAGGTCATGCCAGAAGTGGGAATCTGTGGGGAGAAGTCCTGACTGACTTAGCAAACCCAGTGTCTGCAGCAACAGACAGATGGGTGCTCAGGGCTGTGAGTGATGGAAAGGGCTCAGCTGTGGTGCAGTGCTAAACAGGGCTTATCACTAGGCTCAAGTCATTACTGGGTCTGGAGGCTTTACCTCCTCCCTGGCAGCCAGCAGTGGATGACTGCTTTTCCCACCAGACAGCCACCAGGCTGCTCTGGTGCTGCTGAGAAGTTTGCACCTTGTTTCTCCTGTGCTGTGATCACAGCAGTAAGGTGAGCCCATTCCCATGCACTGGAAACACTTGTTTTGGAGCCTAGATATCTCTGTCAGTTAATTTGGCCTGTGAGCAGGGACATCATCTGCACATACAGGATATTTGGCTGCTCTCCTCTCTGCCAAGTAATGAAGGAGTCATTTCTATTAAGGCCTGCATGGGGAAGGGACACAATTAGATTCTGACCAGCTCTGTCTTCTCCACTCCCTCCATGTCCTTTGCAGCCACTTGCAGGAAGGATGAAGAATAATCCTAAGTCTGGATAGCATAACACTGTAACTACAAGACAGTAAAATAAAATAAATCCTTATTACTGACAGGCCATTAGCTCTGGGTTGAATGGTCTGCTTCAAAGTTTCAGTGAAATACCTCTTTCTAGCTACTACTCATCCTTATTATCTGTGAGAGCTAAACCATATGCACAGTTATGATTAAATGTGGGTGCTGCAACTAACTTCTGTTAATTCAGAGCACGACTATCAACTCAAAGCAATAAGTGGCAAGAACATCCTGCAGAGTTTCAGAGTGGCATCAACTGTTTTGCGTGCAAAGTTTGGGTCAAACAATTGACCAGGAAAGAAAACCCCACTGAACAAAACCAAGCATAAAAACAAGAGATAAAACCAAGAAGAGCAGAAAAAATTAATGCAGTGTTGGATTTTATACTATACGTGTACTGTAAAAAGAGGATCAGTTTAAAAGGGATTGGGAAATTTTACAGAAACCATCTTGTTATCTATGTAAGTAAAACCAGACCTAATTATCAGGCTGTGCTCAGTCATGTTGTTCCTGTTAGCAATGCCCTCTCAGAAAGCGAACAAAAATCAAGTAATTTTAGGGTTCCTCTTACCTGCAGAAAAATCTGAGGATGGAAAGGAAGAAAATAGTAGCCTTAAGAGCTACTTTCAGCCTTCTAGACATTAGCTGGTAGTACAGACCCTGGGACTGTTAACCAGCTCACGTTTGGCTATTCTGCAAGTTAAAGTATTATTTATTCAGAGCAAGAAAAATAATATAGACAATGCAGAAATTAAAAGGTAACTTAAATCTATTCTTGTACTTTCTCTCTCAGCCCATATCTTTGGCTGTAGCTCAGGGTCTGAGCATCTGTGCATAAATTGGTTTAAAGATCCATCTTCAGAAGTCTCGATGCTCAGAGTTGAAGGTGGAGAGCCAAATACTCAAACGATGAGAACTGGAGGAAATTCAGCGCAGTCTTGCAAACATGGAGTTTCACCAGCAGGCAGCCAAACCAGCTCCACCCTCCTTTAATTTTATCTAACAATTCTTATGCTCAGGACCATCTAATGGGTCATGGTGGCTTTTGTAAAGGGAAGATGCTTAAACTGTGTTAACTTTATACTGCAGAGACACTTCAATTCACTCTGTTAACCTGATGGGAAGGGATGAGAGGCCTGCAGCAACCTCATTTGCTGGTGCCAGCCTTTGGGCACCTAAGCTAGCAGGTCTCCTGTTCCCATGCACGCCCGAGGCCCTGGTTCCAGGGCAGCAGTGCAGCAAGCCCCACTGCAGAGACACACCAGCATCTGAGTCAGGGCACGGACCAGAGCACAGGCTAAAAACCTCTGGGCATGAGCTGAAGCTCCTCTCCAAAGCTGTAACTCATCAGGAAGCAGTAAGCAAGAGCCTGGAGAGTCAGAGTCATAAAACGACCCTCCAAGAGAAGCAGAACATAGCAAAGCTGGCAGCAGCCAGGGAGAGGCCAAGAGGCAGGATCACACCAGTGGACAGAAAGAGCTGAAAAGGGAAGAGCTAGGACCGTGCAGCAGCAGCATGAAGTGGCCTGAAAGCTGGATGTGGGAGAAGATGCTGTAATCACAGTCTGCATGAGAAAAAAAGCTATGGCTGAAGGCAGCTCCCCAGATATATTCCCCAGCTGAGCATGTGCAAGTGAAATGGCAGAGGTAGCACTAGAAGCTGGTATTAACACCATCACAGCTAAATGTCAGAAGTAGCCTAGAGAGGGAACTTCACTCTACAAAATGCATAGTTGTGAAATCCATCGACGAAACTGATGTCTGCTTCTATTAGTACCAGAACAGCAGTTTGACCTAAATAGTAATTTCTGTTTGGCATTGAAAGACAAACAGGAAAAAGGTCCAAAATATGAGTCATTAAAAATAAAAAAAGATCAACAACATGTACTGTACTCCACAATCAGCCCCTTCCCAAAAGGGAGCCAAAAGCTGTACATATTTTTGACCCTTCCATAGCAAATCTTACCACCACTTCAGAATTTTTGGCTGACACCTTGATGACATTGAAGTAGAGAGTCAGTCTATGACACAGAGATTTTAAATAGACAGTGGTGGTCCTTACTAATTCCTGTAAGTGTATTAAGAAACACAGACAGTATTGCAACACCACGTTGTACTCACACGTGTGGTAGTTTTGACTATAAAACCCTTGAATGCCTGGCAATCCCCTCATTGCCTGGCTCTGGTTTGGATTATTTTGCTGATGACCTTTTGGGTTATTGCCCTGGCAAGAATGGAGAGCTGACAATGACCTACCAGTCACTGGTCCAGTCTTTCTAACATACATAAGTGGGAAAGGATCAGTGGAAATGCCCAAGATGCTCCTGTGTGGACTTCTGAGAATGACATCCCTAGTGCATGTATGTAGCACAGCAGTTCAATATTACTTGAGCTTCTTAGCTCAAATGATCGTTTTCCCTAATTGCCACAGCTCCTAACTGAAATGTACTTACTATTCAAAATGCTTTCAAAATGACAAAGCAAATGTACTTGTTTACTTACATCCTCAGCATGTGCACCTTTACACAGGACTGAAAGAAAACATGTAGGCATCTGTGATCTCTAGAAGAGAATACTGCTCCTCAGCATCCAACCCTAGTCAGTTGGCAAGCGCTTCCACAACATCATGCTTAGTCTCATTTTAAGATGCTAAGCCTGATGTTTTGTTAACTTTCTGTTTAGCTTACTATTAAAATTAGTAATTTTTCCTTTGTTAGTTTCTTTGTTCAAGCAGTTGGAAGCAGGCAGCTCCACCCAAATTCTTCATTACACCAGTGCCCTTACAATGTTTATCTGTGTGTCAGCTTGGTGCTTGTGTTCTAGTGTCTTAAATTGTTTTGCCAGGAAGCCATCAGTGATGTTCTGTTCCCCTCCCTTACTCCTCCCCCAGTAAATTGTGTACTATTTATCTTCTTAATGTCATTTTAAAAATAGACATTATTTCTTTTAACAGCTATGTATTTTCAAGCTCCCAATTTTAAATCCCTAAAAATACTGACCACAAAAAGTGCACTCAGCAATCCTACAGCAGACCATGTGCGTGCTGCTACCTCATTTACTCAATCACAATAACCACACAAAATTCAATGCTCCATCTGGAAGATAGGAAATATTATTTCCTTTCTTCTACCTTTGTCTGTGTACATAGCTGACTCTCGAGGATAAGCAGTCTCATTATGTAGGTGGATATATATACACACATACACAATATATATGCTCACACAATACTACAGACAATTGGGGCCTGATTGCTGTTGGGGCTGCTAGCACTCTGGTAAATTATTGTGCTTCAAATTTCGGCATGCAACCTCTTGCCAACTTTGCCCATCCTTGCTAGTTCCAGCTCAGGCTGACAGTTTTGGCTGGCTGCCTTCCCTGCTTGGGTAAACCTGGGGAAGCACAGCTGAACAAAGATGCAGAATCTCATCTCTCCCCCACCTGCCCCATAGGTGTTTGGTGGGGCTTGAGCCAGCTTATAGAAAGTAAGCCCTCACAGCCATTTTCACAGAGGGGCAGATAAGG
Organism: Eopsaltria australis; assembly: GCA_034509425.1. Classification (NCBI taxonomy): domain Eukaryota; kingdom Metazoa; phylum Chordata; class Aves; order Passeriformes; family Petroicidae; genus Eopsaltria; species Eopsaltria australis. The sequence continues at coordinate 686,047 of JAVTVJ010000116.1, read as the reverse complement.
AGAACCTGGACCTCTGATGCACCCTGTGATAAAGAATGAAAACTGTTTTCCCCTCCTTCTGTCCCACCAAGTGGAAGGATAGGAGTCTCTGGAGAAGAATTAATGCAAAAATCCCCAAGATAGGGTCTCCAGGTAAAGTAGTATCACAACTGCAGGAGGAGCTGGGACATCACAAAGGTTATGCAGCAGTAAAAAGGGGGGAAGCAAATGCTTAGTACAAAAGACTTACAACTAATAGTGATCTTCTGGGTTTGGGGTTTTAAGATCTCTTTGTTGGATAGGGAATGACTCCAGCACGTGTTCACATGGAGAACTCCTACATTACAAGCTATAAGGGACTGTGGAGGTGATCAGTTTTAAGCCTTCCAGCATACTGCTACCTTGTTCCTGTTGGAAAAGACTCACCCCTAGGGTGACACAAACACGTCAATTTTTAAGAGATACAAGCTGCACTGAGTTTCAGGAATTTAAAAAACATATGTACTTAAATATAATGTTCCATCTCTCTTCCTTCCCCAAAACACTGTGCCACGTTAATCTGCTCTCAAATACTAAGTATAGACATTTCCAGAAGGAGCATTTAACATGCATTTGTTGGAAAAGCAGCACTGCCTTCTTCTCCCACTTATTTCTACAAATACAATTCCCTCTACTGCAGAGGACTTGTGACAGCCCAAGGGCATATGAGAGGCCATTTGTTAAAATGCTGGCAAAGAGTACTGGCATTGTGCAAGTCAACTCCTGCTTTACCAAGGGTGGGCAGGGGGCAGCCAGAGCCTGAGTCTACTGTGAGGTCTGAGATGAGATGGAGCAGGTTCTGCTTTTTCCACTGGAGTCTCCACCAGGAATTCCTGGAGAGTACAAAGCAGCCCCTTAAAATGTTTCCGTCATTATTCAGCCTGCAGCGAACCCTCGAAGTTGCTCAGCTGAAGTTACCTGTCACATTTTCTATTATTGTCTTCCAGTAACAAAGAAAACACGCAGGCTGCAGCCACACTCAGGCACAGCTCCTGCTGCACCACGGGCTGCTTCTGGCACTAGCAGCAGAGAGAGAAAAGACAGCTGAGAAGAGACAAGAAACAGGAGAAACCTAGGAAAGAGAGGAGGATACAGATGGTGAGGAATGAAGGAGCTGGATTTGGGTTTTTTCAAGCTTGCTCCACCGTCAAGTTTTCCCAAGCATGGGTCATTAGCCCCTTCCAGTATTGCTTACTGTGAAAAAAGACATGTGGAAAATGACATACCTTTGAGCCAGGCTGCTCTCACTAAGCATTTGGTGATCTTTTGAAAACAAAGTCTCAAGTAAAGATATTTGTAACGTTTGTCTGCAAAGTGAATCTATCATTCTTATAGATGACATTTTTTGGTACTACTACAGTGGATCCAGAGTATTTTATTTGTTCTTCTACTACTACAGAAATAGTTTTTGATGGGTTCAAATTTCAGATAGCTCTTTCTGCAGAAACCAGAGTACTGTACGGGAAGTTACGCTACCGGGGAATAGCAGAGCTGCTTTCCATGTGTGACAGGAACTCCTGGTGATTATAAGCACTGCAGATGTGCATCTCCCTCATTATTTTTTTCTATTTCAGGCCTACAAAAGTGAAACTTTGTGATTTACAAGTTGTTCATGACCACAGTGCACTGCTGTTGTAGCTGGGGTTGGGACCTCTGTCAGGTCACACAGAGCTGTGTTTCACAGGCAGTGGCAGCACACACCAGCCGTGCAGCCCCAGAGCTGTGTGGGGCAGCGAGCAGCTCGGGTGGCAGCTTGTGGCAGCCACCGTGACATCTGCAGCAGCTGTCACGGGCTACCCTGCACAAAGACCCAAAAATCTGGGTGCCAGTGGGAGTTTGTTTCTCCCCTCTCCCTTCCTCCCAACATCAGGGGCCATCTAACAGCAAGGGCAGTGCAAAAACTGAGAACGCTAGGAAACAATTATTTATGCATTTTCAACACTGTACTATGGTTAATCTGTGCTTCCTTTTCAATTCTGTTAGGTGAAAGCAAGAGCCAAAAAGTTATCTCAGAGAGGTACTGGTATTTTCTTTGTCTTTCATGTCTTTTAAATTAGGTCACTTCACTAAGAAGAGCTGTGCTGTTTAACATTTTCATATGACGATCTCAGAGCAACTGATATTTGATTAATTCACAACCTTGCTCTGATTTTGGATTTGTTTTTCTCATTTTCACTATAGACACCAAGGAAGAGAAAAGTTCAATCACTGGCTAAATAGCATGTAATTCAGCAGTAGCAGAACCAAGAACAGGGACTCAATATGCTGAATATACTCTGGCAGCTTCCTTGAGTGGAACAAGCAAAACCTGAGTTGAGGCAATACACTCCTGGGAGGATTTCAGCTGACATTTGAGGTCTTCTGAGCATGCACAGGGAGGACTGATTTGCCCCCTTTCACACGAGGTGTTGCAAACCATACCATGCTTTACCTTTGCTACCCTTGTGTGTGGATGTGTGTAACAGAACTGAAAGGGGCCAGCTGGAAAAGAGGTAATTACCTTCTTTTATACACTAGTTGTTTCTAGCTCTTCAGTAGGTGAGTTAAGCAGCTCATAACATCCTTAAAAATGGCCCTATGATCTCTGGCCCTATGAAGTCAAGTTAGGAAGAGGCTTCTAAAAGGACAGAGGAGTTATATTTCTTAGTATCAGTTTAATAAAATCAAACTGAATTACCACCACCTCTTCTCGGTGAATGTGTCAACGTGAGGGTTTTAACCAAGGGCCCATTAAGGGCAGGAGAGGAAAACACACATTTCAGCAGCTTGAACTCACCTCTTGAGTTTCTCCTTATGTCTAAAAAAGACAGGGGGAGCTTCCCTTTTGCACCCACTGTTGCATATGAACTCCAGATGCGTGCATGCTATTTTCAGTCAGAGGATACAGATGTCATTAAATATGCTGGTGATCGGCTCCAGTCTATTGAAATTTTTTTTATCTGAGATCAACACCCAAAAAAAGTATTTGAAGACTCAGCATGAAGAGGGGAAACAACTGCAATGAAAGTTGTAGTTCCCATATTACCAGAACAAGGTGCAGGGCACAGATCATACCCAGTATCATGAGCCCTAAGTCCTGACATTTGATTCGGGAGATCTTGCACAACCTCTGGAAAAAGTACAAAACATTCCAACATGGTGTTTTCTTCTTACATGGTAGTAGGGTTATGAAATAGCTTTTTATGACCCATTCAGTTTTCCTTTTATAGCAGCCTATTTATACACTCCAATTCAGTCACAGCTTCCACTGTACAGATTACTACAGTACTCATTTCCTCATTCTGAACTGCGCATGCATCTCTTTTCTCAATTTTTATTCTTCCCTTATTAGATCTATTAGCTCTGCATTACCCCTCCACCCTCTTGCTTAGCCTCTCCTAGGCTTCCTTTCTAGGGGCACTTGTCTCACTGACAACTAAGTAACCAACAGTTCAGTTATTGTACTTTAATAAAATAAATGTTTTAAGAAAAGCTTTCCACCTTTGTAAGAATAGATTCATCACAGTATTTGAGCAGCAGTTCAGTATCACTCAAATTAAAACATCCTCTTCCACTCTGAACAGGCCATGAAAGTAAGACTTCTTAAAACTCACTACCCTTTCTACAGTCCCACTTATTTACTGTGTTGGTGAGTGCCTAAAGGCCATTGATCCTTCTTGCTTACAGCACGTACTATCGAAGTCACTGACCTGTACATCATTTGAAGACTGAAAACCAATTTAATGTATTCCCATTTACACTAGACATAAGTTGTGCAGCAAACTTTTTAACAATGCTTTTGAATTCACAACACACTTAGTCCAAAACTCCTGAAGTTATTATTTTTGCACTTGGGATTGTTAATGTTTGCTAAAACCCGAAACATTCTTCAGCTGACTAAAAGCTTTATATCCTTAGAACGTAAAATCTAAATATAAATGTGGTGGGCGTATGTGGATCTTTTCTCTCTGAGGAGGCTCTGTTACGAATTTCCAATGTTTTACGCCACCACCAAGCCTCTGCTAAGCCGTGACACCTGTTCAGAATTTTCAGCTTCTTAACCCCTTATTACACTTCCTACCATCTGCAGCAGAAGTGCAGGAAAAGAGTTCCATCATCCCCAACTTGCTGTATTAATTCTCAATGGCTCCTTGGTGTCCTTCAGTATTTTATATTAATACTCACTTTAAGGACAACTAACTAAATGGATGAACTCGCCTCGCTCATAACATATGCCAGTAGATAATCTGGTTATCAAGCAGACCCTGGAAAGAAAACCTACAAAGCCCATAGGAGGAACAATAAGGATAATACTGTTAATAATAAATATTATTACTGAAAATAATAAATGGTTTATACAAAAAGGAAACAGGACTACAGCTTTTAAGTAACATTATGCTAAATGCATTCTTATAATTCACATTAATAAGGATTCACTATTCTTAGGTTTGATATATTTAGCAAACATTGGCAGTGCACAATGCTACTGACCAAAAATTCTTTTGGCATTACTATGTAGACACTCTTTTTAACATTTCTACAAAAAATAAACCACGAAGATGGATATGTCCTAGTTAAAAGTCAAAATACTCTGTTGAGACAAAATGCCTCCATAAGAAAACCTGTTTCAAAAGACTCTTTTTCTTTAAGAACCACATATATGACTCAAATTAATCACAGTATGAATTTTGACCTGATTTATTCACACAGATCAATCCAAATTCATTTTAGGCCCAAAATATATATCATAAGGATATTAGTACATTTTTCCAGGTACTAGAGAATCTTGTATAAATGTATCTGTTCAAGCGCTTCTCTGTCGACATCCTTTTCCAAATACACATCATAGTTCAGCTGCACCTCTTCGACCCATTGACTGAGCTGTACATCTGTCTGAAACAATGAAAGCAGATCCTTAAATCAACACCATGTTAAGAAACAGCAGGAGTTTCAATGTCAATACAACATTAAGAAGGTAAGACATAATATGAGAGATTAGCCATTCCAAATTATATGGCAATGATAAATTAATTTCTGGAAAAGCCATTTTAACTCAAATAGGAGATAATAAAGATAACTTTAAAAATTACCTAAGTCAATAGTCTAGCTATTTTGTTAGCATATTACAACTGCCTTTCTGTATGCATTTGTAGCAGCTTCAAGATCCTGATCAGAGGGTGACATTCTGACAGATGTGCTGAGGGAGCAGCTAGCAGTATCATGGAAGAATAGCAGGTATTTTCTTGTTTTACACCAAGGGAGTATTGTATTAAAGCTACAAAGGGCTTCTCAGCTGCTGTGTGACTGCAGCCTGCTCCGAGAAAAGTTCAAATGACACCACTGCTGCTCTTGGGGCTGAGGATCTACTTCACCCATCAGCATACAGGCAACAAGTCATTCAGTTTCTCAAAAACCCACTACTGCAGCAAGCAAGTCACTTTATATATAACCTTGTCATGTCTGATCAGTGTTCTGTTTCGTAACTAAATCTAAGCCACATAATTTGACTAAGTATCAACTAAGTGATCTAAATGACTAAGTGATCTACCGATGACAGATGAAGACCAGACAGAGAGCAGAGCATGGCCCATCAGAAGGGGTTACTACTCAGGGAACTGTACAGAGCATTCAACATCTTTGAAAGATGCACTGTCATTGTGTTTGTTCCCAACTGCAATTTAAAGCCATGTAACTGATTCAAGATGCCTGATGGTAGTCACTTGGCTACTTGGGAGACCACATCTCTCACTAATCTGTGAAGAAGCTCATACTGTCGTATTAATACACATGTTAATGCAATGATTCATGCAGCCAACTGATACAGGCTGGGATTTTCCTTTTCACATGAGGACAATCAAAGTACAGGAAGATGTGTTGGTGGTCAACCTCGAAACAGAATCCAGAGTCTTCTACCTTTTAATCTCTGCACAAAATTATATATCCCTCCTTACAGCAATACTGGCAAGCAGCTAACTTCAACTAGAAAAGGCACTTGGACAGAAAATAACCAAGTGCGTCAGCTAAAACAGGCTGAGGGAACTTACCTGGAGCTTTGAAAGTGATTCTTCAACACTTGGAACTGTCACTAATAAGGACCCTCTTTTCCTTACATTACAAGCAATAAATTCCCAAGCTCTGAAACATATTTAAAGGTAGGTGACCAGTTTTTTGGGGAAAAAACACCCATATTTGATATACAATGAATCTAACACTTGCAGTTTATTGCCCAGAGGCAGACCAAGCTTAAAGACTTGCAACACATGCTTATCAGTCATTATGAATATCTAAGCAAATGTATTTCCAGGAATAAAACCAAGCTTTGTATTAAAAACACAGGGAATATATGGTCTTCCAGTGTTAGATTTTGTACCTTTTTAATTCTCATACATACATGCATATCATCCGGTATTGTCAAGATTTTCACTTTGAACAAGGATTAAACCTTGCCATTTGGCCCCTTTAAATTTTTGGGTTTGAAGAAAATCCAGTTCTGAAGTGCAGTCCTTTATTAAGGTTCAAAACAAGCTGATCTTTCCATATGTACTTCGTGTACAGTCGTGACAAAGTACTTCTCTTAAGACATTAGTAATCAGAGTATTTAAATATAGCCCCAGCATTCCTGTTTTTGGATTTTGCAAATAGTAAGATAATTTCTCACAGCATGGCAATTCAGACTAAAAAAGAATTTAATTTCCAGCATTTTTCAAATGTCATTTGTCTTCATGCTACTAATGCAACACTAAACCACTATCCACAAGTTATGACAGAATCAAATGAATTCTCAGTCATGTGCCTGGAAACCTATCTCCTGGCATTTTGAAACACCCACTTATCCTTCACCCATCCACTCTGTGCCTCTCTAGTTGGCATTATCACCTGGTATCCAGGGCAGCAGGGCAAGCCTTAGCTGAAGCTGGTACAGAATGTCAGACTTGGCTGGGACCAAGTGGAGACAGGTACTCCTTCTTTTTGACTGCCCATTCTAAAGTTTGGATGATGAAGTTATTTACATTTTAAACGGATGCTGCTGGATTAGCAAAAGCTCATCTGTGAGTATCTTGTACCTGAAAGAGAACCTTAGCCACATGTTTGTTTGCTACCACATCCTTACAAATACCTAATAGAAATATCATTAATAACCATGCTTTGTAGTCTGTACATATTAAAGCTCTGACATCTACAAGTCAGTGACCCATCTCACATCTGAAGATTAAGCTTTATGCTGATACAGTAATTTCAGATTCTTTAGCAGCAAGGTATTATTTTAACATATCAGTGCAAGGATTCAAGCCATGGTTTGAGTAAACAAAGCAGCAGTGTTTAGTGGGTTTAACAATAAACAACTGCCAGAACACCTCTGCAGTTAAGTATAACAACTAAAAGTAGGCAGTCTGAAACAATTTCCTTATATAAATTATGTATGTGGCTTCAAAAAGCACTACCTTAAGGTTTTCCATAATTCACAAGGTTACACACACATTGCCAAAGAAATACGTAACTTGTTTGGACACAGAGCTTACCTGGCCTGTTCCTGTCTGTCAAGAAAATATTCAAAGACATTATTCATTACAACAACATCAGCCTTCTGCACAAGTGAGGGCTGAGTACAGATGTCTGCATGAATCACCTGAAGGAGAAAAATTTCCCAAGGCATAAATTAAGAGACAAATACAGCCTTTGAGAAGTCATGAAGCCTGTCAGCCTAACACAGCACCTGCTACCATCCTTTTGAACAAGCCACAAAAACAGGTATTTCACTGGCTTCACAGTAGATAAAACTGACATACATAACCATAATAGACTTTCAAAAATGGGAAAAAAATCAGATTTAACTCTTCTAATTAAAATACTCAATCCATTATTTTAAGTAAAATAAAGTAGATCTGAATTTTGTGTGCCATAGAAGAGGAGATGATGTATATGATGGCTGTTACATTTCACTTATCTATATTTTATCACAAATATCCAGTGATTTCAGGAAAGAAGTTAAGCTAGTTGAAGCTATTTTGAGGATATTAAAAGGCATCTCACAGGGTCAGTGGGTCACTGAAGGATTATAGCTAGAAAAGACACTACAGACCCAGATTTGACAGCTGAATTCTCACAATACATATTCGGAATGCCGGAAAGGCAGGGTGCTCAGTAGCACTGGAGGATCTTACTAAACAACTGTCTCTCCAGTCAGCACAGGAGGAGCTGCTTTGATTTCATCTACCTTCACCTACCAAAAAGGATATTAGCACATCATGTCATTTCTCAAAACAAGTGAAACAGGAGAATAGGGATGCTCATTAATACTCTGATGTGTTTGATTTCCTCTACAAGACAGAGAAATTTATCAATCTGACTCAATGATCCATGTGGGTCCTTTTCAACTCAGGATATTCTATTATTCTGCATCCCAAATCTGATGAGAAACATAAATTGGAATATCTTTTGAAGGGATAAGTAGTAGTCAGCATGGATTCACTAAAGGTAAGTCGTGCTTGACCAACCTGACTGACTTCTGTGATGAAACCTGGATGGATGAGGGGAGATCAGTGGATTTTGTCTACTTTGACTTCAGTAAGGCTTTGGGCACTGTTTCTCACAACATCATCACAGGCAAACTCAGGGTGTGAGGACTGGATGAGTGGACAGTGAGGTGGATTGAGAACTGACTGAATGGCAGATCCCAGAGGATCATAAACAGTGGCACAGGGTCCAGTTGGAGGCCTGTCACTAAATGGTGTCCTTTGAGGCTCAATACTGGGTCCAATAGTGTTTAACTTATCCATGAATGACTTGGATGAAGGGGAGATGCCCCCTCAGCAAGTTCACTGATGACACAAAGCTGGGAGATGGGGCTGATACCATGAAGGGATGGGCAGAGAGGAAATTCAGCAAAGGCAAATGCAGGTCCTACACCTGGGGAAGAGTAACCTCACACACGGGATAGGATACTAATGGCAGTCCTATTATTTCAAGCCACAATTCAGAAAGATGCTTAAACTACTGGAAAACTTTGAATGTATGTTGATGTTTCCTTGACTTGAATGATACTTAAGACTTGACCAAAAATTACTGTGCATTTACAGAGTAAATGACCATACTGACCAAAGTGACCTAAGCACCTCACTCTCCCCAGACACATCCTCATTCCTGTTGGGGAATTTGGGACCACATAAGTATGTGTGGCTGCACAATGAGCCAGACCCAGCTGCTGCTCTAGTCAAAACCCCAATATTGCTGGGTTTGGTTTCAGCTGAACCAGTTCTCTGATCTGCTTGGCTGTGTGCTGGCACAACAGAGACAGCAACTGATTTTAAAACTGCCCTGCTGTCCAATGGAATACACACCAAGCCTTTCATGATTACAGGCAATTTCTGAATTGAGGTCTCAAGTTTCCCAAGATCTGTTGAACTGTTTACTTTCCTCCCAGTATCTAAGTGTTTCCTCAAATGGCAAAAGATGCTGAGCAGCATTCTATGTACTTTAACAAGCCAAGTGTTGACCAAAGAAACACAAGGTTCACTCAGAGATTTAGCCACTAAAGCCACCATTTCACTTTGCTATCCTTTAGGAACATAATCTAATAAAAATTCTGAATATCTTGAAAAAAACAATCTCTATTTAAGAAGAGTCTCTTACAAGTTTTTCAAATTTGTGTCGTGAATTATGACCAGCATCTGGATTCTTACAATTTTTCAAGCTGCTATGTACCTCTAGAGAGGATTCATTTGGGGGTGAAATAAAAATCTAAGATTGAAATGTTCAAAGCAGTGTGATAACAGGAGTCACATGACTAAATTAGCATTTAATGAGACTCAAATAGCTAAGTCCTCAGGCACTGCTTTGAAAACCGATTATCTTATCTTTATGCTCCAAAATGAATACTTCAGCAGAATTACAAGGTGTGAAGAAAAATCATAAAAGCTTATAATAAAAAATATACAAGGCTGAAAAGCATGCCTATAGATCTCCAGCTCCACTGAATTAACTTGACAGGGTTCCTAACTGTACTTTCAGTTTCATCACAATAAAGTGTTATAAACACAAAGCATACGCAAAACCCAAAGGTTATGGATCAACTGTCAGCAACTGCGACTGAATTGAGCAACCCAATGATACTGCTTATCCTGTGTTAAATATTTCATGTTTATTATTTCTTTCTAGTTTAAAACTGGGTTACCTCAATACCTAAGAAATTACTATACTCAGCAGTTTGTGTGACTTCATTCAAGAGCACACGTATACAACACAGGATTAAAGCCAGTATTCTACTCAGCATATTCTACTTACCAACTTTCGCTGGTAACAAAATAGCAGGTATTGTTCAGAAAGGAAATTTTTTTCCTCTTTAAAACATTAGTAGCTATTCTCATAATGACAGTAGGGAAATGGTTCCCATAATGATAGCACTTTGTTTGAAACCCCATTTTGTTTGTGGAAGGTATACACACACTGACATTTTATGAAAGGAAATACTTTCATAAAGGACTTTCTAAGTCCTTTAGGTGTCCTTAGATGCAAACTTGCAAATCCTACAAACATCTTTCTGCTAACAAAAGTCAATCACAGACATTTACTTCTGCATTTGTGACAGAAATTCTTTGTATGCTCAGTTTCACAGAATTGAGTGGCAATGATGTCATTGATTTCACTGGGAGAATTACCTAAGGTGTATCTGTTTTGTGTGAGCCAAAGGGTAAGTCCAGTCAGGAAAAAGGCAAAGTGATTCATCTTTTGATAATTTCCCTCTTCCTCTCTGCTATAAGATCTTTTTTCCCTAGTGTAAAGCCTTTGTTTAGGATCAAAACAAGCAAAGGCAGAAACTTCTCAGAATGCTGATTGATCAGCCACTCCTTTAAACCAGGTACTTTGTACACAGTGGTTAAAAATACATAAACTAAAACATATATTTAGTTACCTTTATTCTGTCAATGAACTCGTACTTTGTAATCATCATTTCTTGCAACTGGCAAAAATCTGCATTCATTTCTACTCCATACAGCTGGGAAGCTGAGCTATAAAGATAACCCTACATTAGGAAAAGAAAATTTAGTAACTGTGATGCCTTTAAAACAAGTTCAAAATTTTCATTTAAAAAGAAGAGAATAAAACATGAGTTAAGATTTAAAAAGCATTTTAAAATAGTGAGTTGAGAAATGTCTTTCAGTAGATGTGAAATATTTTTCAGAGCTAAGCTCCTGATTTGGCAATTCCCACGTCTCACAAAATTTAGTAAGAGATCCAAAATGATATGTCAAAATAACAAGAAAAAAGGAAAGCTCCAAGTTCACTTCAATTGCAAAACAGAACGAAAATAGTCTAAGAAAGATTAAAGGTGTACAAAACAAGTTACGAAAATAGTGTGAAGGCAAAAGACTTTACGTGTAGCTCTTGTTTCTTGGGAGAATCGAAGAAGAAAATATCAAGAGAAAAGAACAAAAACATGAGACATAACATAGTGAAAATGAGTGAAGATGGAGGACAGCGTACCAATAATATAGTGGGATATTTTGACACCAAGTCTTTGTCAGCACCTCTAAGTTATTGTATTACTGACATTTTCAGATGCTTGATTCAGGTATATATGCAAAAAAAAGCTAAACTATGCCTTAATATTAAGCCCAAAAAATAGTTCAGTCTTGGACTGAGATTTTGGGAAGTTGCTGGAAATGTTAGAGAAAAAAGTACAAATACTTCAGCATACAGGGCCCTAACAAAGATACTGCTTTAAGTGCCACTGTCTCTACTGAGCACAATAATTACACTTTGCCAACAATGGCGAAGACAAACAATGCTGAAGATACAGAATATCTGAGATAGACATGTATTAAACTTCATTATTAAGGTTTTTTGAAACCATTCAACTCAGAGAGTAGAAAAGCAACCTGTCAAGGTGAAGTCACCCTTCCTCCAAGGCAAGAACATGTTACAAAGCAGAACTCTTTTTTTGAAAGAGTGCTTTGAGAGTATCTTCTGCTATAATAATATGAACATTTAAATACTTCAGAACAAATTCAGCCCAGCAAAAGTGTTACCATTTAAGGATCCAATGCTGCAAATATTTACAAATAGGAGTAACTTTCCTCATTTGAGTAATCCCAAAATGACACCATTCAAATGAGTAAAATCACATGCTCAAGTGTTTCCAACAGCCATTGACTTTTTTAAGAAAGTAGTAATGTGTGTTTTGCATTGCTGTTGGCCATATGTTGCACCAGCCATGCCAAAAGCAATCAAAATTGCACTCAAGTTTCTTGAGGAAGTATTTTATGTGCTTTTTAAAACACAGAGCAGGACAATATGTTTTTGGAGACAAATTCATATCAAAGTCTTTCTTTGTATAATTTAACAGTTTGTCAACTTCATAAAAGAATTTAACATAACTAATCTATATATAGGCATGGTCAAGACATAAGAGGACAAACTTACTTACTAAAGAGACAGCAGGAGTGAGCAAAAGAGCAGCATGTGTGACAGCAATATGCTGCTCTGTTGGACAACAGAGTTTTCCTCTCCGTAAGCAAGATCATTTGTATTCCCTCTTGTGAGGAACAGAGGAAGAACTGAAATTGCTAGTAAACAGCACCTTACACTATTCAGAGAGTCAGATCAGAGGTGCCTCTCAAAATGACCCATCCAAGATTGAGTAATGAGAGAAGGCAGTCAGAAAAGAGGGAAAATGTTTGTCACAGTAATAAAATATGAATTCCTGTGCTGGAAGTTACCGCAAATAGCACTGCACCAAGCCTGGAGCCAACGTCAACCACTACCTTTCCTGTCAGGTCAGGCAGTACATGGTGATAAAGAAACTTCAGTTCCATGAGGGAAAAGGAATGCGAAATAAACTCTGGGAAATAAGAACAGAACAAAGGTGTTGGGTGGGCAGTACTAACTACTGTGTAATTAACCATTGAAATAGTAACCTGAAGAATTATCTTCACTGAAAACGTGTGTGATTTCTTGCCTGCACTAGTGCTGGGCACCCTGGTACATCAGGGTTTGCAGATCAGAGGTAATCAGCCAAGCAGCCTGTCCCAAGTCTGGGGATTCCTTTCAAAATTCATGGAGAATTTTGAAATCCTTCATGAAACTGAATTACCTTTTTCTGCACAGTAACATATGTTAAAGAATACAAAACAAAGTTACTTGGAACTGTTTAACTGGAAAAGGAAATGTGGTACCTAAGGCTCAACACAATTTGTGCAAAACTATTTATGGGCAGACATATTAATAGCTTTAATTTCAACTCCAAGGTTTTAATGAATGGAACACTCTCCATATAAACCATTCCTGCAATGGCTGTGCTACACTGGTAACAGCACTGATCTGTACCACACCACACACAAGCTTTACGACAGATGGTGCTTTCTACTGATTTTTCAGCATGTGAGAGGAGACCGAGGCTATTGCATGGAGACTACAGTACTGTCTTCCTCTTGCATCTTCCTCTCCAGTGGTACACAGCCTGCCTCTTATCTGCCCAGTTTTTGTGGGCAACAGTGGTCATTCATACACTGCAAATTAATTCAACTTACACGTGTAGGAGGCTCCTTCCATCGGCTATGGGAAATAATTCTGGCCTGTGTATTGCACCAGTCTGGACAAAGTCCTTCATCAACTGGATGTTGTCTCGTCCAGCTGAGTCACTGCACAAACCAGTCTAGTTAAATTCAATTTGTTTCTCCTGTTCCCAAAAGAACACTTACCTAAAGATGCAGTTTTGTATGAGCCACACTCTGTGCAGTAGCTCCTACTCATTTTCCCCTCCTCACACAATGAATCAACAACATCATCATCATAAAGGAATGCATCAACATGAATCATGGGCAGTGGATGCTGGTGTATCTGAGAAGAGGAACAAAACCTTAGAAAGGCATAACCAAGTCTCTTAATTTCACTTACACTGTCACATGTAAATTGTCCCACCATCCTACCTTTCCCAAAATCCCCAAGAGCCATGATTTTCCCTTGCAACACTTACAAAAAATTAAACAACAGAAATCCTACACGTAAAATGGGTCATCAAATTCCACTGAAATAATCAGTAAGTGGTAGTGGACAAAAAAAAGCAAGCTGGTTTTGATACCTGAGTAGAGGGCCCGATGTGAATTTTGTCTCCTTAGTGCTTGCTTGGCTATAGAGAAGATACAGGATAAAGGAAGCTTTTTCTCTTCTTTTAATGAGGAGAATGTAACTTAAATTTAGGAGGAAGGTCAATTCTGCTTCTTAGCCTCAACTGACTATTTTCATCATGATGCCTTATGCCCTTATCTAGAAGCACCCCTGATTAACATGGGTATCACTTTCAATCGGAAGTATGCCAATTGGGATGCTAGCCTTCTCATCATTTCAAGGGGTATAATCTTCATCCTCCTACTCATCATTCATTCCTTTTCCAGGCTTGCTGCATGTGGCCAATCCACTTTTCCCACTGAAGAGCCACACACCACTTTTCTGGGAAATGCATTAACTTGCCTTGTATACTGACAGCTCAAGTAGGAAAGGTGCACTCCCCTCCCACAGGACTCTCAGCCCACCTCTTTCTGAGCCATCAGACTCTGAAAAGAGCTGGATATCATCTCTGGGCTGCCCACATTATGGCAACAGCAGAACACTGGCCCTGTGTTCCTGGTGTCTTTAAGGGGGCTGTTAAGAGTCTATTATGGAGCTAGCATTAAAAAATCACTGTGACAGGTGCCATACCACACAGAATGAAAGCTATCCCAAATAACTTATAATCAAAGTATTATAAATTATGAAGCATCTTTCTTGGAGTCAGGCAAACATAGAGCAACAGACCTGAGAACCAAACTGAGATTTCCTATACTTCAATCCATGCTCATATTCTATGATGAATTACTGCTAAAAATGAAATCACAATAAATGATGTGGTTCAGCAAAAGCAGACAATAATAAGTAGCTTACTTTCTGAACAGCCTGATGTTCCGAAGTAAACATTGCCTCGATGGGTAAATGATTCCGCAAATCTTCAGCGATATTTCTGAGCACAACATCATTGTTACTCACCACGAGCTCATCAAAGTCATCTATAATAATCAACACAAACAAAAACCCCTGAACAATCATATGCAGATCATGTGGACTAAGTGATGACCAGTACAATACAGTTGCAAGACATAAACAACACCAGATGGATAAGGTTTTTTGTGTGTATGCATTTTCTGCCTTTGTTAGCTTTTCCAACCAATGACAGATTTGGATTGTAATAACTTTGCAATGTAAAATAAATGCATTGCTTTTCTGAAATCTCAAGTTATTTTCATATTTATAAATTTATGACTCACATATGATTGTCTGGGCTGCCACCAAAGTGATACTGTTTCAGCTTAAGATATAAAAAACATCAAAGACGTTTTTGAACTATTGGAGAAATTACAAAACTCAATAGTTGCCTGAATGCAGGCTTTTTTTAAATACAAGTTTCTTTTTATATGTATGATCTTTCTAATAAATTTACAAAAAAATCGGGGATAATGCACAGTTCAACAGTTCAACTCACAATATATTTTACATTACCTAAACTATCAATATTTCAAATGGGAAGGAAAACAGGAATGGATGTAAACCAACACATTTTTGCAAAGCCACACTGTAAATTTTTGCTACTTTTCCAGGATATTCCTGCATTACTTTTGCACATTTTTTAAAGACATCTCAAAAAAAGACTGAGAAGAAAACCATGTGAAATCACTAACCCTTTCTTCTTCCAAGGCTCAATCAATAGTGTCATTATCTCCAAACTGCTCTTTTAAAAACGATTGTTAATTCTGGAGACTCTACAACCACCCTTAGTCATCTATTCCAGTGCTTGACTACACTTAATATTAGAAAGGAATACCCTTCTTAATTACTGATTTAGATTTCCTCCACCACTTAGTATTTTCTGCCCTACTCACAATGGAAATAGAAAACTTTGTTCTTCTCCATTATATAGTAACTGTTTACTTCCCTGAAGACATATAATATGTTACAGGAGTCTTCTTTCCAAGAAAAAACAAGATTTGCCTATCCAGACCTTTCCTGACTTTTTTTTACCCAGAGTGTGATGATTCTCAACACTTCCCTTTGGATCTTCTGGACTCTCTCATCCTTTCTGACCAGAAGTATTGAGAAGCAGACACTCCAGCTAAAGGTTTACTTGCACTTACCAGACTTTTGACATCCTGCAGCAAACATCCTGCCTATACCCTCCAATTTCATGTAAAGAGTATGATGTTCCTAACTGGCATTCAGCACAAGATCTGCTGTATGCCTGCACTCTGCTCTTTTCTTGTTATGTTTTCCTCAAAAGAAGGACTAGATGAAATTCCTTTTTTTCTGGACATCTCACTACTTTGAGGATGTTGAATTGGTTCTAAACACAGGCACACCTCTCAGACCAAAGCTACATACCTGTAAAAGACAACCACAACCAACAAAAAAAACCCACTAATCTAATCCTGAAAAAAATATACCAAACCCATCTATTAAGTCTAAAAACAGACATGTATGTCCTCTCTTCCCCACCCCTTCTGGTTTGTTTCTGTTTTATTTAGACTGCCAACATGCTGGGCAGGGACTGTGCTTTTTACATGTACGTGCATCAATCACAAAAAAAAATCTGACAGCTTTTACAGGTGTTTTGAAAAAAGATAATGTTTGCTAGCATTGCTGTTCCAGGTGGGAACATCAGTACTGAAAAGCTTGATGGCAAACAGGTTCAAAATAAATCTACAGAACATACTACAAGTTCCTCTAAGCTAATATATTTAATCTTTCCTGTGGATCACAGGAAATGCTAGAAAGAGTGAGAAATTTTAAGGCTAGTATAGGAAACAGAAACCTGCAAACCTTTAAACTATTAAATGCTTCTGAAATGCTTTTTGCTTAAGCATTGTAGTGAGAACAATATGATTAAAGAAACCATCATTCATTAGTATAAAACGCTCTCTTCTGAAGAGTGCAAATGTAAGTGGTTCTTTCAATACATCCGAAAATGGATCCAAACAGATAATCCTGAATCTCCTGTAGTAAGCAGGAGAAACTTTAAATTATCTGTATTCCCTTAAGATATATTTGGTTTATAATTTATTAAATGTATAGCAGTAATGCTCCAAGGCCTTGATGGGCCATTACCATTGGTAGTTGTTATACTTAGGAAGACAATTCACTGCTACAAAGTGCTCACAGTGACATTCTCCAGAACCTCAGCTCCTAAAGAGATGCACACTTTGCAATGAGGAACACAGGAGGGACAGAGGCAGCAGCTACAACAGCAGCAACACAACACAACAGGTGCAATGCAGCAGCTCCAGCATGTCAGCATTTTAATTTGAAACCTTTAATGAGCACCCATCCTGTTAAACTCACAGTCCATCCAACAATTTGCAGATTTGTTATGAACCTCCCAGAAGCAGTGACTGATTTTTCCAATCAGCTCAGAAAAGATTTCTATGGATGTGACACAGAAGTAAACCCAGATACTATGGGAAGGGAAGGTGGCCAGATCCAACTGTAGCTTAACTGAGACCAGCAGCACCACAACATGCCCCCAGAGTGCCAAGGCGCCAGTTTGCTGAGGGGGGTAACATCTGAGGGAACAAGGGGGAAAATCGTGCTACAGACAGAACAAGAGAGTAGAAAGCTGATATTAGCAGCTGAACAGATCAGTGCCTGTGGGCAATAAGCCTCTACATCTGGCACTTGCTTTAAAACAATACTATTACTATGCAAGAGAGCTCATCCAGCTGTTATAGTGCCTGTTAAGAGTATCGAATTCATATATAGCATTTAATGAAATGCAGGAAGTGCTCCTAGACCACCAGGCCAGCCACATCACGCTGCAAATACAGAACTTCAGCTCTCTTCCTCCCAGATCTAGTGCGTCAGTAGGATCTGCTCCCTCATGGCCTGGGTGACCTTTCCTGGGCAACATTAGTGATGGATTGCTCTCCAGACCATTCAGTGTTCCAGCTCCACAGAAGAGAAACACACACCCTCACTGGGAGACAGGCAGCACATCAATCTTCCTCTAATCCAGAATATCCCTTCCCTGAGTTCAATCTGTACAGTACCTGTCACAACACTGACCATCTTGCATAGGGCCCTCTGGTCTCTTCTTGCGAAACAAAGTATGACACACACAAGTTCTTGTATGCTCTGTACAAAACAGGTCCCAAGGACAACACATGTGCAGCTCAAAGAAAAAACTGTTGAAACACTGACACTGAAAAATAAATGACAAATAGAAATGTTCCTTTCTAACTATCAGTTAGTACTCCATAGCACAATAAGCAGGAACAAAAAAGGAGGAGGTCCGAACAGACTCCGTCCGAGAAGATAAAATAGCAGCTGCAGCAGAAGCTCTGTGTGTGCAACACTGCACACCTGTGTGTATAGTCTGTGACTGAACTCTGACACAGAGAGTCAACTCATTCCTGTCAAAGCAAGAAACAGCAACAGCTACCACAATAACTCATTTACTTTTGCAGTATGTAAATATTTGTAGATTGCCATCAAGTAGGAAACACCAGTGCCAAATATGAAAATATGCATCTCTGCTGGTACAGTTTTATCAGCTCCACCCTTGTGTTCAACAAATTGTTCGCTCTTGAGAATCTCAGTATCACCTTAAGAGGATCTTCAAAGAAGAAACAAAAATAGAAAACTATTTTATATATCATTTTAGTACCTGTTATATACACAAAATACGCATAACACAAAATGAAGTGTGTGCAACCACCCTGTGTTCACTGAACAGACAACTAACCAGGAAAGAAATGTACAGTTCATGAAACACTGCAAGATGAATCACAATCATTTGTTTATGGAGGAAGTCTGAGTGCGTAGTGTTTGTATTTTACTTCAAAAACCGGTTCCACTGGATTTGCTCAACATGCATTTATAAAATTTAATTAACACGTTGCAAAAAGCCTCATTATCACCCCAGTGCTACTCAGCCTTTCTACACAAGCTAAGAAAACATCACAAAGCCTCACACCAGATAGAGAGCACCGCTACACCAGCATCTGAACACCTCAGCACTTGAAAACACAGGACTGAAGACAAGCAATGTGTGATTTACAAATGACAACAGAAGGTTACATGTCACTGAAGAACAGGAAAGAAGAGGATTTAGCAAAGGCAACCATAGCAGCAAGCATCTTATAGATATATAAGGTCTTCTAGATATATACTCTGACTCACAGAAGAGAAAAGCAAATATTAACAGCCATGTTACTTAATACGAGTTAATTTAGTAATTCAGCATGTTTAGTAATACCGGACAACCAAGTCAAGGAGGAAGCACCACATCCCCAAAACTTTAGCATTGCCCTTTTTGGCTAAACGATTTGAGAAGCAATACATTACCTCAGTATATCAAGTACCTCAGGAACTATTGGTAGAAAGTAATTGGCTTTTTCCAGCAGAAATACAACCAGAGCTTATTTTATTAGCTTAAGTCTTTTACATTGGTTAATTGAAAGAAGCTTTGAAGTTAAATTTTAAACAAGGTAAGTCACATACCTGTTTTACAATCCCTAGTTTTGCCCATCACTATTACATTTCAATGGCTAACAACTTAGAAGTACTTGGTATTCTTGAGACTTCTCTCACACCAGTATCACTTGTCACAACACAGGAACTTAATGCCAATTCCCAAGGTTGATGATTCATCTAATTATAAGTAACATCCCATTTTAGTTTATCAAATAGAATAGTGGAAAAGATTTTTGGTATGGTATCATTTCAACAAATAAATCCATTCTGGTTAATATGAAAATGCAATGTTATTTTTATCTCTTCTAAAATAATATTTTACTTGAATAAATAACTTCTACAAATTTGGATATGAAGCCTTGTACTAAATTACTTTTTCACATACGCACAAACACAAAAGCACATACTATACTTGTCCCATTGCAGAAACCCATATTTTCATCTTTTTTAAAGATAATCATTCCACTTCAGTTCTGTCTGCAGTGACTGAAAGGAAACATTAAAAGAACCAAGTTTCTTTCTTTTCCTGTTTCCTCTTCCTGTCTTGTGAAAATTATCATCTGATAACTTTACCTAGCAGGTCTGAGAACATGCTAATGCCTAGATAATAAAGTACATTATAGAAAATGCTGGACACACTTGGTCTGCTCCTAAGAGTATGATAAGTTTCTTCTCTGTATGCAGAACACTGTACTAAAGCAGCACATCCTCCATAATCAGTTAGGTTAATTTTATCAGATAGTCCTCCCTCACTGACTGTTAAAAGCCTGAGTTTACAGCACTGACTGCCCTCAACTTTCAAGTCACACGACTAAATTGTACATCAACCTCTTAAAAAGCTGGTTTGCTCCCAGTGCAAGTGAATCCACAAGAAAAAAAATAATTTGTACTTAATTATATGTTGTCAATCCTGAAATTAGAAGATTTGCAAAGAGATTTGCAATGGTTATTATTCAATTACTATTTTGAGTAACATTCTTGATATTGAATATTTTGAGTACTGTAGGAACAATCAGCAATTCAGACAAGTATATCACATTGAAATCTTAAACTTCATATTTAAAAGTTTCTAAGGAAATGCATAGATTGGAAAAGGTTTGTAGGAGTGTTTTATTACACTGTCACATGAACGGAAAAAAATTTAGAAGTTAGAATCAGAACAGTAAGTTTTAGCCCCGATGGAAAAATATTTCTATCTCAGACCCCACTACAGAACACAAGAAGCATAAAGGGACTTATCTGTGCTTCACTGACATTAACTGAGAGACAGGCTTTGTAATCTGCATTTAAGTGCTAAGTACAGCAAAAGCATTCAGTAGTTGCCAGTAAAGAGAGTGGTTTGGTGACTTAAATCTCAAACTCGAGATTCAGATTCCTGTATTTACTTCCCCTAATTCCTGTTCCTGTTCATGTAAACAGGTAAGTCTGATCAATTCTTTCACTTGGTTATCTCCTCCAGCATTCATTCTTATCAAATGCAACCTTTTCTGCCACTGAAAATTTTAGTGGAGGTTCAAGTGGGAACATGACCCAGCTACACATCAAATGCTGAAACCCAATGAGGGGGATCATCAGGGGGTTTCCCCAAGTGGTTTGAATTAGCCCTTGGGCTTCACCCAGGTTTTGCTAGCCGGAACTTCTGGAACATGGTTATTGCAAAAGGATATTAAAGCATTAATCATCCTATTATAAAAAAGTTTAGACACCAAGGGTTCCTGTTCTTTTTTCCAACTGTTATTATTTAATTTTCTTTAAGATCTACGACTAACTCAAAAGAAAAGCTGGAATGCAAGTCACCGTGAAATGACGTACATTTCACTGCAGTGTGTGGGAAGAGTTGGCTGATTGTGAAACAGCCAAGCAGTGTTGCTAAGCAGCTGCTTTAAAACAGCAATGTCTTCTTCCATCACACACAAAGATTCGGAATTTCTAAAATTCTCAATATAAAAAACCCCACATTCATACAAAAAATGAATAGAATCTTGCATTCACTTACATTCCCGTAATTACTAAGGAGGGTTAGTCAGAAATCACTGGAGTGAGAACGTGTTCAGTGTTCTCTCAGTTCAAAATACATACAACTTTACTTTAGGCAAGATAACTTGCTTTACTATAAATCATTTTGCACCTTCCATGGAAGTTTCTCTCTAACATTTTATGCATTCAGAGTGTGAATCAGAAAACACCAACTAAGTTACAGTAATAAATAAGGCTCTCTTTGCAACAACACTAATCCTAAAGATCAACCACTTTATGAAGGACTTTAAGGATGCACGTACGCTTTAATTCAAAGAGAGGCGTGAAGAAGGAAAAAAGTCTGACTACAGCTAACACTGGAATCATGCCCAGTTCTCCTCATCTGGAGGTAAAACTATAAGCTCAACATCTTGACAGAAACAGGAATGCGATACAGAAGGTGAGGAACTGACACACCACAGAAAAAGTTTGTCTGTGGGGATACCATTTTTGCTTCCATTTATCCTATCCCAGTTTTCATTCAGAATATTATCTCCCCATCCCCATCACTTTTTTTTCTTTTGTTCATCAGAGGTTTGTTTCCTTCCAACATCTGTATAACTAAACACTAGGCTTCTATTTCTGTGTGGCACAGAGATCTGGTAACTTTTTACATCTCCCATAAAAGACTTCTCTCTGCACAGAGAGAACACTGTATTCCCTAGCTGTATTCAGTGTACAGAGCAGAAACCCCTACCAGCTCCTCACTATCCTCAGTCCAACTAGTATTATCGTAGGACTATCTAGGTATTAAAATGGGCAGTATAATTATTCAAATGCAACAATTCTGAGGGGAAAAAAAGCCACATTAAAAGTTACTGCCAGTATGCAGCCACAGAAGCAGCTCAGAGAAACAATAAAAAGAGAAGCATCATCAAGAGTGCTGTGCTGGGGACATCACATGAAATATTTGCATCTCAGAGGAAACTGCAAAAAGACTGAAGGAATGTGACCTGTAGGACAAATGCCTCTGCTCAGTTACTGTTCAATGCTACAAGAAAATAAAATCAGTAAGGGAGAGATACTGATCTTGCACTCCAGTCCTGTACTCATCAGGGTGAAAGCTAGAGATAAAGCAGGACACAGACATTCAGACAAAGCAGATTAGAAAAATAGGAACAGGTTAATGACCCAAAGAGGCAGTAAAACATATCTTGATTGTTTAACAATGAAAAGTTTTTACACATAGGCATAAAGCTTTCTAATTCCCACTCCTTTACCATATACCTACATGTAAACATATATGCACGTTAGAGAGGGAGACTGCAGCACCTCAAGAGAGCACAAGACTTGGGCAAACATTAATATTTTTTCACTGGTAACTTCTACAAGCATTAGCATGAGACCAAATTCTATAAGCTCTAAATTTCTCCACAAATGTAGCAATCAGGGAAATAAGATTAGCCTATCACATTCTAAATGACACACCTTGGAACAAAGATGGTTGCCTATAGTTCTATACTGCATCAGCACTTCACAAAATACAATCACAAAGTGTAAGCAAATGCCAAGGATGCAGATGCCTAAAGTACAACTTGATTTCTCAGAATATTAATTAATAGCACCCAGCCAGGATATTAACAATAAGCATTTTTTTGAAAAAGAAAAATTAGCATAAAATATTATCAAAGCACAAGCCTGTAAACAAAGAATCCTAAACCAAAAAAGATTCTGATGATGGCCTGACAAGGAGACTAGACAGATGAAATTATATTCATCACTTCAGCTGCTTGATACTGATTGCCCTGTCCACTCTGTTCTCTGATCTGCAGCATATGAGCTGAAAAGCCATTGAATGGCAACTGTAAAGCTAATTATGTTTAAAGATGATGCACTTAGTGAAGCAGCAGCAATCACTATTGATGCGAACAGTATAAAAATAGAAGGACACAGATTGCTCAGATGTACCACACACAAAGTAGCTCAAAATTTGGAACCTAATTTACTCTTTAGGTTGTATCTTAATTATGAAGAGCAAATACGAGGCAAGAATATATGTGTCCTTTCACTGAAAGACCTTGGCAAAGAGCTAGATCATTAAAATTCAGAAAAAATATTTGAGAGATCATAATCTAACAAAGGCTAGTAGCCATAGCATATTATCTTTCACAGAAACCATCTATGGTAAATTTTGGAAGCTGTAACATTAAAAAAAATAAAATGTATTCACGGACGAAGGATTTTGGAGTCTACATAAACTATGCCTTTGGCTAAAAATTCCTATGGCAGAAGTAAAGCACAATCATAGAATCAAAACAGAGAAAATAGTAATTATTAGTTTCCTAACTGAAACAGTTCAGCATTTTCAAGTTTCACTAGCGAGTTCCCATGCGCTTTACTATATTTGTAAAAGGGTCAGGAAGCTGAGAAAGCCATATACACACACCACACCCACTAATACAGTGTATAGGAGCTGCAATGATTTATGTTAAGTGAATAAGCAATACAAATAATTGCATATGAAATTCAACGAGATTTTTATATTAGAGCATCTTGGATAGAAGAAAACCACTTCTAACAAGATTATTTACAGTAACCCATTAACTGTTCAGCAAGCAGAGCATGCTACTGCATCCACACAAGGCCTCAAAAATGAAAGGATGAAGGATTGCTTACAGTAGATTGCTCTAGCATTATGTCTATACACGCATGCAGACATATGCGTGTGCAGATATATACATACACATATGTATTTGTACATATACACACAGAGAAAATAGGGACGTTTAACTGCAATTAACACTAACTACTTCCATCAAAATTCAGCCTTCAAGTTCTAGGGAGGCCCATTTCTGCTCTAGTCATGAAGGCTGACTCCCAGATGCTCAGCAACATTTGGCAATGTCTCTCCTAAGAAAGAAGCCGTTTGGGTGGGAGGGCTGCACGCCTGTCACGGACAGTAAATGCTGTTCCCAGCTGGTTCTCTTCCCATAAATCCAGCAGAGGGCCTGCTTCACCTGAGAAGGATGTGTCCTGCCTCTCCATCTGAGGGATTGGGAGAGCTGTAAACCACAGGGCAACACTAAGTTTGCAGTTTCAAGTACCTAGAGCGCGGGACAACTTCTTGTTGTCAGAGTTCGCCTTTGTGCCACGGTCCCTGTGTGCTGGCTTAGGAAGTTGTTTTCACCCTAAAGAAGACATGCTGGAACAAAGACCCAAACAGGAAGCATAACTCGAGCAAAGCAGGGCATGACTTGGGGAAGTACTGTATTGCATGATGAATTTCTCCTAACACGTGATCGTAAGAGTAGGTTTACCATCCCAGGAGACAATCATTAATAAACAGGACACACATACTGGATGCTTCAGACTGGATCACAAGATTGGAGGGGTCTTCCAGATTCCTATCTGCAATGGCAAAATACACATATACCCTGAGACTAAGCAGCATTTAGACTTTATTCAGCACGGACCTATGTGCCGACAGCATTAATGCACTGCCTATATTGAGGTTTTCCGAATCATCCTTTGGGTTCAGTTGCAAATTAACAGCTTCTGCACTGACCCGTATTTCCTTTCTTCATCTGCCACAAAAGGCTTTATTGCAGCACACGGACGAAATCATACGCAGGCATAAACAAGGGAGCAAACAGAAAGTTTGTTAACTTAAGGCGATATCAAGTATGAAAAGTGGCGTTTGTAAATTTGCTCGAACCGCTATTTCCCAACTTCTGAAAGGCTGCTGCGAACACGCGTGAAGCTGAACAAGACCAGCCTAACACGCACAGCCGTCTCGGAGCGGCAGGAGCAGGGTGGCCCCGCACGCTCCGTGCCCGCGGGGTGTGAGGGTCACGCCGCGGCCCGTCCTGCCCCGCTGCCGGGCCCTGACATGGCACCGGCAGCCCCGATCAGAGCCGTGCAGGGCGGGCGGCGCCGGCCGCGCTCCGCTCCAGCCTCCCTGAGCACCGCCACTCGGCCGAGCCGCCCGGCCGGCACCCGCCGGCGCCCCCGGCAGGGCCAGAAGGGGGCGGCGCCCCGGCTCGGGCACGCTGCCCCCTCGCCCAGGACACGCTGCCCCTCGCCCAGGACACGCTCCCCCCCGGCCGTGGCTGCCGCCCCGCGCCCCCGGGCCCGAGCGGGCGGCGGTGCGGTGCGGGGCGGGGTGCGCGGCCCCGCGGCGCTTACGGGAGTTGCGCATCCAGTGCAGCAGGCGCGGCAGGTCGGCGGCGCGCGTGCCCCGCACGGCCGCCAGCACCGCGCGCCGCGCCGCCTCCAGCTCCATCGCGCCGCGCCGCGGGGGGGCGCCACGCGCCGCCTCCCGCACGTGCTCGCCGCGGGACAGACCCCGCCCCCCGCCCGCCCGTGCGCATGCGGGACGGCGGCACCGACCGGAAGGGGGCCTCTGGCGCATGCTCGGTCCCGCCCTTGGGCGCCCTCTCGCGGCGCGTGGTGGCTCTCCCTCTCGGCCCCGCCCCCCGTGACGGCTCCAAGCGGGGGTGGAGCTCCGCCCTCTGGCCCCGCCCACGACCGCGCCTCTCGCCCTGCCTTAAGGTGGTAAGGTGCAATCCCCCCATGCCGCGCTGGGGGCAGGAGGGCCGTCTACACCGAGCTACCTTAGGGACGCAGCAGGCCCGCGCGCGTCCCGGAAACGGAAGCCGCCGGGGGCTGCGGGGCGACGGTCAGTGCTGACGTTTCCCTGGTCGGCGGCGGCCGCGGCTCCTCGCGCTTCCAGCGGCGTCTCGCTGGGCGGCCTCGCCTCGCCCCGCCGGGCTGGGCTGGGCTGGGCACGGCTCCGCCCGCGGGCCCCGCGCCGCGCTCCCGGTGAGTGCTCCTGCTGCCGCCGCAGCTGCTCCGTCAGCGGGGCTGCGACCCGCGGCGGTCTCTCGTGACGCGGAGGGGCCTCCGGCCGAGTCCCGGCGGGGAAGGAGGAGGCACCGCTGCCTGCCGACCCTGGGGATGGGTGGCGGTCTGTTCTGCGGCAGCCCGGGCCGGGCAGAGCCCTCAGTTCGGCGGAGCTCCGCGGGAGCGGCTCTGGGCTTCCCGGACCCAGCTCCCGCTGCCCACAGCGCTGGGACGGGACTCGCCCAGCCGGTGTCCGTGACCAGCCCTGGGTGCCCGGGGAAAGGCAGCGGCCGGGCACGTATTCCAGGCTCTGCCTTCATCATTTTTCCCCTGAAAACGAGGGCATTGGGCCATAAGCGAGACAGCCGTTCCCTGCTGCTGCCTTGGGGGCGCCTTCCCGTCGTCAGCCGGGTAATTTTAGAAGGTGGAAACTCGTAAGTTGAGGTTGAGCGTAGCTGTTGTAGCTCAGGGTATTCCCACCTGTGAGACAGCTGCTTTTCTGTTACAGTGTTAGACTTGCAATTCGTCTTAGTCCATATATGCATACATGTAGTACAAGTTTATTGTACAGTTTTTAAGTGATTCTTTTGCTTGTTATCTTTTTAAACAGCTGTTATCTTTTAAAGCAGCTGTTTAGACTGCTCTTACCTGTCAAACCCATAATTTTTTTTTCAAAATTCTGCACATTAGAGTATTACTAGTTTAGCTGGCCAGATTTGGTTGGAGGTTTATGCTGGGAGGATGGGCAGGGGTGAGCAGTCTGTCTCTTCAGAGCTGCTTCACTGCTGGTTTTCTGTGGCACGGTGAGACACCCACTGTTTCTGCTGTCCCTTTATCCCTGGGATGCCCACTCATGCCCGAAGCCCACAGTTCGTGGGGCTGCAGCAGCACGATGGCCGGGGAGCTCATTGTGGAGGTGCCCAGGCTGCTGCTGGGGTGGAGGGGACTCGGCCTGCACAGAGCTCGTGGCCTTGCTCAGCCTGGGCCTGCCTGAGGCAGCCTAAACCCTGTCCTGGGGGGCCCAGCTGGGTGTAGCCCTGCTCAGTATGTTTGTGGGGTGCTGCATTCGAGCTAAACTCTCCAGAGCTAGGGCTGCTCAGCAATACACGTTCTGCAGTGCAGTTACTGCTAATGCCCTTCTGGCTGTCTGCCAGCTCAAGCTGGCTATCTGCTAAAATATCTTGCGTGTCTTTTTGTCTGGAGTGTGGCTCTTGACTTGGATGGACTGTGCCACAAGTTCTGTTAATTTCTGTACTTAGTAGCTCTTAGAAATTCTGATGGATTATGATTTCTTAATGTGCTAGTGATAGCAGTCTAAATGAAAATGCTTAAACTCATCTCCTTAGCAAAGGATTTGAATTATTCCTATTATAAGGCTGTCGGGAGAAGCTTTTGGAATTCTGCAGAGCAAGCATTCATTTATTAGGACATAATTAACTTTCTGTATTTGGAGATCTGTAGAACTCTGGAAACTAGTTTTAAATATTGAGTATTCACATGACTTCCATATGTTGGTCATCCTATCAAATTTCTAAGCTGATATATGCAAGCATTATAGTTAAGTTTTGTCACTGGTTGCTGTTTTAGCAACTCAAAGCTTACTGAGTTGCAATACTATTTTTAAATATTTGGGGTTTTGTTTTTTCCTTGTGATTATCACAGAAAATGACCTGGAAAACGTTTTGAACATTGATTTTGCTGGGACCCTTTGGTAGAGCCTGTTGATGATAATGCTTTTTCAGAATTATTCTGCAGTAATGTGACTTGTATGCCTTGTAAGGAAAGCTTGGAGTTTTACCACTTCAAATAATATGTAGAAGTCCCCTCCCAATAATGTAAGAAGATGGGCATCCATTTCTGTTAGTGTTCTGGTTTACAAATACTCTACTGGCAGAGTTCCTTAGGAAGCCTAGACTGACTTTTTAATTAATATTGAGATGGCCTGGTAATGGATATTGTTGCTTGTACATTCAATGTACATTAAATCTAAAATGTGTAAATATATTTATTTGTGTCATCTGCCATACCCAGCTCCTGTACTTACAGTGGATTTATTTATTCTACATCTTCTGAAGCTCCTGGAGACTTTGTTCTGAGTTGTGACCTCAGTATCAGGGGAGGGTGGGTTAGACTGGCAGTTGTTTTGGGGGTTTTGTTTTAGTTTAACCTACCAAGTTGGTAACAATAGTAACTCTCAATTATATTAAGCAGTCTGGAGGTTGGCTTACATAGGTGCCTTGTTTTAGCTCTTTTGGAATATATATTTTATTATTTATAAACACATTTTAAACCATGCTCTTTGGGATTTGTGCAGCTGGTAAATATCAACGTCTGTATAGAGTGAGCTACTTTCTTAGCCATGTTGGAGCCCTCTCTTAAATAAAACCAGAATGTAGCTAGTGGTGCATTCTTCATTTCAATAAATGGACTGGCTTTTCTTCCCTATTTTCTTCTAATTTGAGGTAGGGGAAAGTCCTGAAAGTCTTTAAAACTCTCATCTTTTTTGATTACAGAGGCTCCCGTTATCGGGAACTTGGCTTTCAGTTCAAAAAGGAGCTCAAATCTGAGATTCCAATTTAGGTTATCAGCAAGGGAGTAGTTTCAGCAGAGTACAAGAAAGCAACACTGAAAGTGGAAGATAATCAAGAAGATTTGAAATGCTCCATTTCAGCAGTAGCTGTGGTGTTGCAAATTTTTGCTCCTCAGACTTAAGTTTTGGTTTACCCTTATTCAGAATTTTAGGTTGCTGATTCCACCGTGTGTTCTGAATATTTTGCCACCTTATATAGGGGGTGAAGTGGTTTAGCATGTTGATTAGAATGTGTACACTTCAGGAATTAACTTTTTATGGTTTCCTAACTGTAAGTTATGGTATGCTTTAGGCTTATGTATGAGATTTGTGTTTCTAGTGAACAAAAATAGTTTGTTTTTCCAATACCGCCATTAAAAACTATAATATGAATTTTGTTTATTAAAATGCAAGTATGTTTGTAGGTTTACTGAAATGGGAAATTCATTTTGTTTTAGTGAAAGCTGGAAAAAAGTGCAACTGATAAATAGTGTTGAATTTTGCTTGCAAAATATTTTGCTTCTGGTCATATTGTCTTTGCAGGATACAGAGTTTCTAGGCTATTCTGCTTGATTTTATTCTGTCATGTAGCATATTGCTGATAAGAGGATAAAAAAGCAATTAGCATTCTTTCTGGAAGTCTATCTGGATTGATGTTTTTTCATGGTGAATTCAATGCACATTTATTCTAGACAGTGAAATCCCTCCTAATTGAAGTGTGGTATCTCTTATTTTAAGTAGGCCATCAGGATTGCCTAAAATTAGCTTCAGGCCAACATTTCCTAAAAATAACTTCAAAAAGTAAAACTTGTGCACTTCTGGAATGCAAAGCAGGATTCTTACCCAAAAGTTACTTGAATAATTAATTTGTGATGACATAGCTTCCACTAGTTTAAAATTTTATTTTTTAATTTTTTTTTCAGATCCTTCTGAGTTGTACTTGAAGCTGCCAAAATGGTTCTCGCAGATCTCGGAAGAAAAATAACTTCAGCATTGCGCTCACTGAGCAATGCCACCATTATCAATGAAGAGGTATGTAGAGTACAAATGTGATGGCACTAACACTTGAAAAGTTCTGAGAAAAAGTTTTCAAAGGCTGATGAGAAGCTTGAAGTAGGCTGATGGTCTCCCTATACTTTTTTTTTCCTTCAACTAAAAATTTTACTAGAGGTTTTAACCCCCTAGTAGTACTACCAGAACTTAAAACTAGGTTTATACATGGGTCATCACCTGGGACATAGTGGGTCCCATGGTCAAAAGGGTGCTTGAGCCTGATGGCTGTTCTTAGGGAGATCAGTGTTCTGTGGAGGTAATGTGTACCTGAGTTTGGATGGAAGGTAGGTGATTTATGTGTGTGCACAGGCAGACTATGGAGATGTGCACTAGGCTGCTGGAAGCTGAAATGTGGAAGAACAAATAGCTTTCAATGTAAGCTTTGTGGTCTGAAATGTGAGGAATGTGTTGCATTTGCTGCCTTTATATCCAAGCCAGTGTGTGGTTCTGGAATTTTGTTCGGCTTAGGATGGTCTGTATTTTCTCTAATTAAGAGTTTGAAATTAGAACTCTATGTGCTCTTTCACAGGAGTGCAATATAAGATGGAAAACTAACTAATGTGATGGTTTCAAAGTGTGTCTGAGTACACAGATTGCTAGAAACTCTTTTCAGGTGACAAGACAGGTGGCTTAAAGTAACTAAAAAGTAGGCTCATTGAGAGCTGTAGGGTTAGAACTCATGCATAGAGAAAAAGTTTTGATGTGTCTTCTGCTGGGAGACAAAAAAAATCCTTAATTAAATTAAATGCAGCCCAATTAAATTTTTTTCAGCAATGGAACTTTTATCCTGCAAGAGCTCAAGATGTGCAAATGAGGCCATTTATGCAGATGTTACTTTCAGAAAAATCTTTCTGTTCAAGACTTTGAAAACTCAGAATAAACAGGGTTTCTAGCTGAGGCAGCTGCTTGCCTAAAAGGCATACAATCAGAGCAGCAGTCCAGTTTCTGAAAATGCAGATAGCAGGGTGTCCATCTTGCAGCTAAGGAATGCAGTTACTTACAGAAATGGTGTTGTGATCCTAGGTTTTTTTGGTGTACTCTCTAAGGAGCACCCAGAGGGGAGTTTAGGAAGTCTTGCTGCCGTATGTGCTTTTGGCCATAACGCAGTAGGGAGTCGTTAGTGTTACATAGTGTGTCATTGCTACAGTTGACAACCCTTCTCTTGCAGTATTACCCTTTGAAATTTAAATCGTACTTATGTAGGAACAAATGCACAAACTTTTTTTGTGACAGTCGATTTAATGATAGGACTACGTGCATTTAATTTGTGAAAGTTGTGGTTATGTCATAAATAGACTTTCACATTCTTATTTTGACCTAATATGTGGCCTAGTTAATCTCTGTGTATTGTAAAACGATTTTTCTAATTTTTCTTTTATACTCCAAAGGTTTTAAATGCTATGTTAAAAGAAGTATGTACAGCATTACTGGAAGCTGATGTTAATATCAAACTTGTGAAGCAACTCAGAGAAAATGTCAAGTAAGTGAAATAATGGAAATGCATTTAACTTTTGATATTTGTAAAAGTTGTAATTTAAGGTTACAAAAGAACAACTAATTTATAACTTTGTATGTTAGAGTATTTTTAGACACACACAGTTTACTTTCATCAGGAAAACAGCTGTTTGAACTAAATGTTTACCCAGTTCCATCAAAAGAATCTTTGATCAAATTTATCAGTTTATGGCTGTTACAAGCTTGTTTCAAAAATCTGTTGCTGTCATCAGTTGAGTTGTCTGATAAACAAGTTCTTCATTACTTCCCAGACACATCATCTTCACATGTTCTGTGCTGGCTATAAATAGATCTGTGTATGTGACCAGCACTGTTACTTTGCCTATTTTCAGATGTGTAATTTAAGTAAATGCAAGTCTGAAAGATGCATTTTAGAAACCTGGTTTTGTCCTCTGCGTAAGAATGTCTCCAGTGCATGTCACTTCTTAAGTACATCCTATATGAAAACTCAGAACAAATCAGGGTGCTGACAGTTGCAGAAACTTTGTTTATTACTAGGTTCAAGTGATGCTTTGAGTTATGCTAGTGTTTCATGCTTTTCTTAAACTCAGGTCTGCAATTGATCTTGAAGAAATGGCATCTGGCCTTAACAAAAGAAAAATGATCCAGCATGCAGTCTTTAAAGAGCTTGTTAAGGTAGGACTTCAAAATTCTGCATTGCAGCACTTTCCTTGCAGTCTGGGCTTGGAAATAGTGCAGTAGCAAGCCAAGCTTTTGGGTGGTTATGTGGTACCTGCAGTTATGCTTTTGGATGTGAGGCTTCTTACTATTGCAAAAAGGTAGTATTCTAATTGAAGCTACATCCTGGGCATTTCTCAAACTGACTTCAGTTGAAGCTTTAAGGTCAGTTGGTCTTATTGTTCATCTGAAATATAAAGACAGGAGTAACATACTGCAAGCTTCTAGTCTGTCTTTGGTTGTCCCAGAGCACACCTTTACTACCCTAGTGTTCAGACTACTTATAAGCCTTAGGCAAAGTGTTAAGTAAAAACCCAGCAGCTCAATGCAACATTTCTCATTAATCTGCCTGCTTGGTCAAATCAGGACTTCAGGACTTGGGTATCTGTATTCTGCCCTCTTTCCAGTAAACAGTGTAGTCATTTGTTCTTCTGTAGTCTGTGCCCAGACGTGTGGTGGCTCTCAGGAATGTATGTACTGTCTATTCATTTCACAAGTGAGGCAGCAACCTCAAAAAAAAAAAAAGAAAAGCCTTCTATGCTGTAGGATTATCACCGGAAGAATCCCATCCTGAGCAGTGACAGAGGGGTGGAGGTCACCTTCCTGTGTTGGTTGTTATCCTTGTGCCATATATACAGACCACCCTGGCTGTGTTTGGTGTTAGAAAGAAATTAACACTGTTGCAGAATTATTATGCAGAACGTCATATACTATAGATATCTTGTTAGGGCTGTTGCTGTTCACTGTAAATCAGCAAGAATCTAAGCCAAATTAAGATGAGAATGTGTAAAAACTGTTTTGCTCCTTTGAATATGAAATGGGCACCTAGCATGACTGTTCTGTGCTTTTGAAATTTGGTTCTCCTACCTATCTTACTCTTTGTTCTTTAGCTTGTAGATCCCGGAGTCAAGGCATGGACACCTACCAAAGGAAAACAGAATATTATAATGTTTGTTGGTTTGCAAGGAAGTGGTAAAACAACAACTTGTTCAAAGGTAACATGCAGTTAATCCCTTTGCATATTTTTTGGTTTGTTTGGGTTTTTTTCCTTAGGGAAGCTGGTGGTCATTGGGCTCCTTAGGTAGGATTGGCTTGTGATCTGTGCTGGTTTTGTTAGTAGGAAAGTTCTAACTCACTACCATGTAGAGATGTGTTTGCAGAGGTGTTTCTGAGATGAGATGAATGTTGGAAGTAATATTCTTTTGGGACAATTTATGGCTTGTAGGACTTCCTTCAAAAATTTTTAAACTAAACTCTTGGTGAAACTACACCCTATATGGATAAGAGAGACTTTCTCTTTGTTCTTGTACTTAGTGGAGTTAAACCACAACGTTGTTGCTCACTTTTTAGGTTTAAGACTAGTACTAAGAATGGATGCTCATTCCATTACTTATTTAGGAAAACCAATGTAATTTGGCCTTTGTATTTGATACCTCAGTTAAGTATAAATTGGTGGTGTGAAACCTCTTCTAGTCCTAGATTCATTGGGGAAACTTGCGTTCGTATTTTTTTAAGGCAAAAAAAGAATACTCTGAATCAACATATGTTCACATCTGCAACAAGGCCTTCCCTGTCTGTTAGTGTAAGGTCAAACAGCACACCATTCCTTGTGGGATCATCTGCTACCTGTGACAGGAGGTTGTCATCTGTGCTTTCCAGGAACCTCCTGGATTGTTTGTGCTTCACTGTGTTGCTTCTCCAGCAGATGTCAGGGTGGTTGAAGTCTCCCACAAACACCAGGGCCTGTGACTTTGAGGCTGCTTCAAGCTGCCTGTAGAAGGCCTCACCCACCTGCTCCTTCTGATTAGGTGGCCTGTAACAAACACCCACAGCAACATCACCCTTGCTCTTCTGCCCTTTTATCTTAAACCATGAGCTCTTGACTGACTCATCGTTTACCCCAAAACAGAGCTTGATACATTCCAAATTGTGAGGAGAAATTATCCTGTGGAAAAAAGACATGTCTTTATTTTCTTTTGTCATCTTCTTTTGAGATTCACACATAGTGATACATTCAGTGTAGCCTGGTCTAATTTCAGAAGACTTTGTTAATGCTTATGTAGGTGAACTTTATTTTGAATGTTTGTCTTTGGTCAGTCAAGTGTTTTGTGAATGTACATAGCACTGGTGAAGCTGAGTGTTGTAGGAAGGTTAAGGATTCTATCCGCTGCTTTAAAACATGTCCTTTCAATGGAAATATCTTTGTTCCTCTGGAAGTACCAAAACATAGAGCTGTACAAGTTGCAGCCATTATGATACTTGATATTGAAGTATTACTTTGGGTGGTTTCTACATGCTAGTCCAATCTGCAATATTAACAGTAAGAAGAATTCAGGAGTTAGTAAAATGGGAACTTAAGTTATTTGTAGTAATCCCTAGAAATTGTCATTTCAAGAAATTGAAATCAGAAGCAGAGTCAAGCAGGTATTTTCATCCTGCCTTTAATAATGATTTATAACATGCTTTTCTAAATAATCGCCATGCTAACAGTGAAGAGTCGTAGTCTGTGGCCTCAGTTGTAGAAAGGCTGGCATGAGTTTGTGTCCTGTGTGTGTGACTTACAAGCTGTTAGAAGTGTCATGTCAGTGGGACTTTGGTATAACTGCTTGTTTTGGATTTCATTTCACAGTTAGCATACTTCTATCAGAGGAAAGGCTGGAAGACTTGTTTAATATGTGCAGACACATACAGAGCAGGTAACACAGACTTTCATCATGTAACTCTCTATCTATAATATTTTCTTAAGTAGTTCCTTGACTATACCTGTCTTACAGGTGCTTTTGACCAGTTAAAGCAGAATGCCACAAAAGCAAGAATTCCCTTTTATGGGAGGTAAGCATCTTTCAGAATCACCTCGGAGAACAATTCAGCTCCAATTATGTATTGTTCTGTATTGAAGATTTTGCACTAAACCCCATCTAGCATTGCTATTTGCTTTCATTTTAGTAATATATTCTGAGTAATACTTGCTCTGATCAGATGAAACTTCTGCCCAGTTCAGTATATCTCCAGGAGTAGCAGATAGGATGGTGGATGAGGAGATCAGGTGTCCAGGAATAATTCTCTATAGTGCTTATTCAGTGTATAGCAGTTCACACAGATCTTTACCAGACATGGCCAGATTTTCAGAAAGTATCTCACAGATCAAAGGATATTATTTTTGGATGCTTAACTTAAATAGAGGCAGAGGTGGGCCTAAAATGGCTTTTATAAAGCAGTAAATAACTTTCCCCTAAGCTTCGAACTGTCTATATGCTCAGCTAAATCTTACTTGAGGGAAGGTGTAGTAGAACTTAGTGCAGCTTTCAGCAGATGAGACAGACTTCAGTCTTTGTGCTTCAGTTCACTGAGCAGTAAGGGTAAATGGCTTAGAAAGGCATATTAACCAATTTTTGCTTTACATTAGAGGAATTCCCTCTTGATATCCAGATAGCTTTATAATTAACAAGTTTACAGTCAAGTGACTAAATTCTGAGTGTGTTTCTCTTTTTGATCAGTTACACAGAAATGGATCCTGTAATTATTGCCTCAGAAGGTGTTGAGAAATTTAAGAATGAAAACTTTGAAATAATCATTGTTGATACAAGTGGACGTCACAAACAAGAAGACTCTTTGTTTGAGGAGATGTTACAAGTTGCTAATGCCATAGTGAGTAGTTTTGAAAAACACAGTAACTTGTTATAGTCATTTGATGACAGTTGATTAATCTTTATCCTAATGTTCTGTGTGCATTTTGCTTTAACTCCTAGATTATATTAGAAATTACAGATATGAATAAGCAAGAGCTGAATGATCAGTGCTTGTTAGTTTTGCGTCTGTTTTAATTCTTCTATTCTTCTGTCTAAGACTGCCATTCCTGCTTTAACTTTTCCTTTTCAGGATCTTTGCATTGAAAAACTCGATAAAAGAACCAGTCTAGTCTGGTTTCCTTTAACTATGAATACTAACTTTCTGTGATTGTCACAAATAATTGCACTGAAACTGAGAAGATGATTGGATAACTTTCAACAGTTTTGATATGTAAATGAAGCTGGAGTTTCTATGGGTTTAAAAAGTCTGGCTATTCGTTTGATTCTGTGGTCTTGCATGACAATATGATACTTCCCACACAATTCTGCTAATGGCTGACTTGTTTCTAGAGGAATGTATGTCTTAAATATCTGAATGTAAAACCAAATGGAAGATGTTAGCTATTAACTGCTTGTAGATACTTATTATCTTATTGGCTCAAGATACTGGCTAAAATCACTTGAAACATAACTAATAAGCACAAAGCTATTAAATTGTAATGTTTTGTGTTGTAGATAAATCATGTAGTCATACAGCATCAGAATTTTTAAAATAGTCCTTAGATAATACTGTTCATAAAACAGTGGTCCTGTTTTAAACTCTAGCATACAGATCTTATATACTGTTATTGCAATAAGTTCTGCTGCTGAACATACATCATCATCATGCATGAACATTGTTTAGTAAAGCAGGAAATTACTATTTTGTGTATCTCATTTCTCCTAGCAACCAGATAACATTGTTTATGTGATGGATGCTTCCATTGGCCAAGCTTGTGAAGCTCAAGCTAAAGCTTTCAAAGACAAAGTAGATGTAGCTTCTGTTATTGTTACTAAGCTTGATGGACATGCCAAAGGAGGTGGAGCTCTTAGTGCGTAAGTACTGTGGTACAATGGTGTCCAACATCTGGCCATGCATAGCCAGCTGTGAAACGTCTTAGTGTCTCACAGAAACCTGTCCTGTCAAAGTTTCACTGTCACCCTGCACAGGATCTGAGTCAGTCACAGTTGCACTTAGATTCTTACCCTTCTTCTGGTGGGTAGGATCACCTGTTGATATTTAACATCAGAATCAGATGATACAATGTGTTTTCAGTACAGTAGTTTGTATTGTCGCAGGTCAGACTTTTGTCTTCTGCAATCAGTATCAAGCAATATTTATTGCATTTTGTGTATCAGATGTTTTTCCAAAAAGATAAATTTGGGCTCAATAGATACAACTTCATTAAGAGTTTTGCATCTCAAGAGTTTTTTTTCCAAAAGGGGAAAAATTGTATCTCATCATATCTAGTGACCTTAAAACTGCAATGCAAATCAAACTTTTGGATTGGCAATGTCCAGAAATTTGATGAAGAGTTGTCTTCGGTCATATTTACCCAGATTCTGTTCTTGTTGGACTTTCCAAGTGCTGTATCTGGGCAGAGGATGGACTAGAAAAATGTTACGTTTTATCTTCAGCTTTATATGAATGTTCCAGCTGCCTTTCAATGATACAGCTTGTCTGGAGCTGAGACGATTTGTCAGAACAGTCAAAATTAACTGACACTGACTTACTGAATCACTGCCTGTCTTTGATCTGAAGTGTTAGAGTTTCTTAACTGCCATATGTATTTTGCTTTATTTATCACATAATGTTGGAAGACAGACTAAAGCTTTTGGTGTTTTTCATTTTGCTCTTGTTCTAGTTGTCATGTGCTTGTGTGCCTTAAGTCTCCTGTGTTTGCTCTGTACTACTGTCTGTGGACTGGAAGCTGAGTTTTATCTAAAAGCTAGTCCCAATGTGGTGGAAAGATTCTGAGTTTTCTTATGTCTTAGCTTTTTCCTGTGTTGAAAATGAGATTGTCTTTTGTATGAGGTACCTTGAAGAAATTGTAATCAATGCCTGTCATCTGACAGTAATATCATTAGTATCAGTATATGTATCAGTGATATCCCTGTATTAGGATAAACTGGAGGGGATTTATTTTTCTTTCTGTCCTCTCAAGTTTCTTAAACTCAGCAATGAAAATGATCATCTTCTGTTCCTGTTGATTTTTTCCAAACAGAGTTTGTATTTTATAAAGTACCAATTAGAGAAAAATATTTTAAACTACTTTGACATAAATATCTGAGTGCTGGATATTTTTTCATTAATAGTTTGAGGAGTAAGGCAGATACTTCAGACAAGAATGCATAGTGTTGATGGTGCCTAGCCAATTATAGTACAAAAGATGGATGGTGTTTGAGAGGCCATTTCATAAAATATATTTTATTGCAGAGTTGCTGCCACAAAGAGTCCTATTATTTTTATTGGAACTGGCGAGCACATAGATGACTTTGAACCCTTTAAAACACAGCCTTTCATCAGCAAGCTGCTTGGTATGTCCTATGTAGAACTGTACTTAAAAGACATTTTGAATTGGATAATGGAAAGTAAAAGTATAATCTTTTTAATACTAATTTCAGATCTGTTTTCTTTTTCCAGGTATGGGTGATATTGAAGGATTGATAGATAAAGTAAATGAGTTAAAGTTGGATGATAACGAAGCACTCATAGAAAAGCTAAAGCATGGTAAGTTATTCCCAAGGCCTGAATAGCAGATGCATTACAGTGACCTGACTGTGGGAGGTTCTCTGCAACAGAGACCACTGAGTTAATTTATGTTGTGTGTAGACACCAGCAACTTGTTGATGTGCACCGTGAAGAATGGTTATTCTTTCTCTAGTAAATGTGGCAGCCAAGTAAATTGAGTTGTGGTTTTCAATGATAAGTCTGTCAGACTATAACTGCAGAGTAACTAGCTTAATGGTTCAGTATGTGCCATCTGAAACTGTTTAGCTATATTAGTAGTGAAGAGGTTTATTTATCTACTTCTCTATGTAGTATAGTATTTACCTTATAAATACAAAGAATAATTGAACAAGGAGAGTCAGACCAAAATGCTAGTGTGACTTCTGCTAACTTTTCTTTTGTTGTTGTGCTTCAGGTCAATTTACATTAAGAGATATGTATGAACAATTCCAAAACATCATGAAAATGGGACCATTCAGTCAGATCTTGGTTAGTTATCCCCAAAATAATTTTCTTTTATCACATTTTCATTGATATTTGACAAATTTCTGTAAACTTAAAACTCTTAATTGAAATTTATGTTATAATCAGTGCTCTGTGTTTTTCAAAAAGGTGAAATGATTTGCCTACTGCAGCATGTAACTACTGAACTAACAGTTACTGTCTGTATTTCTTTCTGCTTAATTAAAGTTAGCTTTGCCTGTTCTGACACAGCTTTTGTTTTCCATTCTTAAACAAAGGGTATGATCCCTGGTTTTGGAACTGACTTCATGAGTAAAGGCAATGAACAGGAATCAATGGCAAGGCTAAAGAAACTCATGACTATAATGGACAGTATGAATGATCAAGGTAAAATTAATTTCACCCACTATTTTTTTCTTCATTGTTGAACAAGCTTATTTAGAGAGATCTTTGTGAAAACAAAAAGATGTATTGCAGCATGCACAATGACAGAAAATAACAAGAAATATTTAACATTCTTGGAAATAGCAAAGAATACACATGTCTCAAATTTCTTAATCTAAATATTTAGAGATACTTTGCTTGTTGCTGCTCTGTCATGTGTAGAGTAGGTGGGATTTTGAATAATTTCCATTCTATTGGAAATTAATGTATTTTTATATTATAACTGTGCATAAATTATTAATGCTATACTTGCAAATTAAAAACCTATGTTAATCTTTAATCTGGCATTGCTGTCTTTTTCCTGCCCACTCTGAAATTTATCTGGTGACATAGCTTGGTCTCTGGAATTCAAAGTGTTTCTAATCCACCCATAACTCCTTCAGTAGTATGCTCCTACCCTTGTGCTAAACCTGTTAATATGGCTTAAGGTCAAGTATCCCGAGAGCATAATTCATTCACACAGCTTTTTTTCTATCACAGTGACTAACATATGAAGATAAGAGCTTTTTAGTATTGCTTCCTAGAATATTATGTCTTAATGATTTATGTAAAATTTTGCATTGTCATGTCTAAAACTAAGTTTTCATTCTCTGACTTAAAATTACAGCTTTGCTACCAATTGTAACAGTTTTTAATGTCAGTAACTCAATGGATTTTTTTTCCACACTTTAATTGCAGAACTTGACAGTACAGATGGTGCCAAAGTTTTCAGCAAGCAGCCAGGAAGAATCCAAAGAGTAGCAAGAGGCTCAGGTGTTTCTACCAGAGATGTTCAGGAGCTTTTGACCCAATACACTAAGTTTGCACAGATGGTGAAAAAGATGGGAGGCATCAAAGGACTTTTCAAAGGTAAAAAAAACCCCAAACCAACATCAAAAACCCCACCCTAAAATTCATTAACTAAGTGGGGAGGTCACGTGATGTGTGAACACAGAGGAAATGTAGTAACTTCTAATAATGGACTCATGGATTTGAATCTAGCATTAGGAGGCAATATTTGGATTTATGTTATTTCTAGCCCCACTTTCTTACAATTGCTTTTCTTTTTTTTTTAGGCGGTGATATGTCCAAGAACGTAAACCCATCTCAGTTGGCCAAACTGAACCAGCAGATGGCAAAGATGATGGATCCAAGAGTTCTTCATCATATGGGTATGTACTGACTTTTTATAGCTTCAAGAGAGGACTGCCAATTATAGTGGAGCATTTGAGATACAGAAGTGAGGAAGGGGATGTGAGACTATCTGCATTACATATCAGTATTAAGTATTTCTAGGGTTTTCCAACAAGAATCAGAAAGTTTAGTCCAAATGCTTTGCACATAGCAGTGCTTAATCCAGTCTTTTCACCTGGATTCAGCTCTCAAAATGAGCAATTGGAATGATGGGAATAGTGATGACTTGAAGCATGTCTATGGTAAAACAAATCTTCCTAGACTTCCCTTCTCTTCTAATATTTGCCTCAAATAATTAAATTTGACAGAGCAGCTTTAAATAAGGACTTCCATACCTGAACCTTACTAATTGATAATAGTCATTCCATCAAGGTTTTTTCCTTTGTTTAATTCTTAATGCAGAACTCATCTTAAGTCCCACTTAAAACCTGGTGTTTTGCAGGCCTTTCTGTAATTACTCACTCAGTTCTTATTTTCAGTAGCTGTTTAAAGCTAGTTTGACAGTCTTGGGCTTCTGCCTTTGTATATTACTGCAATAGTGTGCGTACAGTAATGATGCCTCAAGCAAGAGAGCTGTGCTTCAGAGTTAATTAACACGTTCATGTTCTCACTTATTTTCTGCAGGTGGCATGGCTGGTTTGCAGTCAATGATGAGACAATTTCAACAAGGTGCTGCTGGGAATATGAAAGGCATGATGGGATTCAATAATATGTAAAGAAGCCTTAATACAAATGGACTTGGTTGACTCTTCATTGCAATTTCAGTGAATGAATTTGCTTTCTTCCTTTTTACAGTGATGAGAGGGTGGTCTTTTGAAATCTTATCCAGGCTTCTCAGTTTCTACATCTAATTTCTGAAAACTATTTTTGCTTAAATTCGTTCCTCTCCACTAATAACTGATGGCACAAAGAGTAATTCAATTTAATAAAACAAAATCATGATGTAAAATTTTAATATTTAGAGACACTTTTTAATCGTTTACATCAAATGGCAGCCATTATATTTGTAAACAACCCTGATCTTTGGTTATAGTAACATAAAATGTCACAAATATACTGTAAAATAAAATTTAAGTGGTTATAAACAAGGGAATGGCCTGTTCCTTCAGTTCCTTTTAACTGTCCTGTATCAGTATGTAATGAGATTATTTCCTTAGTTTGATTTTTTTTTTTTTTTTTTTAAAGACTGTTGTATCTCTTGTTTGACATAGATACTATAGGACTAGTTCAATACCTGAAAATGTGCTGTTGGTGCTAAGCTGTGGAGAATTTTTAGAATGTGGATGTGCTGTGTTGGGTTTGTACAAGACTTTATTGTATAGAATTTCATCATTCTTCCTCTACACACAAAGAATCAAGGGACTGAAAAAGCACAGGTATGCAGATACCAAACTGTCTCATATGCTGAACATGATCTTCATACCAGGCTGCCAATTAAGCAATTCTTTTGTTCTGGAGATAATTTCTAAAGCCTATTAGGTGGAATTCTATGCTGGTACTGAACTTCAGATACTGCTATCTCTGTTTTAACAGAGCATACTGCCCCAACTCAGCTACAGTCTGATTTTCATTTCCTGTAGCATTTTAGTATTTCAGTTTACTGTTTTGGTCTCAAAAGGGTAGAATCCACAGGCATGCTTCAGAAACTAGGTAGACCAAGATGAACCTTGAAATCCAACATAGATCTTGGCAAATATGGTAAGATCTTTTACCCTTATCTTAGGGTAAGAGGGTGTATTTTAATTTACTGCAGTGTTTAGTTTGTAAATGGATACCTATTGCTTCTGTCTAGATATAAGTTATATGCAGTAATTAAAACAAGTGGGTCCCTCTGTCAGCCAGTTCTCTGAGATGATGGCAGCCAACAGGGAATATCTTACATAAAAAATTATACTCTTGCACTAATAAAAGGTAAGCTGTGCTGTAATGTAGTTTATAATGTGAAACTGTCTTCTGCTTGATTAATGGTATGTGTTCAGTATATGGAGGATGCTGAAAAATCTTCAAGTATGCTATCTA
This sequence comes from Eopsaltria australis, assembly GCA_034509425.1. Taxonomy (NCBI): domain Eukaryota; kingdom Metazoa; phylum Chordata; class Aves; order Passeriformes; family Petroicidae; genus Eopsaltria; species Eopsaltria australis. Next base: position 643,509 of record JAVTVJ010000116.1, on the reverse strand, counting down.
CCTCAATGCACTGCATTTTATGTATAGTATTAATCTGTAAAAGGATCAATTTAGTTGAATTTTTCTATTTTAAATATAAAAAAAGAATGAGTCCTTGCATATCACCAGCTTGTAGGGGAGCTGTCCTCAGCTACTGAAGTGGTGTGCTTACTAAAATCTGATTTCTCTTTTTACAGTATTTTTAGTTCTTGAGCAGTATAAACCAATGCAATATGCAAAACCATGCAGAAAAGAGTATGAAATCTTGGTTTGAAATGCAGTCCGTAGGGGAGAGTGGATGGTTAATGCTTTTCATGGAAATCAAACATGAATAGGGATATTGAGGATGAACAGTGAAGCACTGTGCTCCAGGACAGGCTCAGTCAGACTGTCAAGTTACCAACAATTAACTCTATTTTCAGCTCGTGGCCTACATTTAGTTTTAACTTTTAGTTCACCATTTCCAAAGTAATAAAACTGCAACCAGGTACGAAGAGAGCTGTCACTAGCTGAGTGTTGGGAGGGACAAGGGCAAGTTGAGACTGCATTTCCTTTGAAGTAGAAGATGTGTCAGTTGTTATTTCTAAGATATATGCTGGCATGAACAAAGTGTATATTGCTCTTACCTGAGCAAGCCAGGTGGAAAATACTTTGGAGCCTGCTTAGAAAAACTGAGGATCTCAAGTCAGGAAAAAAAATACATCCATGATGGAGGCACTAAGAACAAGAGTTCAACTGTATAGGAGCATGTCTAAATAGATTGGTGACTTACATGGGCTCTCATAGCTTGATGCAAATAAAACTCTCCTGGTAAGCGTGTAACAACACTTTCAGCACTATTTTCTTGCATTAGGGTTTTTGTACTCATCCTCTACAGTATCTCAGAAAAGTCTGCAGAAAAATTTTCTCTAGCATACAAGAACCTGGAAGAACTAGAGTCAAGCAAAATTCACTGGAAACGCTGAGAAGGGGGTCTGTCTTCTTGTGTATATCTTGCTGAAAGCTGTTGCTGCTGTCAGACAAGCTTTTGTCTGAGCTGTTTGAGCTCAAGCTGCTGCTGAGCAGCCTACCAAGAGGAAATGGTTATGATGGTCAATAGATAGCTGTGTGATAGAAGCTGTACAATTAACTATTAGCACACAAATAGCTATGGCTTTATTTGTTAACTGCCTTTCCATAGGACTTGCAATACTGATGTGCTAAATTTATTAAACTTGTCTAAACTACAAATGCCAGTTGTTCTGGGAGGCGAAAGATGAAGTTCAATATGACTACAGTGGCTATAATCACAGTAGATGCAAAGGAAAGTAAGTGCATTGGTTGATGATTTAATGGTACTCTTGAGGAGCTGTTACTCTATTCCAACCAGTCCTTTACTAAACAGAATGTATACTCTGTTGGGGGTAAGAAGTATTTATGTATCCTAACATTAGTTTGTTTCTTTGCAACTTTAAGTAATGTATGTTTGTTGTAATCCCTTAAGCAGATATTCAGCCCAGTACTGTCTAAAATAATACTCTAACCTTTCATTCACATGTTTCTGTAATCATACATTGGCTGTCAGCCCTTTTCACAAGGGAACATTTTCTGCCTTATGCCAGTATAATTCTAAGTCTGATGCATCTGTACTTTACCTGGGCTTTTGTCTTGGGCTCTGGACAATGCTTTGATAATATGACTAAGAAAGTGTCTAAGAGCCCATATGTGCTGTAGAATATAATTTTTTGGAAACTATTCTTAACAATGCAGGATTGAAAGATGGCTCTTGCTGTCATGTAAGTGCATGTTACAGCCATTGGTTACATCCCCTTGCAAAAATTAAACTACTCCCTTCTCAATCCGGTAAAAAGAATGGTTCAAATGCTTCCACCTCCAGCTATTTTCACTGGTACTGGGCATTTACTACTGTACATTTTGCCGGGGCATGCCCTCCTTCTCTGTTCAAACTGGGCCATCCCCTACGCCGGGGAGGCCTCAGCACTCACTGGAGGCAGAAGGGCTCCCACCTCTCCCCAGGAGCAGCTCAGCAACCCTCTTACCTGGCAAACACTTCTCCCACCCTCCTGGCATATATGTTTTCTCATCCAGCTGCAGCCCAGGGGCCAGGGCACCCTTGGTGTGCATTTCTTTCTTGTTCAAGGGTTCGCTCTTTATAAAGGGCTGAGTTGTTGCCTGGACTAACACCCAATCCTGGAAGGCTGAGCAAGGGGCGTCCTGCGCTAGCAAGACCCCTATCTACTGTCGAGGAACTCCATCTGCTTCTTAAAATGTTATTCTGTTATTTTGCAGTGTTTCAGACAGTTTTGGGAAGATGATGTGTTTGTCACCGCAGAACGTGTGCTTTTCCCCCAGTGCAGTGGGAGTATGTTTCCGCCTCTGTAGGGGTATGGCTGTGCCTGGCAGCCCGGCTGCCTCTGGCCTCTCCCCTGCCTCCCTCCCGGCCCGGTTAAGGCCGGGCTGCGGAGAGCAGCGAAATGACCGAGTCCGGAGCGAGCGCTGCCCCAGCCTCTGCCGGGTGTGTCCCAGCTGCCGTGCACGGCCAGCCCCGGCGGGCCGCAAGCGCCGCCCCGACGGGCGGTGCCGCCCGGCCGCTCTCGCCTCCCCGGGCCGCGGCGGGCCCGCTGCCGCCCTCCCCCGGCGCCGCGGCGGGCGGGAGCATGGAACAGGGGCTGTCCGCCATCACCCTCTACTGCGCGCCCGCCGCCGGCGCCATGGAGCCCGAGCAGGTGAGCGGGGCCGGCGGGCGGCTCTCCCGGCCGCTCCGGGCGGGCGGCGGGGCCCGGGCGCAGCCGCGTCCGGAGCGGGGCGAGGCCGCGGCGGGTCCGGCCGGGGCGTGGGTGGTGGCCGCGGCCTGACTCCCGGCGGTGTGCGGGGGTGGGGGAGTCCCCCGTTCCCCGCTGTGGCGGTGGGGTGCAGTGGCCCGGCCGCGGGAGAGCAGGTCTGTCTGTCAGCCGGTCTGTCCTTCCATCCAGCGGGCTGTAATTACAGTCAGCACGCGTGTCTCCAGTGTCTCCTACTCGTCGGCGGACAATGCCTCTGACAAACGAGCCTGATGAATATTAAAGTGAGACGGGTTTCCAGTTCCCTCCGTGCTGTCAAGTTGGCGAAGGCGTGGGAGACGGTCAGGGCCAGCAGCTCTTAATTACACTGCAGCCCGGCCGGCTCGCCCGTCCCGGCCGCGGCCGCTCCTCGCACCGGCCTCGGCTTAGCCCTGGGGGCTCCAGGCGCTGCCGCTGCCCCTTCACCGGTTATAGTGCCTTTCCAAGGCTTGTTGGGAGGCTGTCTCTTCTAAGAGTCATCCTCCGGCTCTGTCATCTTGTTATCTTTTGTTTCAGAAAGACTCATGCTATTTAATTTCAGTTGAAATACAAGGGCGGAAAGTCAAACAAGGAATATGAAAAAAACCCAAACCACTCAAGCCTAAATAACTCCCTCTCAGAACCCTAGCAAAAAAAAAAAAAAAAAATCAGTAAGCATGGTAGAAATATTTTTCATTAGCTCTTACCAGCCTTCTAGTGACTAGCAGTATCAGGTCAGTAGATCTGTGCTAATTGAATTACTCTTGAATTACTCATCTTTCTCACAGAGAGTGGGCATCACACACTTTGGCACCTTGGGCCATAAGCTCTCTCAAGAATTCCTGCATTTGACAGGTTAAAAGATGCAAAAGTGAATAGCTGTATCTCCCTAATACTTTTTGCTTTCCTTCTTTGTCTCCTTCATGAAACTTTACATTATTGCATCACCTAATATTACTTGTGTCAGCTCTCCCAGCTTGCCTGTAGGTGTCCAGGTACACCTTATCCTTAATTGTAGTTGATTTATTTTGACATTTTATATGTGGACTAAAATTCTATTGTACTGGGTATTGTATCAACACTGCCAAAAGATGCCCTGCTCTCTCTCTCTTTCTGGACAAAGGGTGAGATAGAGTGGGTGTAAAGAGGGTAAACAAGGAACATGATCAGATCCTGACTGGCAAGGTTTGTATGTGTGCCATAAAGCCAAGGAAAATTCCAAGAGGACATTTAAAAGAAAGGGGAAGTGGCTTTACAGTGTTTACCAAGTACCTTAAAAGTGTTACTAGTGTGGCAAAAGCACAAGGGTGACCGGCCTTGGTGCCTCACAGTTGCCAGAATAGAAGCCAGAGTAAATACTTCTGTGACGTGGGGACAAATGCTGAGTCTTTCAAGACCATATAATGTATTAGAGAAGGAGGAGCCTGTGGGGAAAAAATGAGGTCAGAAACCTGACTAAAGCCATGCACTAGAAGAAAGATCTTTGTAAAAACTTCCTAAATTGGAAAAGATCACATTTGTAAAAGAATATAAAAAGTATAAATTCTCAAACAAGAAATGCTGTAACATTTGACCTATAAAGTGAATCTAGCTGAGAACTCTAGAATAGATCTGCATTACCACAGTTTTGGAAAGATAAAATTTATTGGTGCTGAACTTTCTGCTCGTACCTGGGAGAGTTGGCTTTTATTGATGTCGTGCAGGTAGAACTTAAAAGGCCAATGAAGACTGAGACCCACACTCAGGTTTGTTGATTAGGTAATAACCAAAACAACTGATGACATACGTTATTTTGTTTAATAATGTAGGACTTTGAGCCAGATTACTAAGGGAATCAGATTCACTGTTCCATGGTGAATCCTTACTGTCTTGAACTACTGCATTTGTCTGAAATGTTGTACCAGTACCAGCTATGTGGAGCTGCTTACTGTAGGTAGTGTGAGTGTGGGATGGGTATACAGGGAACTAAAGCTTGCTTTTTAAACTTGAAATATTAAACAACATTTTTTTTAAAGTTAAAATACTTGAAGCATTTGCACTAAATGAGCCAAAATCTGATGAAGAGACTGTGCTTTTAGAGGAACTCTAAGGAAGGTCTTGCATTGCTTGCTGTTATTAATCACAGTGATATTTATGATGTTGTGTTTGCAAGAAACAGTGCTCTTCAGTACTGTGACTAAATACAAAAGCAGTGTCGTTGTATGATGCTAATAAAGGAGTGTGGAATGTTCATGAAAAATGATTCTGTGGTGCTTTTTGCACAAAAAGATACAGAACTGAGTCACAGGAAGTGGCACCTGCTTTTATAATGGCAGCAAGGAGCGCTCCCTGGGCTCAAGTTGCTTCACTGTTTTCAGCATTTTTTGTAACACTGTTTTCAGTGTTTTTGTAGCTTTGCTCTGTTCCCAAGACTGATAGACAGCAGAGAGATCACATTGGGCCCCAGATAGTCAGTTTTGTCTTTCCACATGAAACTGTGATTCTGCCTGAAAATACAATCCTGTTTCAGCTGAATTACCCCATTGAAAACTTGCTGCTGGGTTCTGCTGTGCTCCTGCAGGAAAATGCCTGCAATGTGCCACCGTGGCTAAAGAAATGCTGGGGAAGCTGAGATGACTTGCAGTTTTGAGAAGCAGTGGTACAGGGCTCGGAGAGATGATGAATGGGTGTGCTCCCTCTCCACACTGTAGAGCTCAGCACGTGATCCCTACCTTCCCTCCCTCTTCTCTGTGGGCATGAGAAGAATCTGTGGCTGGAATGAAGGAAGCTGTTCTGCTCCCCACGACCCTCTGCTGCCTCTCTCTCCCATGCCCACTGTCCTTCCCAGCTAACCAAGTCTGCTTGCCTTGCAAAGCTGTCTTGTGTAATCGAGTGTGAGAGAGGAGGATGGTGATGCTGCACTTGCAGTGATTAAGGGATGTCTTACAACTGTGTGATAAAACATGTATTTTTATTTATAATTGGGAATTGTGCTCTGTAGAGATCATTAGATGTGTATAGGGAAGAAGTTGGAAATTGGAATGTGTCCATTTTATGCAACCCGGGTTCTGCACACACTATGCACGTCATTCCTTATGATACAGTTTCAAATTGCATGAGCTCATACATTTTTTAAAACCTTCATGGTACATTAAAAACATGTGGTTGATATTTCCTAACCGCTGTAGCCTTTTCTACATGGCAGAAGTGTTTTCAGCACAGTTTTGTGCATTTGATGCAGTGGCATCTAAAAGCTCTACCAGGAGAAGGCTCTTTTTTAATAGCTGCAATACAAAACCTTACTAAAATTCTCTGCCTGCAGGAGTGACTAGCCTAAAGATTTATTGACTGGCCTTTGAACTAGAAGTATATATTCTTAATGCTTGTGACCCAAAGACTGCATTGTAGCATTCAGCATCTGGAGAACACAGCCAGACATTGTACTTCTCACTTTGTATGTTCTTAGCCACAAAACTAAGTGTTGTCCTTTTACCCTGATCCCTTGCACTAATCGTGGCTGCTGATGAAAACCCACAGGGGCAGATTCCTTGGTGCATCTTTTTAAAGCTTGAGCCTGGCTGCTTAGTTATTCAGTTCTCTTTTGTGCTAGAGGTGTCTGTCTGAACTTGCAAAGAGATGCTACAGCCTATGAATTACTAGATTAAATTTCATTAGATATTAATTCCAAACCCAACGATACTTTTAAGTATTAAAATTTGTGTGCTTATCAAATTACTTAATGAAACATGGCCCCACAAGAAACCTTTTTGTTACTTTTAGAGAAGGGATCAGTTTTTACTTATCTGCAAACAAGAATGTTTCAGTCTTATACCTACAGGCAAGCTCTTTTAAATGTCCACTATATGCTAATCTATCTAAAATATTTTAAATATCTCATGAAGTTTGTTAAGGAGGAACTTTCCAGTTCTAGAAGCATATACTTGAGATAATGATTTTTTTTCCTTTATAGCAACTTGCAAAGGGAGATTGTGGCTTTGAGAATGTGGAGCTGGGTGTCATAGGAAAGAAAAAGAAAATTCCAAGGAGGGTTATTCATTTTGCAAGTGGAGAAACAATGGAAGAATATAGCACAGATGAAGAGGAAGATGAACAAGAGAAAAAAGACCTGTTGCCACCTGTAGATCCTGTAGGTATTTTACTTATTAAATTGCTACTTCTGCTTTACTGGGTATTTATATACGTTTTATACTTAATTTTTTTGTGTCACAAATCTGATACAGTTTCTAGTGTTATAAATTCTAATAATTTGATTGGCTTAACGGACTCAGAAATCTGTGAAAAGTATTATTGGGAAGTTTTGCCCTGGAGTTCTCCTCCATGAAAGTAGCCTTATTAATTAGAAATGGGTTTAATTTCTTCACAGTTCTGGTTTGTCCTCTCCAGCATTTCCCTTTCTATTAATATTTGCTTTGTATCTCCTTGATTTGTACTATTGTTTTAAAAAAAACTGCAAGGGAGATGTTTTTTCCCTTATGTTTGTTGACAGTGGAGTGTTAAACCTCTAATTTAGGGTTACCATACCAACAATTCGATATAATTAAAAGAGTATAGGAGGGAAAGAAACAGATGACTTGCAGAAATAAAGGAAGACTGGTGTAATTCATGATATATAAAAACCAGATTTTAAAAAAATCTGCCTAGACCATGTAGATGATGTTCATCTGTCTTATAAGTTGTTGTGATGTTGCTCGACCTGTGAATGGAGTTTCCTTTTATTGGTCCAGATTCAAGTGAAATCTCAACAATTAAAGCCAGTAGTGTGCATTGTAGCTGCTAAAATGCGTTTTTCTTTTTGTCAGTGATTCTGGGTCTATACTTAGAGCTAAAATGAAATATATAGCCTGTTTTATTCTGTTGACCTGTCTGATAAACTGTTTTGTAGTGACAGTGTGATTGCCAAGCTTACAGCCATGTGTGCCAGCACCGGCGGCAGCAGCTCCCCACCCTCTGGGAAGATCCATATCCTGCTCTTCATCCCTCCACATGCCCAGTCTCATGCTTCTTTTATGACAGCCTCAGAAAGTGGTGTCCCAACCACCTCTGCCCTTCTGCCACAATCCTTGCCCCAATAGGACCTGCAGTCCTATTCCCATGCTGGCAGGGCTCTCTTCTTGGTCCTCTCTGTGCTTGGGTGTCTGTACTGAGGTGGAGACTCCCAAACGGGCTGGGTTCTCCCTGATGTGCTGGAGTGTGGTCAGGCAGCAGGAATAATGGCTTTGTGCAGCAGCTAGTCCTGCCTGGTGGCACCAAGGGGGCAGACACTGGTGTGGAGCTGCTTGTTCCCACACTTCAGAGAAGAGACCTTGCATGCATGGGAAACAGCACCCTGCTTTCCACTTGACATTGCTGTTGAAATGACTCCTGCACCATTGCTTGTGAATCCACAATTAAGAAATGTTGTGCTTGAAGCTTCCTATTTGCTCTACAGTAGTAGGCCCCATTTATTAATGTGTGGATCTATCCTGGGAGAGCTTGGCTTTCTTGAAGGGACTGAAGAGTTTGACTTTCTGCTTATGCTCTTCTGAAGAAGTGGTGGACCATGAGAGGTTTGCTTTGACTGTCAAGCAATACCTCTCTTCCCCTCTGTAAAATGAATTTATCTTAAAGAAGAAAAAAGGTGGTTTGAGGACTAAGCTCCAGTGAGACTGTGGGAATTCAGGTGGGATTGGGGGTTCCACAGGTGAAGCTGTTACACTGCATTTTGTATGGATTGATGGCAGTGCTCTCTTTCTTGGTAGGCAGTTCTTGTATACCACAAAAAGTATATCTGATAGCAGGTATATTATCAGTATAAAATACACACGAAGTGTATAGCTGGAAAATAACTGTATTGTAGTCACAAACAATGAGTGAGATGTTAAGCTGCCTTGCTGGGAACTAGGGTGTTTTTTTTCCTCCTTAAGGATCTTCTCAATGCAGGAACAGTGAAACTCACTGACTGTTATGGTAATGTTCAGGTATCTTCAGAGTGAGGTCTGTTCCCCGCTAGACAGTCATGTCAGATATCCGTGGATGTCTGAGGGATTCCTGTTCCCAATTACAAAGATCAGGGAACAAGATGTGTGTAATTTTTGTGCCATTTCCTGACAGTAGAAGAGTTCTGTGGTGGTGCAGTGCTGGAAGGCTCACGAGCCTTGGTGTAGGTGTTTTGCTGTGCAAATGGACACTTAACTAAAGAGCCCTCAGGTGTGCACAACAGCCAGGAATGCTGCATGGTTGTTCCCCTCCTTTCCTAATACAGATTTCTTTTCTGAATACCTAAATGTGTATTGTATGGTGGAGTTAAGATTGCATTATTCTCCTTTTATAGTTCATTAAATCCTTAATTTTGAATACACTTTTTAATAAAAGGACCCCCCAAACCAGAGTAGTTTATTGTAGAGCACACTATGCCTTATTATGTGTCGCTGTATACCTTGGACAGAATGAACTTGATTAGAGCAGGGGTTGCCATTAAGTGAGTTTTACTTTATCTCCTGCATGTTTCGTGTATCCCAGCTGAGCCAGACAATTGAAGAAATGTTAGTCCAAGCTGAGCTTTGATGTTTAAGCCAACAGCTGCTTTTAAAATGGGGTTTTTTTTTTGTAGGATTTCTATAAAAGCAATTAAATGGTCTGTTTGCTGAGAACAGCATGTCTAAAACTTGTTATCTCAGTTGGGATACAAAAAAGTATGTTGCAGGTAATAGCTGTTTCTGGACCAGTTTATTTTTAGAAAAAGCACATTCAATATTTTGAATAGAAACTTTCCATCATGAAATTTCAAAACTCTGCTGGTATTAGCATCCTGGCAGCTTTTGAATGAGTTTAAGGGAAGCAAATATTTTGCTGTGTTGTAAAGAAATGTCTTCAGTAAGTACCTTGGTTTAATTGTGTTTTAGAGCTAAGCAGGCAATGACAATGTGTTTCTTACTAAGCAAAGTAGTATGTATATATCCTGGTAATACTGTAACCAGAGCACTTGGTGTGGTGGATTCCTTTTACTCATAACAAAACAAATTCTCAAAAAGAACTGGTTTTTAAATTTTCTTTGAAACAACTTCCAGTGCTTCTATAGGGTCAGCACTCAGTCCGTTAACGTTGTTGGACTAAGGTGTCCATTCTATTATGTTTTGTATTTTTTAATCCTGAACATTGGATTAAATTTTAGATAATATTTTAGATAATAGCATTCAGTATTATCTGAATGTTCTGACACTGAAGTTCAAATGCTTTAATAGCATATATGTATTTTTGATTATTTCATCGTAAAATGTAGATGTTTTCACTCTATATGTAAATTTTCTTTTGCTTTTGTCCACCAAAACTTTTTGTATTAATTAAGAAGATAATCCTTCTGTTTATCCCTGGAGGGACACTTGGTGTAAACTCTTTGCTGCATTCACCTATTAGATGAGTTGGCAGAAAGTGGAGTGTAAGTCTTCACACAGGAACTGTAAGCAGCATGACTGTTGGTGTGATAACTTTACAATCCATCCCAAAAAGACACCTGCAACAAAGCTCCAGGAGAGATTTAATTTTATGAACCTTCAATGCTCAGAAAGACTGAAACACATCCTTGCAGGAAGGTAATCTTGATATCATGTACTTAAAAGGGCCTTAACTTCAAATAGCTAAAATTCCTCTCTTGAGGCCCATCAAACTCTGATTTTCTTATAAGAATTTGAGGATGAAGGAGAAAAATAGTCACTGACCAAGTAAGGACTACTCATAATATGGTAGAAACCCTTGATGGAGGATGTTATGTGTGTTCCCAAGCTTGTTTTCACTGGCTTGTCTTAGATGCCATGGTTTTACATGGTTAATACACTAAAGAACCTATTACAGCAATGAACAGTCAATGATTAAACTAATTTAAAATTTATCTTGGCACAGTAAACAATGAAAAAGTATCTATTTGGTGGTGTACATTAACTATTAAATACAGGATTTTGTTTTTCCTAAATCAGGAAATAATTTTTTTTTCTCATTTTGCCATTTTCTCTGACAAAAAGAAACCCTACATACCTTGGGAAATTTAAGTGTTATTAGGGCTGAAATCTGCAAAAAATAAATACATATGTGGATTGCTTAGGAACATGGGGCACTCAGAAGTTCAAGGGAACATGTGTGCTCCCTTCAGCAGCCCCATACTAGGAGACAAAATCATGTTCTGTTATTGAACCAGAGGCCCCTTGATTTTATCAATGATTGAATCCATTATGTTCATTCCTATTTAAATTAAAATCGTACATTAAGATATTTTGTAATTCAAAAGTCAGTTGTCAAAACCATTGTGTTTTCCATTTTAACAACAAAATAAAGTCAGGATAGCTGAATAATATAATTAAACATTGTGGAAATGTATACTGAAGAGATGGATTGCAGGAGAAATACAATAAACCAGTGTACTGTGTTTCATACTGCCCCTTGTTTCCAGTCAAGAAATACAATATTGCTGTGTCCTTGAGTTGATTAAACCCTGAACATTAAGGCTTCTCTGGCTGGCCAAAAGAAGCTGACATACAATATGTAGTTCTGCAGGTCTGTAGGACCTGACTTGGATATGGTTTTCCAGTTTCCAGCTCAGTGTATTAAAGCTACTTCACAGACAAGGATTAATTTGATTAATTTGTACTGAGCCATTGCTTAACAGCCCTGTTCATGTCACTTGAACGTTTCTGGTTATCCCAGCAGCAATTCTTGCCTCACACCTGCCATTTCTGCTTCCATCTCCAAATTTACCCTGAGGAGGTAAAGGGGGAGGGAATGCATAGAAAAAGAAGGTGATTTCTTGGATGCATTCCCTTGTTCCTGGTTGTTCCTGGTGGTTTACTCTCCACGCCTTCTCCTTTCTCCTGTTGAATTTCTGTGAAGTAGCCTCTCTCATCATTTTGTATTGCCTTTTGAGACACTGGAAAGAAAGTTACTTTTTGAATTGAGGGGTCTGGCAAAGCCTTGCTTGTCAGGGATGAGGAAGTGTCTGGCTGGGCTTTTTCAGAAGGAGAGGTTCCCACGAAGCTGAACTTACAAGTGCTTCCAATGTACCAAACTGATTTGTAACTGCGGTGGGGGAAGAGTAGAAATAGGACCTCTGTGTCTGCCGAGCCTCAGCTGTTACCACAAACTTGTTAGAATGTTCTGGGTCTGAGTTACTTCTGTCACGTTGAAGTTCAGCTTGTCTTTTCACTCTGAAATGGTATGGGGGCTCTTGTAGCTTCTTTCTTACAGCACACAGCAGGGCCCTTGTTTTTCCTGGGCCCTGCGTGAATGCTTTTTAACCCTGTCACCTCATCATGAAGGATTGTACAGAGCCCTGTCAGTGCCATTATTTGCACCTGTGGCAACAAGCTTTTCCAGCACTTTCTTTGACTTCTTCAACTGAACAAACTCCTCGTTAGCCTGTCTGCCAACTGAGCACATAATCAATGAGCTGGAGGTGCTTTTGTGTGAGCAGGATAGCAGCTGGTTTTGCTTACACTTTTACCTTGGCAGGACATTTTCCATATCCACTGCCAAAAATATATAGCATCTGGCTTTTTGTCAGCCTGCCCAACTTGAGTTTCTGGCTTGACAGACAATTTCTTGCTGCACTGATTTGTAGAGACTATGCTTGGAAAGCACCAAAGTCTGGTAGCTTGTGTACATGCATACTGATGCTATACCAGCTAGTACCTGTAGCTGTATTATTTACAATAATATTAATTGTTCCTGTACAGATATCTATTAAATAAGATCATAGGAAAAGGTTACTACCAAACCTACCAAAGTTCTTAGCAGTGGGTTATAAATACTTACGTAGCTGAGTAGAGCTAATGTGTTTTACTGAATGGAAGCTGACACTTCTAATTGCTGCTTTCCAGAAGAGAAGTACTTCTACAGAGATCTTTGGGGGAAATTACATAACAAAGAGCTCGCCTGGGTACAACAGCCTGTTAACTATAAACATGTTTTAGTTCACTGTGAAAGTTGAATTTGCCTGTTCACAAAAGTGAAAGCCTACAATTTTTCTCCATTAGCTTGGACTCTGCTTTTCCCCTTTTCCTTTTTATTACATTGTTTTGTTTGTTTTTTTTTAACAGATACAGTCTCTTCCCTTGATGAAAAGTATAGCTTGTGCATGCCCAGGTCTTTCTTCTCAAGCCATTTGATGTTTTGCCTGTGTTATTTTGTGCCATGACCATGCAGCTGTATGTATTCATACTACTCTTGTTCCTGCAGACAACACTCACGTGGGGACCCTACTTGTGGTTTCACATGCTGCGAGTGGCCACATCAACCTTATCAGGTATTGCTTTATTTAATTCTTGAGTAAACCAGAAAGGGAACATTTAAAGTCACAAAGTCATGTTGACAGACTGTACATCATCTTTGGGTTCTACTTGCTGTTTTTTCAAAAGTATGCATTGAACTGTATTTAATCTGTGGAGATGTACTCTCTTGCCTTAGGCACTTTTAATTTTTTTTGTTCGTTTCAATAAACAACTCTTGCATAGAAGAACAAATGGAAAATACCCTTTTGATGAACACTTTTTCCTCTTTTTCTTCATATGGAGATAGGTTGGTGTTGGCAAGGGAATATATCAGCTTTCTATTAGGTTTTGTATGGAACCATTTTGTGTGATGTTACCTGAAAAGAATGCTGGCTGGTGTAACTACACAGACAGTGTTTCTGAAGACAGCTAGAAATTATTTCAATACACATCTAGTTGTGTGCCATACAGTGAACTTCTGAGGTTACAAAATAAACAGGACTATTGTCAAGGGTCTTAAACTCACTGCAGAGAAAGAATTTTCTTCTAGACACTAACCATATGTAAACCTCTCTTTATTTTCTAGTGTGTGATTTCCTGGGGGAAAAGATTGCATCTGTTCTGGGGATAAGCACACCAAAATACCAATATGCCATTGATGAGTATTACAGAATGAAGAGAGAGGTATGTGTGTGAGATAGGGTTCTTTTACTCATTTTCTCCCAACGTGTCTTCCCTGGTATTCTAAAAATAAAATATGTATTCTAGCATTAAAATGAAGCTTTAGACCCTCCATTTCAGCTTGCCTCCAGTTTTCATTTGATGCACGATTAACACTTTTTTATCCATCAGCCTTTTCTCTCCAACTCATCAGTCTTAGAAACAGGTGGGTCCTGACCTCTGCTCTGTTTCTCTTGTATAATGCCTTTTCAAGTCAACACTGACAAAGCTGGATGGACAGCTGCTGAGCCCTGTAAAGTGATGGCTGCTAGCAATACACTTTCCAACTCTAAAACTTGTTCAGCGCAGTGTCAAGGGGAAATTGAACACAAGGTCACCACTTGTTTTAAAGCACAACTGGACAATACTGATAGGTAGCCAGTGCTTTAGGCAAAAAACCCTAGCCCTTAATCATCTTCATTTAGAAAAGATGGAAAACATATTTAAACCTTTATTTTTTTTTAATTGAGAGCTGAAAAAGCTTTACAGGAGGTAGACCTATCCCTGTTGCTATTAATTAAAACTGCTTATCTAGGTATGTCTTTTTTCTGTGTTTGTTTAACACAATCCTTCACTTCTGGTGATTTTTTTTCCATAATGGGAGTTCTGGAATGTACCTCATCTTATGATCAACTAGTGACTGTTTTCTAGTGGAACAAATGTCCTTGTCTTGTAATAGCAACTGTAATGCTCCTATGGAAAGACTTCAAGTTAATCTAAGTAAGTGGTAAATAGTAAATAGTAGCATATGAATCTCTTTTTAGGAGGAAGAGGAGGAACAGGAAAACAAGATGTCAGAAGAAGCAGAAAGACAGCATCAGGAACAGCAGAACAAGGCACAAGCTGAAGCTCCTGTCCAGACAGACCAGCCTGGAGCAACAGCATGCTCTTCATTTGTGAATGTAAACTTTGAAAATGAGGGAGATTGCCCACCCGTTGTGGAAAATAAACAAGATGTAGTTCCTGTCCCTCCTTAAGTGTAAGGCTCCATATAATGTAGGAAATAAGAACTGTCAGGTGTCACAATCTGCCTATAAACAGGAAAGATAGGATTATACTTGTTCAGTGAAATACAACTCCTACCATTCTTATTGATCAGGAGAGAGCTAGGCGATGTCTGTTCAGTCTGTCTGCCTAATAAAGGCTGCGGCATTCTGCCAAATTGGCACTTCAGTTAAGATGAAAATTGCACTACAAACGTTTGGTCTAAAATTGAATATGTGAGCTAATTTCTGTGTTAAGCAAGTAGAAATGTCTTTTCTTTGAATTGTTGTGTCTCTTAACATCTGTGGATTGCAAAGGCAGTGCTGTTTCCTACTTCTAAAAACCTGATTTGCACATTGTTTGCAACTCGGCTCTCTATGAATTGATTAATAGGAATTAATATCCTGTAACTCAAAAGTAATTATAAGAGTCTTATTTTCCCTATTTATTGTCATTGTTGTATGCATGTATTTTTTTTCTGTTGTTAACACAAGAGAAAAATGTTAGATTTAATGTTAATTAGACTTAAGGGTCCACTGACTTTTTTAAGTAAAAAACCCCCAACTTTCCAGGAGGCTATAAGCACCCTTAAGAACCTACTAACAAGTACCAGCACTCTTGGAGGCTAATAGTGCTCAGCTATTCCATTCAGGGCTGTAGCAAAGTTCAGAACTAACATCAGTGTAGGATGTTCTCACTCCAAGCCCAAGAATTAAGAGACCCATGTGCTTGAATGCATGCTCTCAATGGTCCTGGGAAAGAAACTAAAGTCTTGCTAAATTATATGAAGTGCATTGGACACTCTGTGTAGTAGCAGTCTAGAACTATGAAATTTTTTGGATATCAATTACCCAAGTCTGTGTACTTGAGTAACCTAAACTAACTGTGTGTTGAATGTTGAATTGCCATTAAGGGATGTGCCACTGCAGATGGTTTTCATCCTGTTAGCACAGAATACATAAATAATTAGAAACAACAAAACCAAACTTACAACTCTTACCTTCTCTTAAATAAATATAACGTGTTGTGATACTGCACTTGCAACAACAGAAATTTTTATTTTTGTCTAAATGAAGTGCAGGTAGCTCCACAGCAAATACCAGTTAAGACTATTTTACTGCAGTGACTGTTGAACCTGTAGCTTGTAAAAGGTGAAGGGTTTACTTTGCAACAATCAGATGTCATTGCCCCAACTGTTGTAGGTAAAGGAGGAGAGAACCTGTAGTAGTTACCATGTAAAACATTACTTCTGTCCTTGAGACTTCTAAAAAAAATTATAAAATAGTCCAGTGAAATTGGGTATCATGACGTGTCCCTGGCCTTGCTCCCACTGCCAACTAAGAAGCCTGATGTAACACCACAGGCCAGGTAACTTGGCTCTTAGTTTCTGGAATTGTTACATATTTCAGATGACCCTCTGCCTGATGTCCTGTACAGCACAAACTCTTCTTCTCATCTGTCTGTAGCACACCAGCACTACAGAAAATCTAAGGAGGAAGATTGAATCATCAGCTCTAGTCCATCTGTTTTGAAACTCCATTCTTTGCCTTTTCTAAACTGCAAAACAGAGGCTGCTGACCACAGTGTAAAATCACTCCTTAGCCCTGAACATCTGCAAGGGAGAGCTTGGTTCAACACCTGGGGAATACATAGAAAACCAGCTTGTTAGGAGTTCTTATAGCATCAAAGACAGAAAACCTCACATAGCTGGAGTAATACCAGACAGCTGAAGGATACTTTGCTTTTCTTCCAATAAATTAATGTCAGTTGGTTTTTTTAACTCTTTCCCTACTATTTGTTGCATAACAAATGCTCTCACTGCCTTCTTTGTATAAAATACTGTATTACTCACTGTGCCTTAACTTAATCCTTCCTTTTTTGCAAACTGTATGAAAGTGGTTACTTTCATATTGGTTTAATTTTTCTGTAAATGCATTAATTGGTTATTTTATATTTAATATAATTTTTGAACTGGAAGTTGGCTATGGATTTTCCTTTAAAACTGTGTGGTCTTTGAAACTTTATGCCTGTGCAACAGGTGCATGTGCCTGTTTACTGTTTTCATCTTTACTAAGTCACATGTCCTAGTTGAATATTCAGGCACCAGAATTCAAAATACTTTACCCCCATCCCTTCCTTAGACTCTCATGTAGTACTCTGTGTTCAGCACTACCTCAAACTAATAAAAAATGCAGGACTGCAAACACTTCTGGCCTGAAGCTATTGTAATTCTGTCTGAAAGTTGCAACATTTCTGTGGCTTTCTTAAGGACTGAGAGAGTTTCACAGCTCTAACTACTGCTGTAGCTCAGTTGCACAATTAAGACAGATTACATTAAATACTTGCACAGGAGGTTAACTTGGTGAAAACCTTTGTACAGGTGTTTGGATTAGTTTTTACTAGATTTAAAGCTAGTGCAGTCTTATTTCTGTTAATGAACTTCTTAAAAATCAGGTAACTATTCAGTTAGTTCAATAACTTACTTATCCTTTTTGTTACACACTTAAAGCTGGTCGTGCATAGAAGAAAAAGGCCTAAATTCTTTACCTCTTACTGGTTCACAACAGAATGCTCAACATAGTGTCATTAGAGGAAGCCATACAGAACGGAGTGGGAGGCTTGGGATGGCCGAGTGGATACAGGCCAGTGCTGAAGATACCATGAACCTCATCCTTACTTTCAGGGTAAATTCACACTTAGAATAAGGTATTTAAATAAGAATTAGGACTTGGTACACATGAAAAAAGTCCAAAAATATTTATTAAAAAAAAGGTAACTTTTGCCTCTTAAACAACACTTGCTTTCTTGGTATCAGAAATTAGTTCTATGATTTGTGTAGGTACCACATTTTATATGATATGTGGGGGCTAAGGAGAAAGGGAGAGAAGTAAAATGGAAGAGGAATTGATTCAGATAATGAACGTTTCCAGCTTCCAGCAGTTGGCCCATCAGATTGAGATCTCTCTATGGATACAGTCTGCTCCCATCGAAGTCACGTATCATCAACATCAGCAGTGTTGTCACCATCGCTTGCCACAAGGACCTCTCTGTTCTCGTACGTCCAGAACCCATTCAGGTCAATTAGAATGCTGGTAACAGTGTCTCCTTGACTGCTATTGATCAAGTCTTGAAGGGAGATTTTGTAAGGGTCCTTAGGCTTCACCATATCAAAGATTTCATCCTATGAAAGACAAGTCAAAATTGAGAAAAAAGCCCCCACACATTAATGAGCAGAATAATGGCTATTTCATACCATATACAGAATAATCTCTGGGTAAATAGTGCCACCCACACCAATTTACAAAAAGCAGCTGTTAAGCCCCAAAGCATTTAAGAGACAAAGCACACTGACTGATTGGCTAAAGTTAGGAACAGTGTCCTCAGCTCCCACATCTCAAGTAAGAATTTGCTTTTCTGGGGAGGTTTCACCCTCAAAGTGGCAAAATGAAACTCAGTTCACTTGTACAAGCTAAGTTTTGTAGACGCTCTTGTACTTTTTAAGTACTAAAACTGCTAAATATAAAGTAGGCAGTAATCCGTTTTACAGGCTGTTTTTTTAAGTCACCAGTCTGCTCCCCACCCCCTAAGGAATGATCCTTAAGAACTGTAAAGCAGACTTAGCAAGTACCTTCAAGTTTAAGAAACAGCAACTTGTATTTAACAGGTAATTTGTCTATTATTCAGGAAACTGCTAGAACATATCAGTTATTTTACAGAGCAACTGCTGACTAGAAAGGCATTTTCAAACCCATGAGTAAGACAAGTCAGCTCGTTTCTACTACTCTGCAAGTAAATATACAGCAACCTAGAAATTATGACATAACATAATTAAATCATGAAATGCTTATTCAAAGATTTTACACAGTACTCCATTTGGTAAAGCTAACCTTGACATCCTGAAAAGAAACTGGTTCTTGCCCATGAATTTTCATTTGTTCCTGAATAGCCTAGAAAAAAGAAAAGTTAGGAATGGCTAGTGCAGTATTATACTGACACTGTATCAAAGTTTTTTAATGCTTCTGCATCTTAAGCTGCATTTCCCTCTAACAAAGCATTCATGGTACAGCTTGCCATCATTTTTCTTCCACAGGTGAGGCAGGGGGGAGTTAAGGCATGATCAATGATACTCATCTCTAGGTTCACAGTTCTTAATTAGTATGATATGAATATCACTTTTATTATGACCAGTGTTTGAGCAGTTTGCATATTATCTCTCAACACCCAAAACTGAAGATATTAATACACTTGAACAAGAAGGTCACATTTCTGACACAGTATGAAATATAGCCTAGGGAAAGAGAGAAGGAAAATGATCAATCAGCAGAAAGACAAATCCATTCTTTTAATGTGGTACTATTTAAGTAACAAAGTTGTTATGCAAGTAACAACTATGAACAAAACTGTTCTGCTAGCACAAGCTGCACAGCCTTGTCAGCACAGCCTCTGTAGGTGCAGACCTATTCACATTGAATGCTAGAGGGAAAGCAATCATGCACAGAGGCAAGAGGAACTGTTCTGATTTAAAGGAAAACTTAGAACATTCATGTCTAAAAGGAGACTTGTTACAATATATAAATAAGGTGGATATAAGATTATGCCTTGAGCAGGCCTGGATGCTTTACTGACTCACTGAAATACATACCTTGTTCCTCATCCTTTAAGCATACAGCTAAGTAAAGTGACATTATCTATTTTCACAGTTATAATATAAAGCTCCACAAAAAGAAATTTGGAGTGCTTGTCCCTGTGTCTGAATAGATACCACTTAGGGAATCCTGTACGTGAATAAAGCATCAAGCTCATAATTCAGCTGAAAGTATCCACAGCAAAAATACTATTTTACCACATAGCATATTTTCCCCTTCCCAAGATGAAACAACAGAACACCTGCCCCCTCTCCAAACCAAAATCACCACTAGTCAGAAGGAAAAAACCCAAAACAACAAAAACCCCATCACACAGAAACTGCAGTCTGGAGGAAGATTTTACAATCTTAAGTTAATTTTAACAGCAACTAAAAAAAAAAATAAGCTCAGCTTAAATTTATTTTGGAACAGGTAAAAATGCAGACTATGAAAAATGCAAGAAGCTTTTTGCAAGCAAAGCACTGAATGAAAAATCCCACAGCTGTGCAGGTCTATCAATAAATTTTATTGTCTTCATTTCTTTTACTGGATTTTAGGATTACTGTTGAAATTAAAACCGTGGGCCATAATCAATTAGAACCATCATAGAAGATTTTAATAGGTAATTATCATGCAATTTTAGGACAATTTTCAATTTTAAAAAACCCAAAATCAATAAAAAAATGTCTCCTAACCAAAATCAAACCAGTTAATTTCAACTGCAGATAAACTACTGAAAATATCTTTTGAAACCTTTCCAATTTTCATCTTCTTAAAAAAATATTTTAAATCTTTTTAGAGGTTGTTACTAGGCTGCCTGTGGCTATTGGTAATTTAAAGTGATTTCCTGCAGATCTGCATGCAGAAGCACATAGGCTGTAACACTATAAACACAGAAAATGGCCTACTTGTATAAAGAGACTTACCCTAAAGAAATAATTAAGGGAAAAGACATTCAGGTGTCCTTTGTTCTCTATATCAAGCAGTTTGAAAATATATTGCAGAGCTGCAGGCTCCTTTCTGTTTTCTAATGCAAGCACAAAGTCCAGGTAGGTTTTATAGTCCTAGAAGTAGATACAATCATGTTTATTATAGTCTCCTTTCTAAATTGATTTTGCAAGCAGGAACTCTATAATTGGCAGCTATTTCATTGTAGGGGATCAGTTTATTTTCTGAAAAAGACAACATGAAATAGAAAATGGCTGCTACCACTAATGTGCACAGAAAAGTTACTTTTTAATGACTGCTGATAATGGGAAATTCTGCCACTTTAGGGGCAAAATAGCATTCCAAACATAAATCCAAATGAAACATGCCATATATATGCTTTTAAACAATGCTTACTATATCTTTAAACTGGTGAACATACCCAATTAGTAAAGAAAAAACATATAAAATGTTTTCATTACCATAATTAAATGTCTAGTGGCAGTAAGCCTACCGTTACCAAACAGTGAACTATATGGCAAATTAAGTATGTAATCCTTAGACCAGAGTCAGTGGTTTGGCAAATTATGTGCTAGAAACATTAGTTAACATTACAAATAAGTATCACATTTTCCTTTTTCATTAGTATTGATTCCTGGTTCCCCAATCAAGACACAGGTGTGAAAAGGACAGAAAATCCTACAGCCTTGTGTGTGTAATTACCCTGTTTACCTCTAACACCAGGGAGCTGTGCTGTCATTCAGAGAGAGCTTGACAGCCTGGAAAAATGGGCTAACAGGAGCCTCATCAAGTTCAACAGAGGGAATGCAAGATCCTGCACCTGGGGAGGAATAACCCCATGTACCTGTAGAGCTGGGGGCTGACAGAAAGCAGCTTTGCACCAGACCCTTGCAGCAAAGGCTGCTTTAGGAAACGCTTTGCGGCCAAGTTGAGGAAGGTGATCCTTCTCTGCTCAGCACTGCTTACACCACAGCCAGGCACTGGGTCCTGCTCTGCCCCACACAAGAGAGGTGAACCAACTGCTGCAAGTCCAGAATAGGACAACTAAGAGGATCCCTGATGACCTCAGTGATTATGTGATTCTAACAAAAAAACTGCTCAGGTGGCAAAAGGGCTGTATAGTGAATTTGTAACTATCACTTTACACTCCAGTCATCTGAATGCAGACAAGAATCGTGGCTAAACATTAAGTAAAGCTTCAAAAAAATATAGATACAAGGTGTTACTTTAAATTAGTTAGACTTCTCATCTTTCACAGCTATGAAAAGCTTACAATGAAAAACACAGTTGTCTTCATGAAGAAGGAGACAGTTTAGCTAACATGCACTAATCTCAAGTGTGCCACTTGTCTTTGGTTCTCTTTAAAGAATTACATTTAACTAAAAAGTATTGCTGCATCTATACATTTTTCAACATGCACTTTTGTAATGGAATCTACAAGTGGCCTTATCCTAGGCTGTCTGGATTCTGTATCACCTCTGCTTTTTCAAACAAGCAATTTATTTTTAAGCCACACTGCAATCACCTTGCTCTTAAGAAAACTAACTTTCTAATACGTTGCATTCCTAACCACAATAAGCCAAAGTTTTTATGCTGTGGACAAAATGAAAACATGTGATTACCATTTCACCATCATAAGTTAAGCATTCCTGAAAGACACGATCCAAAAATATGTTGGTCAAAGTCCCTGTTCCATATCGGGACAGCTCTTCTTTGCTGAGCATGCCATTGTGATCTTTATCAAGGTTCAAGTACTGACCTAGGGAGGAGATAGAAAAAGCAAACCATAATATACCTCTATCAGAAAAGAACCGTTTCAACAGAGAAAAATAAACACTGAAATACTAAATTTTCTAATTTCCATAAGAAAGTTTATGCAGTTAAGTGAGAATATGCTAGATGCACAATAATATTCATAAAGCATCAGAAATAAGCACAGAACAAGGAGGGAGAGGAAGTGGGATTCCCAGAATGGGGTGTTATTAGTTCTAATCTAGGTTAATAGCTGTGGGGATACTAAGAGAGGAGCAGAAGGCTAAGGGCATATTATTTTATACAAATATGCTGTAAGCATTAAAGAAGAGCTAAAGATGATGCAAAGGCACGAATACAGCCAGAAGAGAAGGTTACAGAGGACTCTTGTACCTTGTGTAACAAGGTGACAGATTATAAAACCGTGATAAAGACAAGAGCGGAGAACCGAAAGTATAAAGTCAGGAGAACAAACTGAAAGGGTGAATACAGGATTTGAAAAGATGAGTCAGCAGGAGGATTTAACATGACAAAAGCAGAGGAAAAATAGCAGTAATAATGTGACTAAGTCATACAAGAAAGAGAAGTGTTGATATATAAAGTAACCTACCATAAACTCTTAATGCAGAAGGAGCAGAAAACCAGTTTGTTTCCTGACTTTCTTTAGAAAGTTCTTCATCCCTTAACTAAGTGAAACGTAAAGTTAGAATTCAAAAGAGTAAATTAAAATACAACAGTATATGTTAGAGACCTTTACCTCCAGTAAATCATCCAGGAAGCTGCAAGCTAAAATGTCCTGTATCTTTATCTTTCCTGCAGCAAGAAAAAGAAAATACATTTTAACAGTTGCTCAGCCAATACATCCGTTTGACTATTCTCATTGAGGTGGTTCTACTTAAGATAGAAGTATTTGGAGCAGAAAAAGACACCTTTTTAAAAAACCAAAGCTAAGCAAAACCCATATCTAACATCAAGGATAAGGCTCTAATTTCAGAGCTAAAATAACATACCTTTTAAAATGACTGGACAAAACTAGCCTGATTTTGGCAGGAGCTATCCTGAAGCCTTAAAAGCCAGAAAACTAGATTAAAATAAATGTGAGTGCTCAACATCAACTCAAAATGTAAAATAAAAATGCAAAGAAAGCATGCTTAAAACATTTGGTGAAATAATAGTCTCCTAAGTGAAAAGATATTCTTACATCTTCAAAACTGCAGCTGTGACACAAAGCTCAGGTAGCAGAATGCACTTCTGCTGGTGCAGCTCTAAGTGGTGCACAGACACTGTGCTAACAGCTGTGCAAAATAATGGCATTCTAACTTCCCACCCACCCTCTCCACACGTTTGTAATTACCTCTGTCAGAGGCTGCTGCCCACACAACTCTGACCTTTACAAGGGGCACAACTGGAGCTTGAAAACACATGGAGTTTGTGACTTAAATCGAGGGCATACGAGGGAGCAACACCTGTAACAAGGATTATCAGACCTAACTGCAGACCTTTTCTACTGAGTCTACAGGGTGCACACAGATTTAATCACAGGAAAAGCACATCACTGTAACCATTCTTGAGCATTTCCACAGCTCTTCAGATGTTCTGACAAGCAGTTGTGTTGTTGGTTGCTGTGCTTTCTATTCACCCTAAACACTTATAAAATTAGCTAGTGCTAATAGTTTATTATGATGAAACAACATCTTATTTGTCAGGTTCTATGAGATAATTCTACAGTACCTCAACTGATGGGTATCTCACAGAAATTCATTGGCTGTAAAAGTAGATTAGACCCACAATAAAGAGTTGTGGTCTTTAGTGGAGATGAACCTTCAATGCTGAACAAAAGCCTACAAGGAAACTACACATTACTTTGAAAACACAAGTAGCTTCAGTGGAAACATTTTAAGAGACCTACCTGTTCTGAGAGGATCGAGAAAGAAAAAGAACTTTCTAACTGCTGTGCAGACATAGAAGGAGTAAAAAGATTTTTCTAAGCCATCCAGTTGTGGCAAAGTAGGGATGAGTTCCAAAATATAGTTTTCTAAATCCTGAAGAATTAAGAAAGAAAAGAAAACAGGCAATAAATTCTACTATTGTTGCATGCTTGCTGTATTCCTCCCTGGCTTTCAAGTGTATTTTGTTAAAAACACAGTCCTGCAATAATGCAGAAAAGAGCATGAAAGAGGTAAAAAAGCTTCTGTCTCTGTAAAAGAAATCCCAGATCATATACATGCACATGTGATTCTAAGGCCTAAATAATCTATTAATAAAGTAGAATTCAACAAAGTACATGGTATTTATATGCAAATATAAATGCATTCAACTGCACCTTTTTCAAAGATCAATGCATAACTTCTGGTTGGATTATACCATTGCTGAATATTCTTTAATTAATATTTTTTCTTTAAGTTGCACAATAACTAGGACATTTGTATTTATTTTATAATATTACCTCCTGTTAGAACAGGAGAGTAATTCACTTAAGAGTAATTTGTGACTTTTACCATATCCTACTAAATCTAGTAAAGTGCTAATGGCATGAAATCTTTGTAGATACAATCCCTTTTTCAGAAAATTACCCATAAGTTTAAAAGGCTTGCACTACTCTCACCACCACATCTCTTGAATACACGAATTGCAATTTATCAAAACAAATGTGCCCACCCCAAGTCAATGTTATGATATAAGCTTTTACAAGACAAGACTAGAAAAAAATTGGAATCTTTCTGGTGCTCTGTCATTTGATTAAAGAGAGACATTCAGTTAATCAAGAATTTACTTACTGATTCTCTGAGGTAGCCTTGTCCTGCCACATCATACAAACTGAGACCTATTCTTGTCTGATGAAGCCATACTGTGAAACAGAAAACAGAATTACAATACAAGAAACCTATAGGGCTTTTGAGTGCTTGCCAAAATTTGAAGTTATTCTAGAGGCTGCAAGGCACAGTTGGATTTTAACTGCCTCTTCCCATTTTTCTGAGCTTTAAGCAAAGCTGTATCATGTACTGCTTAGAAACACTGTTTCAGTCTCTAAATTTGTAAGAGTCACTTGCAATATACTATAAATATATACTTTATAAATATATACTATTTGTAATATAAATATACACTGTTGCCACGACTGCCTTATAATAACTAGATGTGAAAAATGGCTGAGCAGACACCACATTTTATTTGGTGTATCATTGAATCATAGAATGGCTAGGATTAGAAGCAACCTTAAAGATCACCTAGGTTCTGACCTCTCCTGCCCTAGGCAGGGATGCCACTCACTAGATCAGATCAAAGCCCCACCCAACCTGGCCTTGAACACTTCCAGGGATGGTGCATCCACAGCCTCTCTGGACAACCTGTTCCAGTGCCTCACCACCCTCTGAGCAAAGAATTTCTTCCTAGCATCTACTCTAAATGCCTCCTCTTTTAATATAAAACTGTTCCCCCTTGTCCTGTCACTATCTGCTTGGGTGAGAAGTCACTCCACTCCATTTTATACGCTCCTTTTAAGTACTGAAAGTCCACAATGAGGGCTCCCTCAGAGCCTTCTCCAGGCTGGACAACCCCAACTCTCTCAGCCTGTGGTCACAGGAGAGGCTCACATCTCACGAGTCTCAGAGCACAGGGGCAGAATCATCTCCCCTGACCTGCTGGCCACTCTTCTTTTGACGCAGCCCTGGCTTTCCCACACACAGTTTGCTATAATCCTATGGATTCACTCTCTCTCACTGACTTACAATGTGTAGCAGTGCATTTTCACTGCATTAAACAGCTGTACAATGTCATCTACAGACAGATTGCTACAACCCCTTGTATAGCACCAGACACTGCAGCTATAGCCAAAGGTCAGGCCCTCACTTCTGGGTTACAAGAGAAGAATTAGAATCACACAAGCATCTATTTTTGTAATGAGAAGGCACATTAATTGGACAACCTACAAGACAATGTGCTGAAGGCCATTGTTAAAGCAATGTAACAGTGATAGAGTATAGATTAGGCATGAAAACTATTATTCACATAGCCAACATTAAATTTAACTTCCATTTTATGAAGAAACAGTTGAAAAGTTCCTCTTATGCAATATGAGCTGTCCTCATAACATTCACTCTTCAATGTGTTTCTCATGGTGGGCTAAGTGTCACTCAGATGGCAGAGGTTATACAGTGAGGCTGTTTCGTTGCTGGTTTAAGTTTAAAGGTAAATGCATCACACATAAAGTGATTTGGTGGTGGTGGATTTTTTTTATTATTATTTTGTTTGTTTGCTAAAAAAAAAGACATCATCCTAACTACACAAGACTTAAAACCTCTGTGTGAAACAAAGCTCTGGAAGAACCTCAGTTGTGTCCATCTGGGTGGGCCTTTTGGAAATGCATACAATTTTAACAGACTTTGCCACAAGTCTCCTATCCTGCAGCTTTTGGGTTTGTTGTTGGAAATGGGTCTATTACTCATTTCTTGCATAGTGTGCACACCTGTATATCACGTTTCCTGCTCAACACACTTCTCATCTCTTGCACCACAAGATGTTAAGTTAAGCAGGCTGAGCTGCTCAGAGAAAGGTGCCACTCTCCTCTCCCAAAGGCTTTAGCAGATCTAAGAACACAGTAGCCAGGGCAAAAGATAATGAGACGACCTACCTTTGTGCTAACAAAAACAAAAAAGGCATTTTTCACAGCCCAAGTGGCTATTTATAATAAAAAAATAGCTGAAAATACAGTAAGGCTACAGTGACAAGCACAGGAATGTACTGACATATTTGACAAACAGTTAGAAAACATAGACAGCACCACTCTGTAGAAGGACTAACAGCAGACAGAGCTATCTGCCTGATCACAGTGGTTAAGATCACACCCACCATGGAACGTTACTGTTTTGTACTTCACAGTACTGCCTGAATAAAGGTAACCAGAATGACAATTTATATATAAATAACAGATCAAGGATATCTGTGGCCAGGGAGAGGTTGATTTCAGAGGTATGGTGGACTCCCACCTTCTAGCAACCAGAAAAAAATCCCAAGCCTCAAGAAAAAACAGCACTTGCAGTTAAGAGCCGATCTCATTGCTGTTGAAGGGAACATCAAGTAACTAATAAAGCTGAAAATAGCCTTAAAATGAAACAACTTCTCTCTAACACAGAAGAAGCATCCACTAACCTTTTCGCATGACATAATTGAAAAACTGCATGATAGATATTCTCCCATAAGGATCATTATGGAGTAATTTAGCAAAGATCTTCGCTGTAAAGAATTGTCTGTAAAACATAAACACAAAGCTACTTCTATGCATCTGATTAGACTGCACTGATAGAGCCAGTTATAGTATTTGAAATTTACACATCCTGTAAAATAATGTTTTAACAAAGAATGTGTTAATATGCTACATTACACTCATCAGGTGGAATCCTACCAAGTAACAACAGTAAACTCAATAAAAAGCAGCTACCCTTTCTGCTCATGAGACTCTTCAGTGATGTAGAAATTTTGAGAGCTTTCATTCAATTTAATTTCTCTTTAGCACAGTATGTTTGGTAGCTTCCAATCTTCTACAACAATATGCACATAAAAGGAACAGCCAGTACTGACAAATAATCTGCTTCTGCCCAAAGCTCAATCACAAAGCTCTGTGCACAACAGCCGTCTCCAACACAAGCATAAAGAAGGTCCATTCAGTGCATGCTGTGTACAGAACATCTGGTAGGAAGCACCTGGTAGTTCTGCATCAGAAGATATTAGGGAAGGTTGGGAATATCACTGGAGACATTATTTCCAGTTCATTTGCATAATGTGCTGTTTGCTGACCACTAACATCATAAAAATGTTCATGTTGATAAAGATTTCTTCTTCAAAAGGATACACTACCATTCTTCTAGGCACCTCTATTAAAAGTCACCTCAGAGATGTAGAGTACACATTTGCAAGGATGTAAAGTAATCAGTTCATCAGTAACTACACAGATATAATTTTTTCTCAGCATTAAAGTGTTCCCATCTATTTTAGCAACTGAAAGTTACAGTAGCACTTAGGCTTAGTCAAAATGAGCACATACAAGAGAAGAAAGCCTTACTTGCATTTTGGTCCAGCTTTTTCACCAACTTTCAAGAAGTTCTCATAATTAATCATTGCTTCTTCCCCAATCATTGGCGATGTCTGATGTTTGTCCAGTAGAAACCATAGATTCTTAAAAGGTATTTATATTTGGTTAAGAAGATATCCCTTTTGAGATGTCAATGTGCTTAAGATACAGTATTTAAGAAACTCAGCAAAAATGTGGGCTTGATGCAAAGTTCTCTCAGTTAATCAGTACACACGGTCAGTTCAGCCAGAAAGGTGAGTGTGTGCTACTTCCACCGCCTCAAATGATGTTAAACACGTGCACTCTCTCTCTCCCTCACTAGCATTTCTAGGGTCACACCCCTCTAGTCTTTGCAGTGCAATAAAACCAACCATCTTTGGAGTCTCTCTCAGTGATACATAAACAGAACTTATTTCATCATCTGGGCCCACCAGGGAAAATCACTGTAATGTGCTGGAAAACCAGAAGCCATCAGTTTAGTCCTCACATACATCATAAGGGAGAAGCTTCACAGTGGAATTACCAGCCCAAGGCTAGGCAGCACTTCAGCTTTACCGAGGACTGTGTGCCCCAGTACAAAGCATCTTACCACAAGATTCTATGGGCAGACAGAAGATCATCAAAATGACAGGAGATAATCAAAATCCATTCAGAAGCCATTACAAGACATACAGAAATTATTTTCCTACCTGCAGTTCTTCATTATCCAATAGTTCTCTACTTTTTCTTTGCAGAAAGACAGCTCTAGATTCTTCCCTTAATTTCTGAAGCAAGACTTCATCTTCAGCTGGCAGCTGGAAGCAGTGTGGCATTTTAATTTTCTGCACAGTACCATTCAAAAACTACACATCAAGCAAGTACTCTTAGGTAATCATGAGTCATATGCTCTGATTGAAGCTGTTTACTAGACAGAAAATAGCCAGTCTACCAGACTTGCTTCTTCTACAAGGCATATCACTTGCACACTGTCTCAAACCATTTCAATAATGAAGTATTTATTTAAAGCAGAACATCTCCAACAGGACAGAGAAGTACCTCATACCTGATAACCCATCACAGCCCCTATGAGTGAGCACAACTTTCTTTACAACACAGAATAGCCTCTTGTTAAAACTTTATCTGGATACTTCACTTACCCGGTAGTAAAATCGTGGTATGTTTGCATATGATATATTGTCACTCTTTTTCCCTCCTTTCCATTCCATGTAATATTTTGTGAACAATTCCATTTCTTCATCCTTTAGCTCTTGCTCACTCTTTTTGGCTGATTGACACAGAAAAGAATGTTCACGTTGTGCTGCAAACAGAGGTCTAACGTAACGAGGGGCTTGAAAAATAGTTAATAGTGAGGCTTATCCAGTTGTGCTGTTTAGTAACACAAATATTAGATGGAAATAAGTGGAGCACAGACCAATCACATACATAACATAAGAATATGTCACATAGGTATTTAGAGGATGCACACAGCACCCCTTTCAATGACTGCACACACCCGATTCCCTACCAGGTACGCAGTCCTAGCAGCTACACGGGGGTGCCTGACAGAGCAGCAGCGCTCCTGCTGCAGCGGCAGCACTGTTCGAGCCGCAGCCTCCAATCCTTTCCGCGCCGGGACGGGCACGGCGCTCAGCATCCGCGGACAAACGCTGCCAGCCAAGGCTGCCGCGGGGCGTGCGCGGGGCAGCGCGGCCCTCACGGCCCCTCACGGCCGGCTCTCACTGACCCCGGGATCACGGGAGTCTGCTTCCCCGCAGGGCGGCTCCGGGATCCGCCCGGCCCCTCTGGCTGCCCGGACACGGCGAACCACGGCAGCGGCGGAGAGGCCGGTGCTCGCCCCTCCGGTCACCGCGAGCCCGCCGGGGCGCTTCCCCCGCCCGATCCCGATCCCGATCCCGATCCCAGGCACTCACGCGCGCGGCGCGCCGCCAGGCGGGCCCGCAGCCTCCGCTCCCACTCCATGGCCCGGCACCCGCCGCCTCCAGGCGCATGCGCGCTGCCCTGCGCGACGCGCCTCTGCCCTGCGGGGCTTCTTGCCCGCACCCAACATGGCGGAGCAGCCCCGCCCCTCCGGACGCGGCGCGCGGGTCACGTGCGGCACGGCCCGGTGAGACGCGATTGGCTCCACGCGCGGGCGCGGGCCCGGCACGCGCTTCCGGACCAATGGGAAGCTGACCTGAGCCGCCGTGGGGCACGCGCCTGCCGCGCATGGCGTCAGGTGGGTTCTCGTGGGGGTGTGAGGGAGACGGCGAGAGGGGTGAGGGACAGAGGGGAGGGCGGGAGCGGCCTTCCCAAAGGCCGGGAGTTCTGCGCTACGGCCGGACCGGGCCCGCAGGGCACCGGGTGAGGAACGCGGGGCCCTGCGGGGTCTTCCCGTGAGGCGGACCCGTATAACTTACCTGTATAACCTGGGATTTCAGTGTAATTACCGCTCGCGGTGTTGCTCTGCCTCTTTGGCACGACGTTACCAAGGGTTTGGGACTGGGGAAACAAGTTAAACAGAAGTTTATCACCAGGGGGAAAACGTGAGAGAAACAATGTAGGAACCCCGTCCTAGGACTGCCTGAAGGATCAGGATTGGGATTTCTCACCTGAAATCGTTGCGCTACCTTGAGTTTCGTGTATGCTAGCATGCAGATGTAAATATCACAGGAAACCACGGTGCAGGTCATGATGTCGTGTTGTTGTTTTTATTTTTAGGAAATCTCCTGACTTGACTTGGACAAAGGCAGGAAAAAGAACCCTGTGCTTTTTATGTAGCTGCGTCAGCGTTGCCTTTCTTCAAAAAATATAGATGCTCATCATTGCTGTAATCAACAAACAGGAATCATAATATGCAAAACATCTTCTCTAGAAAGAAAGATACCCTCATTTTGGATGATAGTCCTCACAGTCTAAGAGACTGATTTTTGTGAAAAACATTTTACCATTTTTTGTGCCCATAAGAGACAAAAAGGACTCACAGAACAAGCATTTGGAAACAGAAGTTTATATAGCTTGACAGCCCATGGGCTTTTATTAATAAACATCCCCATGCAAACTGTATTTTTCATTTTATAACTTCATCAGATACAGGGAGCTAATAGTGAGATAATTTCATCTTGTGATGGCACTCTTTTCTCAAACTAGTCAGCAGGGTTTTCAGGCTTTGCTATGGAAATGTCACATGTTCTGGCCTATTTCGAGATGCCGACAACTGTTTGCTGCCTCTTTCAGCATCCCCAATAGGGAAAAAACTAACTATTTCAGTTTTATGACATCTTCCAGCACTGCATTACCCGTGGACCCCAAAGAAACTGATGCCTTACCTACCAGGAAAAGGTCTGAAATTGGTTGCGAAGAAGGAAAAGGATGGGATGAGGAGACTAAAGAAACACCTGAAGGGAAATTCCACTTTTCTTCCTCTGTTGGAGCTGCAAAGAAATGGTTGATGAGTCCTCTTCAGTCAAGGCATAGGTTTAGCAATGTACAACCTCCAGAAAAACCTTTGCAGACTGAGGAATGGAACAAACTGAGGGAAGATTTCCAATCACCTGAAATATTTGAAGAGGTGATGCTGAACAGTATGATCAGGTGCAACAGCCCCATTGATGTGGCCAAGTCCTTGCTGACCCACATGGCAAAGCAGAATGGTGACATTGCATATAACATGCTGCTCAAATACCTGACACTGTGTGTCCAGCAGAGGCAGGCTGCAGAAATCCGTGATGTGTACGACATCATGAAAGTCAGGTTTAAGATTTTAGAAAGTGGGGCTTACAACCTTTTCATCAAGGGGCTGAGCAATTCAGATCAGTGGAGAATGGCCTTGACTCTTCTGGAAGAAGTAAAAAAGATTATGATTCCCTCACGGACATGCTATGAATCTTGTATCAAAGCAGCGAACCGTCACCAAGAAACGAAACTCGCCTTTGAACTCTATGATGAAATGTTGGCTAAAGATGTGGTCCCAACCTTGGATATCCTGCAGTCATTTTTTGACTTCAGCAGAGGTGTGAAAGGTGCTGAGTTACAAAAAGAGCTCTTTGGTATCCTCTTATATTTGAGAGAGAACCAAATATACCCTCACAAAACATTTATGCGGAGTATAAAGATATGGTTTGAAAGGTAAATAAAGTTTCAATAGCAAGGTGCAGTTCATGAGGAGGAGGGATTCAGATTATCCCACAAATCAACTCTGAGACCCCTCAACATCTCATTCTGATTTTTGCTTCTCCACAAGAGATATGTTGTCATGAAAAGATGCATTTTATTTTTGCTTCCAAATTATTGTGAAAGTTTAAAATTTTTAAAGATTTCACCTTTTCTTTTACTTGTTAAATATTACTCCTTGGTACAAAAATTAGGAAATCGTGGTGGGTCATGGCAATTCAAAATAGCTGACTTCATCTCTTTTTGGGGTGCTAGATGAGGAATATTGACAGGTGTATGAGGGCTTCTCCTGTAATTTATTGGAGTGTAGAAGCAGTAAGCTAGTTGGAAGTTAGATATTTTATTTCTTTAAAGGAAAGAGGCAGCAAATTCCACTAAGTGAAGTGAAGATTAAATGTATTGACTTCGTTCATCTCATAGTATTCTATGCAATCTTAATAGGAGGCTCTTTGTTTTAGTACAGTATTTAGCAGACCACATGGTTTGTTGTCATGAGTAGTGGTTGTCAGACTGCAAATTACAACTAGTTACAGTGCCCATGCACAATGGGGTTCACCTGAGCCCATTCCATATTTGTCATGAGGTCAGACGTGAGCCCATCAGTGATTTTTTAACGGTTGGCTTTGTTTTATATGAGCTACAGAGCCATTTTACAAGTTAGTTTTCCTGGATGGAAAAAGTGGCAGTGGGAATGCACTACCATTATTGGAATGGTTTATGAATATGTAGGGCAGTAACTTAAAAGTCATCAGTGCACCCTGTTTGTTGGTATGCTTCTTAAAATTTGGGGTGACAGACTGCTGAGGTTGATCGTGTTAGTTCTTTGCATGTTGTTAAATGCTGGTTCTTTATATAACATTTCCAGGTGTTACTAAATTAATATGGATCTTTGTATAATTTCTTTGCAGGGTAGATGATTGTTTATTTTTTTATTTCTGAATGTCAGCCAGAATATAATTATTCTGATATGTAATTCAAATGTTGTTCAATAAGAATCTAATGTTTTTATTTATCTTTCCCTCTGTACCTATTAGTATACCAGGAGAGAACTGGAAAGGACGCCTGACCAAGATTAAAGACAGGTAAATGCAACATTTTATTTATGAGTGAAGTGTTGTCTTGATTAGTCCATGTTGAATTCTTCCTTCAAAAGTGTGAAATAATTGCTTTTCTTCTATACAAACATATTTCAGTCCTTGAGAGTATGAATCTTTGTCATGACATATGATTTCACAAACTCCCGTTTCCAACTCATTCTTGCACATTAAACAAGAGCCAACATGCACATTTGCAAAAGAATTATGCTAAGCAGAGCCAAGACACAAAAACAAAGTAAAAAGAGGTGCCATTTTATTGTGTGGCTTATTTGTCTCCTGTTTAGGATTCAAATAGTTTATTTTTTGTTGGCTTTATAATACTGTTGTTTAACACGATATACAGCAGAGCAGCTTTGGTGTGTAGAGCATTATCTTCTTGAAAACTGATACTATTTGCACACTGTAGTTAATTTGTACAGATGAAAGGTTTCTCCCTATGTGATTTTCAGTGAAGACAAAATGGTTCTTAGGTTTTCACAGGTGTAGTTGGTGTGTGTTTCTATTAGAGTGTGGTTTTCTTAATGTTTGTAAACTGCTATTTTAAATGTTATTCTATTTGAAACCTTGTTCTATAGTTTTGTAGTAATTTGCCAATTATAAATGTATTAATTATGAGAATGTTTCCAATGGATTATGGGGGTTTTAGGTGGTTTATAAAAATGCTCTATGTTGCATACTGTGAACTAAAAGCTCATGTAGAACCCCAGTTTTTGAAGCCCTTGAAAGAACAGCATAGCTCACTCTTTCAGAGTTGTTTGCTATAAAATAGATTATTATTATTATGTAAGAATGTGTGTGGTACTGTACTCTGTTATAATAATTCATCATATATTAGGCAACCTTTTCCAACCTTTTAAGAGTTTTGAAATACTAAAGTCAGTTGACTTGACTGAGAGCTATGTCTGTTTACTATCTTACTGTCTGTAGACAGTTAAAGACTTTGAGAGCTAAACTGATTTAGATCACCTTACATTTTATCATGGATTAAGAATCTGTGAACAAAATGGTGACAAGTGGTTCCATAGTAGTTGTTTTGTTAGAACTGTAAGAACACTTTATTTTGAACTCAACAAGTTTGAGGTAGCCTACTTGGATAAGTATTTGAATAAAATTAAAATGGTTTCAAGAAAATAGAATATAAGAGCTAGCGACTTTAGTAGGCTTTGGCTGCATTGCAGAAAGAGTACAACTGATTTTCTGATGATTGTACTGTGTTGGGGTTCTTTTTAAAAATTGTGCTCATATACAGACACTTGACAAGTTAGTAATATTTCAGGAATTTCTTGTTTAAAAGTCTTTTTCCTTTTATTTTCTTGTTTCTCTATTATTGCAGTGGGCAATGCCCAGTTTGCAACCATCAGCTGGAGGACAGTAACCTCACCGAAGAGGAGTACAGTAATCTCAGCGAGAGAATAATAAGGGACGTGATACATGGAACTGACACTTTTAGAAAGACAAGTCCTCAGGTAGGTCTTGCACACTGCCAGGTTCTTTGGCTAGAAGGGTAATATACAAGTAATGTTTCAAGCACTTTGAGAACACCACAAATTTTTTTCTTTGCTTTAAACATTGATAGGCCATTAGATAGGCCATGAAGTATCCTATGTGTCTTTTTCAGTTGTGTTTACAATTTGGGCCTAAATCTCAACATCTTTAATATTTTATCTGTTCTTTTATTTTCAGCCAGCTGTTGATGGATGCTGAAATAATTAAAGTGTGGGAGGTTTTTACATTAAAAAATGAAAATCTTTTAATCCTCCAAAAAATAAATTTTAAATGTGGAATAAAACCCAGTAAGTAGAATAAAACAAGACATCTTGAGCTTGCAAAAAAGTAAAAGAACTGCTTATAGTGGTGTTCTATCACCTTTTACAACCCACCAACCAATCAACTACTCAGTTTTAAAGAGACACTTTCATATTTATAATTACAGTACATATTAGGAGTATCAAGCTTTTCAAAGGTCATGGTAAACATATGAGAGGGCACAATTTCCAGATACTACAGTATATTGCAATTCTATGACTTCAGAAAAGCCTTTGACACTGCCTCCCAGAGCATTCTCCTGGAGAAGCTGGTAGCCCATGGCTTGGACGGGTGCTCTGTTTGCTGGGTATAAAACTGTCTGGATGGCTGGGTCCAGAGAGTGCTGGTGAAAGGAGCCACATCCAGTTGGCAGCTGGTCACCAGTGGGGCTCCCCAGGGCTCAGTATTGGGCCAGTCCTGTTTAATACCTCTGCTGATGATCTGGGTGAAGGGGATCGAGTGCACCCTCAGCAAGGTCACAGACAGCACCAAGTTGGGTGGGAGTGTTAATGGGCTGGAAGGTAGGAGGGGTCTGCAGCCGGATCTGGATAGACTGGATCAGTGGGTCAAGGCCAACTCCATGAGGTTCAAGAAGGCAAAATGTCAGGTCCTGGATTTTTGGCATAATAACCCCAAGCAGTGCTACAGGCTGGGGACAAAGTGGCTGGAAAGCTGCTCAGCAGTAAAGGACCTTGGGATGCTGCTTGGCAGCAGCTGGACATGATCCAGTGTGTGCCCAGGTGGCCAAGAAGGCCAGTGGCATCCTGGCCTGTATCAGCAATAGTGTGGCCAGCAGGACCAGGGCAGTGATTGTCCCCCAGTACTCAGCACTGGTGAGGCCACATCTCTAACCCTGCGTCCAGTTCTGGACCCCTCACTGTGAGAAGGACAGTGAGGTGCTGGAGCATGTCCAGAGAAGGAGAGTGGAGCTGGTCAAGGGTCTGGAGAGTAGGAGGAGGAGCTGAGGAAGCTGGGGTTGTTCAGCCTGGAGAAAAGGAGGCTCAGGGGAGACCTTAACTGGTCTCCACAAGTACCTGAAAGGAGGCTGCAGCCAGGTGGGGGTCAGTCTTTTCTCCCAGGCAACTGGCAGCAGAGCAAGAGGGTATAACATCAAGCTGTTCCAGTGGAGGTTGAAGTTGGACATGAGGAAGAATTTCTTGACTGAAAGGGTGGTAAAACATGAAATGGGTTGCCCAGGGAGGTGGTACAGTCACCATTCCTCGAGGTGCTCAAGAAACAACTGGATGGAGCACTGAGTGCTATGGCCTAGTTGTCAAGGTGGTGATCAGTCACAGGTTGGACTCGATGATTTTGGATATTTTTGCCAATCTTAATGATTCTATGATTCTATTTCCTGCACATTTTGTATGGAAATAACAGATTCGGTGGTAGCGATACAGAGCGAATCTGAGCCCCACTAGATGGAGCCCACACCACATCTCGGGGCAGGTTTGCTTTATCTTTGAGTATTGACTGGGGGTTTGCTGCAGCTGGCATCTCAGTTCTTCACCAGCTTTGAATATATGGAAGAGAACACCAGGTTCTTCAGGCTTTCTGCAGGCACAGACATTAAACATATTTATGAGTTACAGAAACTTGAAACAGTCTTGGGATGTTTGTAATACATGCAACCTATTGTGCAGACATCTAATTCCCATACTGATTTTATTTTCAGTACAGGACTTTTGATCTGATCTAGCTGTGAATTGTACAGGAGAATAAAATTATCCTTAAGAATGTAGCAGTCGTTTTAAGTATTTAATAGATAGTGGTGTTCTAGAGTATCATAAAATAAACAAAAAGCTGTGTTTTATTGAACGCTGGATGGCTTGAAAATTTCAAATGTGTCTAGTAGACACATCTAGATTGGCAGCACCAGTTGAAGGTGGGGAGCTTTAGGAGGGAAGTTCTGGGTAACCAGGACCTTCACACACAGTCTGAACAGTAGCAGAAATTATGTTCCCCCAGGTAAGAACCTGATTGATTAAATGAATATAATCTAACGAAACAAAAATTCAATAATCTATATTAAATTTTGATATTGGTAGATTCTGTTAGTCTGTGTGATAGCTGAAATTCCATCATTTATCACTCTGGGGCCACCTACTTGCTAGTTTCAAGTTGATCTTGTTCCAGTTCTGCATCAGCAGGCCCTGAAAGGAGATGAACTTGGTGTGTTTACTGTTGTTTGTACAGCTTAAAGTCTGCTTCCTTAGTGAATTTTGAGCATGGATGTGGGGATAGTGGCAAAACAGTGTCATGATGTATCAGATGTTTCCAGAAATAAATTTGGGGCTTTTTAGTTGCCTTTGTACTGTGAAAGCAGACATGTGGTGATGAAAATATGCTGCCCATTTTAGGTATGTCAGACTGTGTGACTTCTTCCACAGCCAGGGGCTTCCAGAGGGGAACTAGGTGACAAGGCTGAAATAAGGATGTAAGCAAATACATCTGAGAAGGTGGGGGGGATTTCATTTTCCAGTCAGTCGCTTTTTTTGTAGTGGCTGTAATTCAAATACGAAACTTTAGCTTTGTATTCCTTCTTTTTTCCTAACTAGTTTTCTTTAGTGCATCTGTATTTCTTGCAATGAAATGATTATTCAGGGAAACAGTTTGAGTTGGTTTTAGGTCTAAATATTTTTTTCCAACAATGTTTCAAATTGAATATATAATGCATTTGGAATCTCTTTTTTTCTTCACTGAGGAATAGTCTTTTGTCTTACTTTTGTAACAGCACTGTTGCTTTATTTTATTTCCATCACTTAAGAATAAATGTGATCAGAGTAGAAAATTAGGAGCAAAGACTTGGTTTGTTGAGGATCCCCCAAAAGTAGTTTGTTGTGCTGTGATTTAAAAAAAAATCTTTTCTGTAATTAATTTTAGGAAAGAAAATCAAACAACATTGGTTTGTACATCAGAATGGTAGTGAACACGATTTACAAATATGTTGAAGAGATGGCTTGCATGAACTATTAAACTGATTATCTGTGATAAGGAAATGTTACACGTTAAAAATAGGCATCAATTCAGACCCTTATGCATAGCTTCTGGAAGGTCTCTTAGGATGTCATATGATGATCTGATACAGCGAGCTGTAACTTTGCAGGCTGCCATAGGAAGAAAACAGTCATAATAAGACTGTCACCTTTCGTACCAAATTTCTACGTGATATTTTCTGTCAGATGCTTGTTTACCCTGGCTGCATTTAATTGGGAGCTATGCCATTGAGCCTGAGAGGATATAATTGGTATGCTGTGAGGCAGAATCAACTTTTGCTGTGATGACTTTCATGTCGCAGCTGCTCCTGGGTGTTTACGCAAATGCTGTAATTTCATTCCCTTTGTGGCTCCTACATACCTCTGATAACCCTGAAAGGGTGTTGTGCAGTGGGAAGGAAGCTCATGGGAGACGTGTGTATGTGCTGTCAAGAAGGCAGGAAGAGATAGGTTTGTGGGCATGTAAATTCCCACACTAGATCTGGACTAAGCAGGGATTTTGCATATTCTAGAACATAAGGGGAGGACAAGAGGAAGTAGTCCATTCATCTCAGTGTTCTTTTGCAACTGAATGAGGCAGTGCTGTTTCCAAGGAACCTTGAAGATAAAGTTCTAGCTCTTGACTTTTGGATTGATGCTTTTTATTTTGTGTAGAGCTTCGGTTCTCCTTCCAACTTCATGATTTGCCTCAAAGGCCTAGGGAGCTTTGGGTACATGTCAGTCCTGTTCTGAATGAAATAATTAATTGCTTCCAAAACCTCTGTGTACTCCAGTGTTTAAGAAGCCTCTGTGTGACACAATCTGCTCTAACCCCATCCGGTAGTGCCTTCACTCCCAGCTTCCACTGTGATCTTCTCATTCTTCTTTCTACCTGCTTTGTTGATTCTCAACTTGTAGTCAGTCAGCTAAATTGCCTGCACTTTAGCTGTTTGCAGGGTGAGCTACTCTTACTTGCCCTGAGATGCCTGGGTGATTATGGCTGTCCATCTTGCACCTGGATGTCATGGCTTCTTTGCTTGAGCTCAGGAAGAAAGAGTAGGCTAGTTAGTTCAGTTAGGCCTGCTGTTCTGTCTCTGGGATTACTTGTAAACTCAGAGACACGTGTAACAGAGGCCAAACAAACTGTGTGCAATCCAGAGTACACAGACATACACAATACTGAGAAAAGCTGTCCTGTTTAGAAGGATTTGAAGGGGATTTCCAAGCTTTGAAACTGTAGGGGAAATATTCAAACCCTTCGGGCATAGCAACAAATAGATTGAGGAGTGCTCCACCAAGGCTCCTTAAAAAAAAGAACTGGCTGGATTTCAGTTGGACAGCTGAATTTGATTTCTCACATTTAATGTTCATTCCTGTGTTTTTCTTCTGATAGCAAGAAACATTGCTGAAAACAAAGCAACCCCTATAATGTAGTATTTTATGAAACTGTTAAAAATTGAATGTTTTCACTTCTCTAAAAGCTTCTCTATGATACTGGAATACACCCTGTTTGATAATAGGGGTAGTTACATTATAATTAAGTGCAGTATAATATTCTGTTAATTAGAATTTGCTCTTTCCTTGCGCTTGAGGGTATTGTCATGTAACAAGAGGGGAAGCACTGCTTCTTCTGTTGTACAAAGCTTAAAGTATTGTGTCTTCTTCTGGAAAAAATACGTGTTGAATATTGTAGTTTTGCATTTTTTAATTTAACTAGCGTCTCTGCCATTCCCAAAGTGAGCAAAAACTTTATTGCTTAGAGGAAGTGACAAACAGCCTTTTCTGCAGTGATTTGAATAGGTTTTAGTATGTTTTTTTTAATTCTTATTTTTGAACTTTGTGCATTGGTAGGAACATAATAGCCTTTCTTGTACTTAAAAGCCCTCTACGAATTTGCTCATGTATCTCCTTCGTATGCTAGATTACTTTGGGTTTTGGCATTTAGATAGTAGACATTTTGGCTGGTTCAAGAATTTGACCAATGCCATGATTTTTATTTCTAATTGCCAACATATTTCTAATTCATACTTGAGCAGAAAAATGTTCAAGTGATATAATCTTTCTTTGATCTTAAACTTGTCATACACTTAGGACTGTTACAGACATTAAAATTATTTCAAAATACTCATGTGGATTACTGTCATTGCTCTTACCAAAGGACATGCTTGTTTAGCTATAGTTTCCTTGTTTTGAAATGTTCATTTCTGTTATCATGTTTAACATAGTATCTGTAAATACTAGTAATGAATTCATTCCCTCATTTTTGTTGTGGTTTTGAAGTTTGTAATCTGGATGTACATTGATATGGGAAGAAAAACATATTTCTCTTCTATAAATCTATAAATGTATTTACAGGAGCTGAAATAGTATTGTTTTAACAAAAAGTACTATTCTCATATTTATTACTACTGCTATTTCAAATACTTTTCACTGTGTAAACCAGACTTTTGAAGTCTGATGGCATACTTATTAAAAAAAAACAACTTCAAATTAATTATTTAAGGTAGCAAAACTAGTCTTTTTTTCTTGCTTCCTTTTTCAAACAGTAGTTCCTGTAGTCCTATTTTTTTACAACCAACCTCTCTTGCTTTGCTGTAATATTCCAGACTGAGAGTTATATTTCATAAAATGTTGTTTCATAGTTTAGTCAGTTAGCATTGTCAGGGCTATCTGTGGGAAAAGGTGATCCCAGTAGTCTCACCTGCTACCAGTCTCATTCCATATCCTGGCTGCATTTTCATGCCAGGACAGTCCTCTGTGTTGTAACCTCAGCAGGGGCACAAGTGCAGACTAAAAACTGTTGTATGGGCACAGTTTATCCACTTGAGTCTTCCTCCACATGCTAACAACACGTGTACCTAGGTTGGTGAGGGAACGCAGCCAGGAATTAATGGCTGAGGAAGGGGAGAAGATGGAAACACCCCTTTCTGGGACAGCCTCAGTACATACCAGTATGGGATGGTGGTGAAATAGTGCATGAGCTGTCCAACTGGCGTGGAATACAAAAAAAAATGCAGCTCTTTGTGCTTTTGCCAAGATATGAATGGACTTGAACCACCCACACCCTAGTGATTAAACAATAAATTATTTTAAAATTCTTAAATTCTTTACATCATTATAAATTCCATCATGGGTTTGGTTATAGCTGGCTTTTTCTTTCAAATTGATTTAGTCAGTATGTATCCATTTGTGAAGAAAAGATTTTTTTAATAGAAGGTGCAGTGAATAATTTTTAAAGGTTGCGTAGTTGGTATTCCCCTGTTTTCCCAGTAAGGCAATGAATGAAATCAGGTGGGTTTTTTAAAATTCCCTTTTTTGTTCATGGTGTGAAACAGGATATCGCTGGAGCCACTGTGAGTGCTGTGCTGTGTGTGTGTGGGGAAGTCCTGCAGTGAGGTAACAGCCCTGCTGTATTGCAGTACTTCTCTGCAGAACCTGAGCCTTAAGAGGGTCATGTCAATAAGCAATACAAAATGTGGTTTTAGTTTAGTTCCTTCAGTTTGAGTCATGTTTTCAAGGCTGGTAAAATGGACTTTTCCTTAAAAACTTTGTGAGATGAACCCAGTTAGAACAAGGTAGAAATCATTGTAAGGTTTGCTGTGTTTGTTTTGGTGCCCTTACCTGGAAAGTGGGGGGTGAGGGGGGTGGAAGGAGAGAGCTGTGTTTAGTTACTTGTTGGCTTATTGAAGGAATTCCCCAGAAGTGCCCCTTGTCTTGCTGAGCAGGATGTTTCCATGTAAATGCTCCTGTGGCATACACCACCTGTGGGGTGTGTGTAGATCACATGTTGCAGTCTCCATTTGGAAGGGTAAGCCTTTAGCTATTTTTTTTATTTGCCTAAACCAGCCTGACTCTTGGGAATGCTCCTGTGCAGGGCTAAGAGTTGGGCTCTATGATCCTTATGGGTCCCTTCCAACTCAGCATATTCTGACTCTGTAACCTTCACATCATCCTTTTACTGCATTGGTGGCCATCATGTCTGAGTTCTCTTGATTAGTTGTACCCTAACTGCAACTGATGTACTTCATTTACTGCTTAGAAAGAAAGCCTTTAATTTCTTCTAACAGTTAGCTAATGGGGGAGATATCTTTAGGGAACTGTGGATGAATCATCTGTTTACAATTGTGGCTGAAGTAAGATCTGCATAAAATCCAGACAAACCCCAATCCTTAAAAGATCAACATCCTTTGAATTGTCTACTTTCTCTCTTTGTAGTGGGTTGGTCTTGGTTGGACACCAGGTGCCCACCAAGCTGCTCTGTCACTCCTCTCAACAGCACA
Organism: Eopsaltria australis; assembly: GCA_034509425.1. Classification (NCBI taxonomy): domain Eukaryota; kingdom Metazoa; phylum Chordata; class Aves; order Passeriformes; family Petroicidae; genus Eopsaltria; species Eopsaltria australis. Next base: position 601,097 of record JAVTVJ010000116.1, on the reverse strand, counting down.
AGGCCACTAGGGGTATAAAATGAGATGGAAGAACCCTTGTGAATCAGGATAGGGACAGTTTATTAAAGCAAAGGCTGCATGCAGAAGCAAAGAAAAATAAAATATTTATTCTCTACTTCCCATTGGCAGGTGACATCCAGCCACGCCCTGGGAAGTAGAGCATCAGTATGCATAGCAGTTGCTCCAGAAAACAAAGGTCATATTAACAAATGCCCTTCCCTCATCCTCTTCGTTCTCTTGGATGTTGTTCTGAGGAGGTGTCATAGGGATGGGATATTCCTTCGGTCAGGTTGAGTCAGCTGTCTTGGTTATGTCCCCTCCCAAGATTTTGCCCACCACCAGCCTAGTGGTGAGGGGGAATGCTGGAGACAGAGCCTTAATGTTGTGGGAGCACTGCTCAGCAGTAGCCAGACCACTGGTGTGTTACCAACACCTTGCTGGCTGCCAGTGCATCACACAGCACTGTGAGGGCTGCAGTGGGGAACATTAACTCCAGCTCAGCCAGACCCAGCACACTCCTACAGTGTCTTTGGGTATTTGTATTATGCCTGGATGAGGTAGCCTGCTGCTTAATTCCAGGCTTTGCCCTTTTCCTTCCCTGTGTCCAGAGAGGATGAGAAATATGGCAGCTCAAAAACCGTCTCTCAGGGGAGGAGACCTGAATCTTCCCTGTCATTCTTAATGTACTTCTTTCTGGAAAAGGAAAGAACGCACTCTTGTGTTGTTGCTGGGGAAATATGGGTGGTGAGAAGAAAATGAACTGACCCTTGGGATTTTTAGTCTGTCTGAGGCTTTTTTTTGGAGTCTTCTGTATTTAATGACATGAATTAAAGTTGGCCATTTGTCTTCTGCACTTTGCTATTAACTCCTCATTTCCCTGCCTGGATAAGTCTCCTTGCCACCAGCAAACCTTCTCTCCCTGTTTTGCACAGTTTACTCATAGAGATGCAGAACACTTGAGCTGATCTGGGAGGCTGGCAGGGCATACTGTCAGGCATCTGTTGAAAATGTTAGGAGACATGGGAAGGAGGAGATAGTGGGGAAAGGTGTGGTGGCCAAAGGAATGCTGCAGACCCGCTGAACCCCTCTGCTGCTTC